>VZSC01017260.1:81306-151029 GCA_013398225.1 Steatornis caripensis
CTTGGCACCTCTCAGATATGTGGGCTGCGACCCATGCAGGAGAAGACCCAGGCACATCCCCCGGGTAACAGGAGTTCCGGAGATGGTCAGGGAGCGCCCAACCACTTCAACTCCCTGTGATTGCATCAGGAGTTCCAGGTGCAATCAGGGAGTGCCTAATTGTCCCAACTCGCTGTGCTCATCCCGGGACAAAGAGGTACCGTATTACTTCTTATCTTGGCTCATTGTACCAACAGGCAGGGTCGTAGAGTGCCCAATTATCCCAGCTCTTTGTTCTCATATGGTGCTGAATGATCTGGCATTGCAATGCGGCTTGTTAGTAGGGGGAAGCAGGGTCTACACCACAACACCGGTAAACTAACACAGAAAATTATACTAAATTATTTGAAATTAAATATTACAGTTGTTAAGATTCCATAGGCTGAAACTACTCATACATGCCAGAATTACTACATTACAAGATTTGTGTATTTTGCTAGCATTTCAGCATTGCTGAAATGAAACATTATCTCAGGCACTATTTCCTGTTTATCCTGTAGGCAGTCACTTCTGCGTGTTCTTGGAGGACTGTGTTTTATTCTGTGCCCAGTAAGCATTTTCTCTGAAAAACCTCAATAATCAATCTGTAAGTGAAACACAGCTCCAAGTCATTATATAGACCCATAACACAGGATCTATCTGACAGCACATTTTAACTACAGAGAGCAATGCATTTAGGAATAAATGGCAACAGTATCTTCTCCAGGAGCTATTTTCCTTGATACGGCTTTCTTCCTAAAACCTGAAAAATAAATCATGTTGTGTCTTCGCACTGTTTATTTCTGTTTCTGTTTTTGTCATACAAATAAAAAATCTACAAGCATTTGTCACTATCTGTAGTTATCGTTACTCCTTCAATTCTATTTCCCCTTTGCTGTTCCCAAGTTTTGTGTTCTTTTTCTGCCATTAGGATTATACATATGTGTACGCTCCCTCTATTTTACTAGCCAATTCTTCAGGTGAAGAACTTAGTGGTAATTCTCTCTGCGTGCTCTGCAGGTACCTCAACTTCTTCTACGTGGGTGCCTCAACCTCAACTTCTTGTTCTCATTTCTCCCATGACCCTTTCTTTCCTCTATATTCTGCTGTACATCGTTCTAGAAATAGCTACAGATCTTCTGCCCTTTCTTTTAAATCCCATCTGAATAGCCCGTTCTTCTGTGATGCCCACAAGAATCTCATCAGTCATCTACTTAGATATGTTTTATCCATTTACCTAGATAGATAGCATAATAAATAATCCTGACTTGGATCTATCCTGCCAAACATTAGCCGAGTTGTGACAACAGTCTGATCCTGGTATGAAGGCAACTCCTCTACTTCCATTGTTCTATCCTCCTGCCCTGATTCCCTTTTCTCATATTCACTATGTTACATGCAGTATAATTTGGCATATTTTCTATGGGTAAGGATCCTTATGTTTCAGCACAAATATTTGATCATTATTGAGCATCATTAAATTACATTATTACTTACTTTTTTGCGACTGGAACTGCAAACATAGGTCAACTTGCAAAGACAAAAAAGCGCATTTTTCCATATATTTGTATTCCTCTAATTATAAATACAGTGCTAAGTATATATTTTTAAATACTTTTCATTCATTAATAGGTTAATAATATTTTGAAGACATGTTCAGTACTTGGAGAAAGTAGTATTTACTATTTTCAGTCTAGAGACTAGACAGCAAAGAGACACCAAGCAATTTTACTCAGGCTTTGAGCTACACAAAAAAAGAGTTATGAAATGGTATATTAACAGATAACAGGTCAGATAGGGATTTATCTATGAAAGAGAACTATTTTCTGCTAATGGTGTAATAAATGTACACAGTGACAATTTCTAAAACACATGCATCAGAAAAAGCATGATCAATAAAAATTGTAAAAACTGTGGTTCAATATAAAATGTACTTAGAATTATGAAATGTAACACTAGCCTATCAACAGGGAAGAAAAATGAACAAAGAAAAATAAATGGCGTAATTACAAGATCATCTGTGCAAAGTTGGAGATAAAATAGTATTTTATCTGGGAAATGGCATGTGATCTTACAAATGAAGACACCTATTGTGGCACTTCAGAGAACACGGTGAGAATGTTAACATGTAACTCTAAGAACCCAATTCAAAATGTAAAAGTGCCTTTAATGCACTGCTTCATCTCATGGAGGTCTTTACCTTTCGGGATCACAAAATCCTAATTAAAATATCTGTGCCTAGACATACTCCAAAATGTCTCAGGAACACAATTTTAAGAGGTAATTTTCCTTTTAGTAAAGTGCGCATTGAGTCACACAATCGTGTCTCTTCTTCCTGTTAGCCCGCTTTCTGTTAGGGTGGACTACCAGTGGAATGGCTCTTGCAGAATCTCTTGTAGTCAGCAGGACCTGGCCCTTGCTCCCCTGCATTGTCAAAACTCTGTGTTATCCCTACTGACAATGTGGGAAGAAACACATGGAATGAAAGGAAAACTGAGATATTTTGGACCATCACATAACCAGTGGCTTTTGGTAGAATATCAAAACTCTGTGCACAAGCACTGAAAGCGAAGAAGCTGTTGAGAGTCTGGGATAATAATTTGTGTATGATGGCACACATTCATGTCTGATCTTCCTCTTCTATGAAGATGTTCATAGAATATTAATAAATGAAAAAAGATGGCTATTTGAGATCTTAGAAACAAGAGTCAAACAGCATATTTGATTAAGGTCTACTGTGCAGGGCAGCTGTTTGCAAACGTCTCTGTGGAGTTATGATGTGTCTCTCCATTCTGAGCTGTAACTTCCTCATTATTCTGAGCATTTCATGCTTAAAATGCTTTCTGTTCACGGTATGTTATCCCACATCCATTCATTTCGTTCATTTTTAAAACCAAATTACATTCCTGCTGTGAAACTTCAGTACCATATGGCCTACACAGTCTACCTGTAATGGGCAGTATTTCTTTCTTGCAAGTATATGCTTGCCACCTTACTCTAATTTTGTTGAAGCATGATCCCAAATTCTCTTTGGGAGGTCTGGGTAATATAACTCATCAGACCTAGGGGTTTACGTTATACCCGTAGCAGTAGGGTATGACCACCTATTAAACCTGACCACCTGTTAAACTGGCAAAAACAAGGATTAAAATCTTTATGCCTTAATATCAAACTTGGACGAAGATACTCCATGTTTTAAAATCACAGCAAGTCACTATATTAGAAACCATCAGTTTGAGACAGAAATCATGCGTAGTGACTTATGCAGACCAACACAACCTGTTTTCCTCTAATTTAGTTTATTTCAATATTTTCGTCAGAAAGCATGCAGTATTTCTGTCATAACTTCTTTATGACGTATAAGTATTTCAAGTCTTCATAAAAAGTATTTTTTTCATTTCACCCTCCAGTAAAAATCAGTTCTTCCCATTCTGAACAAAACTTAGTAAATCTTTATAGTTTGGGGTCAAAATATCCTCATTACTTGTGACAACGACTCATGTTATCCTGAATTGCTTGACAGAATTATTTTTTTTTTTAAATCCTAAGGTATATAGTTTGGAAACTACCCAACTTTAAAAAAACAGATGCCACCATCTTTAATGTGATATGAAATTAATTTCAGTTAAAGAAAATTTTTTGTCATTTTACATGTCATTTTGTCATTAAGATGCTTCTTGTCATTTTACAATGCAGGTGATTTCATACAGTGACTTTCATCAGAAGACTGAAATATCATATGTCTTCTGAGAAAAAGCATATACCCTTGTATTTGAATATAATTTCAGAAGCATGTTTCTAATATGGCTTCTGAACATAGCTGTAATAAATACTTTGATATCTGTTTTCTGTGTATAACTTGTATGCAATTACAATCTTGTTCTTAGAATGAAAGTTAGGCATTGCTCTGACTTGTCTACTTTTATGTTTTCATATTTCAAGGGGATGAATTTCATAATTAGAAATTTTTAACATCTTCCACAGACAATTTAATTTGCACGTTACTCATTATTTTAGGATAGTCACAATAGTCTCTTAATTTTGCATCCTGTAGTGAAAGCATGCAGTTGATAACCAAAACAGAATGTTTTAAATGAGATCAATAATGATATCAAAATATACAGAAAGGCATATTAGAGATTTTCTAGCTCTGAAACCAGAAATACAAATAAAGGAAATATAATAGCAATGATGGTGCATATATATGCATGTATACATTATATACCTATATGGAATTTTTTTGTTATAATGTGACATTGCCTTCCTCCTATTTGTCTTGAACAAGGCCATCACAACAGCCACTCTTTGCTGATGTTTTGTCACACAGCTGTTCCATATATCAGTCTTAGACTCCTGATATCTAAGGGACAGTGAGGGCTGTGATTCTGTGATTCTCTGACTGACCGAGTGTTCTCTTCTCAGCTCAGCCACCCTCTCATAATGAATTTTTCTCCATTCCTCTTTTCAATAGATTGTGTGCTTCTCCGGCTCCATGTTGTTATCTCTCATGAGATATTACAGATTCCATCACATCCACTCCTAAGAGCAACAAATGACAAGTCATGGGTTGGAATAAAAGGGGGATGAATCTTTACCAAAAGAGGGAAAGGAAGGAGGGAGTTAGAGAATAAGTAGAAAAGAAATGTGTGGTTCAAATATAGAGGTAACTTGGATAACATCCAGAAGGTAAAAGGAGGAAAAGAGAAAACACACATAATAAAGGAAGCATTCAGAAGGTAAAAGGAAAGTGAATACACACAAAGATAATTTTAAACCATATTTATTATTGATACAGAGATTCTTAACGCAACACAACAAACATCAATGAAAATCTGTCCACTCTTACACCAAGTTAATCCAATTCATAACGAATTTGTTTTTATTATACCTTTGTTATAAAAATAATGTGTTTTAATACAGATAATGTGTACATATATTGAGTCTAGATTTTCCAGGTGTACCAAGAGTGCCTTTCATTTCAAATATAATATCTCTGGCAATGGAGAAGGTAACCAGGGAAAAAAATCAGCAACTTTTTTGGCTAAGCATAGGTATAAAACTGGTAACCTTGAGAAAGGTAATTACAGGATAAAATTGATGACCTATTTAAAATAATTATGTGGATGGTAAATCAAGCAAAAAAGTTAAATTTTATCGTTTCTGAAGTATATACAGTTTCTTTCCCTCCACATCTTTATTTAAACTAGAAAAGACTACCTTGCCTGCTGCATTGCTATGCTTGTTGGATTAAATAAATTAGAAGCCTGGGGAAAGTGCCACTGTATTGTCAGTCACTTGAGCATGATTAACTTGCTTTTTAAAATGGCTTGGTAGCATAACAAGAGTTCTGTATTGCTTGATTAAACAATACATAGAATTAATGGGATTAATCTTGTTCTGGGTACAATCCATCAAAAAGTATACTTTTTTTCTTCCTGCTGAAACATTTTTGTTATTTTTTTAGAGATTTTATAAATCATACAGGTAAACCAGAAAAGAGTAATATCAATTCCATGTGCAGCTCATTTTCCCTTAATTGCACACTGAATCATCATTTTTTAGTTGCTACTGTTATGGGATATCAGTAAACATACTCCTCTTTGCATATGCAGAAACGTGGAAAGGCAAGCACTTAAGGCAAGCACAAATGATCACTTTTTTTTTTTTAAAAAAGGTGGAACTGAAGTCCTGCTGAAATTATTTAAGAAGTCTCTGATACATTTCAGCATATGTGGGTAATAAATGTAGTGCTCTAGTAAAATCATTAGCTACAGTGCTCTCTAATTTCAGTTCAGTGTAGTACTCTCATTTAAATCCTTCCGTAGATTCCAATTGCCTAGACCATGCAAGGTGATCCAACTGTACTGGAAACTTCACCTGAATGTACACTGCAGGAGTCAGCCTACAGATTGTTTTAACGACAAATATTCTCACCAAATACTCCCTATGCTTTGTATACTCCCTTGATATTTATTGAGTAAGAACCCTAGGGTAACTCAGGTAGGAACAGAACTCATGACATTTCTAGTCCAAACTCTTGCTCAAAGCAGTCTCAGGTCTGAGGTCAGGCCAGGTTGCTCAGGGTTGTGTCCAGTTGGGTCTTGAAAACCTCTGAGGATAAAGACTGCACAACATCTCTGAGCAGCCTGCTCCATTGCTTGGCTGTCTTCAGGATAAATAAGTTCAGCATAAATAAGCTTCTCTTTGCATCTAGTTTGAACCTCTCTTCAGTTTATGCCCGTTGTCTCTTGTTCTCTCACCATTACCACTAGAGAGGATCATGGCTTAGTCTTCTCAATGGCTTCCTCATAGGTCTGAGGAGCTGCTAAGTGCCCCCAAAGCCACCTCTCCAGGCTCAAAAATCATCATTCCCTCAGCTTCTCCTCACAGGGCAAGTCCTCCACCCCCCTGAGCATCTTGGTTATCCTTCACTGAACTGACTCCAGTTTATCAGCCTGTCTTTTACTGAGAGACCTGAAACCTAGCCATAGAATCTAGATGTCATCTGAGTGCTGAATAGTGTGGGATAATCTACTGGCTATTCTCCCATGCAGCCCCATATGCTGCTAGCTGCCTTTCCTGCCAGGGCACAGTGATGGCTCACGTTCAGCTTGCTGTCTGCCGAGATACCCATGTTCTTTTTGGCAGAGCTGTTCCCCAGCCAGGCAGTCCCCAGCCTATATCATTGCAAGAGGTCTTCTTCCCAGGTGCCGGACTTGGCATTTGCCATTGAATTTCAAAATTCCTCCAGCCTGTTTAGGTCCCTCTTGAATTGCAGCCCTGACAATTAGCACTTGCTTATTTGTTCCCCAACGCAAAAGAAAATCTTACCAAAACACTCCTCACCAAGAAACACCTTAGTCATCTAAAGACATAAGCCTTTGCACATTTTTCCAGTTGAAGAGATGACAGAGAGTATCTTCTCATATGAATTTTGGTAAAATATTTGGCTTTTCTGATAGCCAGCTCATATAGATTCTGTGTGATAAATGTAAAAAAGTTCAGTCCTGAAAGAACTTTATTTATGTTGTGGTCTGGGGCATAAATATGGCTTTATGGCTTTAGAGGCAGAAGAGACTCTTGGAAAAGAGGTTGCATCCTGCATGAAGTGCAACAGCCTCATAGCTTGTGTAACCCGTACGGATGGGTGATGATCATTCACAAGTCGACCTAACAGTCACAGCTGGAGAGCTCATGAAGGCTAAGCCATTCTTAGTCCACAATAACATGAATTCTTATTGAAAAGGTCGGGTTTGGTGCCCTCACATGACCTTCACTGCTGTTTTAGTGCAACTCTGGGGTTTGCTTTTATTCTGAATAGGGTTGCTTTAGAAGAACACAAGATCTGAACCGCCTTTGTCGAAATCAGTATTGAGATTGTTTGAATCTTCAGATAATACTTTTTCTCTCTTTCCTGATATGCTAAATCCCAATCATTTTTTTGTCAGCGCCAGAAATCCTGCAGCCAGGCTTGTCATTGGCAGACAGGTCCATTCATATACATGCAGTGTTTTTCCCTCACTAGAGTATCCAGGGAATTTCATCTCATCCAAAAGTGAAAAAAGTGAACACCTTCCTCCTGGCTTTTTCCCCCTGCAGATATACCTGCCAAAATCTGTAATTCATATGATAAACTCAGGAGTGCCCTTTTGGAGGCTGGTGTTAAGACTTCCCATTAACTCACACAGCAGAAAAGTCCTTCAGTATTTCATTTCAGGAAAACAAAAGGGGTATTTTTTTCCAAGTGGATGGCAGTATGTCTGTGGTCACTAGATTGAGAGGTCACTCATCTGTCCTCGTACAACGGCTGATTATGGCAGATGAATTCAGAGAGTCAGGCAGTAATTACAGTGAGCAAGGTTCAATTCTTCCCACAGCCCCATGCGCTGAATTTAGACTGAATGAAGGTTTTGTATCTTTTCTGCTTTACAAGTAACTTAGCATCATAGGTATATATGATCCTTATGTTTTCCTTGCCCAGTGTGATAGAGAAGATCTCTGAAAAAATGCAGGTGGTGTAGGCTGAGGCCAGTTGCTATAGCAGCTGGCACCACCAATTCTTTCTCCCAGCTCCACTTCAACATCAAAATTTCAAATTAAAACCCCAGTCCTGTTGTTGCTGTCATCTGTGTCCAAGCACTACCTTTTTTTTCTCCTATTGTTTTTCTGTTAGTCAGCCTATTGAAGTACTCTATCAGCTCATTTTGGAATGAGTTCACAAGGCTACCATTCCTCTAAACCCCTATATTATTCCAGTAACTTTTCCCTGCATGGTTATAAAGCATGCCAACTTCTATTGCTCCCTCTTATCCTTAGTCACTGTTTAGCTATAGATTTGTTTTACCTTTTTGATCTTTCTCATAAATCCATTCCTCCAGGACTTTGCTTCCATTTCATGGTCTTGCTCTGTTTTCATCAATATCCTCTGAAGCCTTCATGTCCAGGCCTGTGTCCTCCCCTGAGTGGTACAGAAAGGTATTGTCTCCGTTTTCTCCTTTCTTATGATGCATCTTCAAATGCAGCCCTTTGTTACATATTATTTTATTTGAGTTTATTTATTAATATCGTAACATGAAAAGAGGCTTTAACTACAAAAAACAAAACCATCTAAAGAAATCCTGAACTGGAGCATATTTTCTTAGTTCTCTGGTAACCCTGAAAATTCTGGCAGCTTGTATTCTCTTCACCGTGGACCACAGCCTTGTTCTTTTCTTTTCAAAATAAATGATTTATTTGTTTGTTGGCTGGTCAAACACATTAACAGTAATTCAGGAGAAAATTGCAAGAGTAAGCATAGTTAGACTGGTAGAGAATTGAGGTAAGAGTGTTTACTCTGCCTGACCATTCTAACTGGCGTCTTGCATTAGCTCTATTCCAGAATCTAGAGTCACTAACTAAACATCTAATACCAACTCACAAAACTCAAACAAACTGAAAAAGAAACGTGAGACCTTTTTCCCGTTCAAGTTTTGAAAAGTGACTGGTATTTTCAGATTTTTTTCTTGTCATTTCACAGATTTCCAATTAAAATTTTGAGGAAATCAAACTTAAAAAAAAAGACTCAAATGAAAAAGATGTTTAGATGTTCAACTTCTGACAGACTATGTAGGCTCATATTAGTATTCTCCATGATCAAAGAGGAAGACTATGTCAAGCCTCCGAATAGAAATCAGAACAGCTAGTTCTCTATTTGTTCAAAACATGATGCTTCTTAATCTGAATCTACTGGCCAGAACAATGTTTTTATAAATTTACTTGCCCTTAGTTCTTCTTTTACTTCTAGAAGACATTTTATTGGAGGGTCTGAAATTGTTCCTGCTGCATCTTTGAACAGATGACAGTAAGAGCACCTCATTAGTTACTGGTGAGGACTGGACAACCTCAGACACTCAAGTGAATACAGTAAAGCTAAAGTTTGTGCAATGTCTCACAGAATCAGATAGAAATGCTATGTGTTAACCTGTTGTCAGTTCTTCCAAACCTAATGATTTTACAAAAATTTCTTCCTATTTTAAAGTGTCATGCATGTATTCCCTCCATCTCTTATTTTAGAGTTCTTTGCTGCCATCCATTTTACACATGACATCAGCACCTTGTCATCTTTGCCACAATCTCCAAACCTCACAGTCACCTAAGCTCCTCTTGGGCGGTACAGTTTCTCCTGAAGCCACCAGGAATGTCTGTGCAGTTGACCAGGCATTCACCAACAGAATACTTTCTAGTACTTTTAATTGTTTGAAATCACAATCTTAACATTGCCTTTTTCTATGCATAGAATTATTAGTTTTCAGTGAAAATTGAAAAAAAGTCAAATATCCTTTATTAACACTTGTTTTCTTCTGCTTGATGCTCTGTTTTTGTATTCTTTTTTGTGTTTCCTTGCTACTTCATGTTTTATAGTACATCAGACACAATAATGGTCATATGCCTCACACCTGATTATTTCTATGTTCAAATTTGCTGGAACATTTGCTGGAAACTTTCCAGGATTACAAGGGCAACAAATAATCTCCATAAAATAGAACAGATGGCAGACACCTTTGTCTTTATTATGGCATTGTTGCTTTAGAAATCTACAGGTCCAGATGCTAAGAAAAGGATGGAGCTTTGTTCTCTAAGACCACTATCTACTGCTTGTTTCACACTGGGTTAAAATTATGGTAAATATAGTTTGGGTTTATATGTACAATTTCTTGTGTGCTTTTATTTTGCCACTTGATTTTAGTACAATCATTGCAGACTCAAACGTAATCTCAGAATAACAGCAGTCAAAATTTTCCATCGCATTGGTATCTGTTCACAGCTAATGAACTCATATTCAGTTAAAATCCATCAAGCTGCCGAGGTCAGTGATGAGAAATGAGTAAGTGTTCCTTGTCAGAAAATGTCTCAGTTCCTTCAAGGCAGGATAGATCCAATAGTGGAACTGAAAAAGAAATGGGAGATTATATGATTCTTAGGATCCAGCTTTCATAGGTATTTTTAGGAATATAGTTTTTGCTTCAGAATGCAGCCAACTGCACCAAACAGGCTCTCTTCTACAAAAAAAAAAAACCTAGCATAGTTGAGTAACAGCACTTAAGAATCCCAAAATACAGTTGCTATTACCCTGTCTTTAAACTACAAAGTTCAAATACTGATCTACTGTAGACTAACTTGGAAATTCAATCAAGACACTTCTTTAACCTGCAAGCTGAATACATAGATAGCCATAGATAAACATACCTAGGAGGAAGATAAATACAAGCTATGACGAAGGTCAGAGGAGTTGCCTCAGAGGCACTGAAAGATGTAGAGTGACATGATGATGTCAGGTTAATGCACTTTCAGAGCAAAGTAGGAAATGTTGCTTAGTCTACACGATGCACAATGAAATCACCTTCTTTGGGAAGTTGTACAACATTTGAATTTAGTCCAGACTTAGTTCATTATTTGAATCACACTTCCTACAAATGTTCATTCACATTCATCAGTTCTTCACCCACAAAAAACAGGGTGAAGAACGTTACTGGGGTTGGAGAACCAAAACTCTGCGAGCTAGGAAATGCCAGAATCAAGGCTGTTTGTCAGTCTTCAGTCTACCCTCGTGAATGTGCATATTAAATCTTTAATTACATGATCACATACTATTTTTCCCAAAAGACTTCTGGCTTACTCAGCACAAAAGTTGGAAAGTGCTCAGTGAATGAGAAGAATAAAGGATCAGCTATTCAAAAGGCACTATTATCCTGAAGGAAAGCTAAAGTCTTTTTGGCCAATAGTACAAAACTGATACAGGAGAAATTGATTTTCACTTGATAGAGTTGAAGTGAGCGAGTACTTAGCAGTGGCATGAAGGTATTAAAATACTGATAAATGTTTGTCATGGAAGTTAATTGGAAGTATCCTGTTTTTCTGAACAATTTTTACAATATTTAAGTACTTAAATTCCAGCAAGCTTTAAAAGGTTCAAGCTGTGTGACTTCTATTAATGTCAATATTAGTTGCATAACTAAATTCCTCTGCACCACCACAAATTTTCGTCTGTATTGTGTTTGATAATAGAGATTATCATGCACAGCTTGAAACAAATGATAAGACAACCCAGTTACACAGACGAATTATAAAGTAAGCAATTGTCTTTAGTTGTATTTAATTGCTAGTCAGTAGAGCAGCTGGAGAAACAAAAGTGCTGCTAATTTCAGTGCTAGGAAGATACAGCATGGCAACAGTAGGATAAGCATATTGTGGATGATCAGGCAGTTCCAGTATATGGAGCATAGGTGGAAGATCATTAGACACAGGAAACGACACCGCTCCCATTCAGTCTCGGATGCGGTATTTTTCTCAGATTATGATTTATTGTCTTACCTTATGAAGATTATTCACCATCTGGAAGAGTCCATAGATCACCAAAACCAGGAGACAGGAGGCATCATCTGAGAAAGAACACCAAGTACTTTGCTCACTTCCTCCAGAAGAAATCTTGTATAAATCAAAAGCAATCAGTGTCACCACCCAGGATTTCTGACAGTGTCTTCTGAAGGTGAAAAAAAGAGGTGAAACAGTGGCCTAAAAGTCATCTTCCAAACTTTCAAGACCATGTCATTTATGATACTCAGAGCTAACGCTTGATATATTCAGATAAAAGATTCTTTTTTCAGTTCCTTGTCACTTTGCAAAATTTCAGTGATTTGAACTGGAATTTTCTGTTAGGTGTTTCCGTTCATACATGCTCAATAGCTACTAATTTCTCTCAAAAATTCAATCTAGTTAAACTGAGAATGTAGCATGCCAAACCCGTGCAGACCGAAAAGGACTTTCCCTACATTTTTTTCTCCTAGATTCTACAGGCCACTCTGTCTGACACTGTGTCTGACACTGGGGACCAAAAGCACAAAGACAGTCTCTCTTGTGCATAATATTCTCCAAGGCAATAATCAAGTTGAAAGCTGATCAGCTTAAAAAAGAGATAAGATTCATCCACCTTAGCTTATTAGAGCCTTTTTGTAAACTGGAGATTTCTTGAACATTTCTAAGCTATTAGATGTATGTCAGCCAATAAAGCTCACTTCTATCTGTAACTAATCAGTAGTTTAGCCTCCACCATACACAGATGTGGTCAAAAATTGATTCATGATTGCCTGACATAAAGTCTGACTACTTTCACTTGTATCTACAAAGAAAAGTTCCCAAATCAGAAAGTCAGCTTTAAAGACATTGACTTTTCCACCTAGCAAACTAGTATGATATGAATGCACAAAGTAGGTCTAAATGAAAGGAAGAAAAATCTTCTGAGGTGAGACAGTCATGTGGCAAGGTTCCTACAAATGATTTAAAATACAAGGCACATAAGTCTCATTGGGTTGCCTGCACTTTCAGACTCTGTTAGAGGGAAACAAGGAAACTTTTTCACTGTACATTACTCCATTACTCATTTTATGTCCAGTTATGGAGCTATTTCAGGCTTTGAAAAATAGCTATGTTATGCTCTACGTTGAAATAGCTGGGCAATTTTTGCGTTGTGCAATTCATAGGCACTTAATCTGGGGGAAAACAATTTTGTTTCTGTCTTTCTAGTTTAATGCTAAGATTTCTTATGTGCATGTCTTTAAATAACCCTCAAGTTTTCTGTATTGCTACTTGACCTTTTTGGTTTGGTTTTATTTAACCTGAAAAAATGTTGACCTGCTTTGCTCATTCTGTGTTTTTCTGTCAAAACCAGTTGCCCAATATAGCTAGCTTCAGTTTTAGTATATCACTAAGTAAGTATAAATTTGAACTACAACTTTAATTATGTGAGGTAGGACAAAGAACAGAGAACTTAACAAAAACAGCAGAAACTGACTGTTGAAACAGAAGAGAAATTTGACCTAGGCATGTCATGCTGTTATTGCGTCAAATTTGAAGCAGCTAAGCTTTGATGCTGCAAAGGCATGCTCAGAAGCTTAGCTTAACTTGCTAGAATCAATGGGGCTCTTTGCAATGCAAAATGGCAAGCAGGTGCATCTGCCTTTCTAGTACTGTAGCCTAAATGTATCTATAATCAAAACTTTACATGAAAAGCCACAGTGTCACTGTTTAACATTTTTTAGAGAAACCAACGGAAATCCCATGTTAGTCTGAACTCCATTGTGTTCTCAGCTCATTTTATTTGTTACAGATGAAAAAAAGGCTAAGTTCGTAGGGAAAAAAGAGGAATATGGTATTTGGGAGACCACCACCCTTCATGATGTACTTCCACAGAAAAATTGTTCACCACAATTAATTTTTTTGAACCATTAATCGTCATTCCACGGAAATCCATGCAAAACTAATTTAAATCAGGCAAACCGTTTACTCCTGTGAGCTTTAGTTCATTAAGAAAAATGAACAGCTCTGCTTTCAAGAAAATGAGTCCTTTTTTTTGTAAAGAACTTTGGTGAAAATAAGGCAATTGTTGTCACAGCATTGATTCTGACCATGCTCAGTCTCTGTAGTTATCTGCTTCCATCTGGTCAGTGATCAGTGGATAAGAAGGGTTTAGTAGGCAAGTAAAATGATTTTTTCATTCAAGTCTGTGGGAAAATACACACTGGTGCTAGTGAAAATTTGGAGTTTGTTTTGGTTTTTTGACTTTTCCTTAACTTCTGGCAGAAGTGTAAAGTGATAATCTTGGTTTATGAAGGTAGTGAGACCTGAGTGGTATGATTACAAAGAGGTCCAAACAAGGATTTCATGCAACCACTGAACACTTCAGATTTTTAATTTGCTGCTTAGTAGTGTATCATGAACACTGGTGAGTTTAAATCTGTCAAGAGATTATATATAAACCAGCAGGATTTTTAAAAATTTATTGCATTCTTTTATTTAAAACTAAGCATCTCCTCTCTGAAAGTGTTGGCAGATACAGGTAGGTGCTGCTTATAGGTGGAATTGCAAAGCTGAATCATAGAGATCTTTACTATTAGTTCTTGTAACTGATGTCTTCATTACCTTGCAATTTTAAAAGTGATCTGATGATTTTTTAAACAACATTTTTTAACTTAAATCTTAAGTGCTTTATGTATTTTTTTATTGTACCTTGCTACTCCCTTTCCCATCCTCTGCTGTCAGATTATAATGAAATACCAATGTATTTCTTTCTCCAAAAGATTAAGGAAAACTTTAATTTTTTTTTTTAATTATGGGTAATATCTCTTACCCATTCCATTCATGTATATGAATCAATCTGAATTCTTCTACAAGGAAATAGTGTCTTTGGCAGTGCAATAGATTTGGGTAGTTGCACAGGTTCTTTGTCAGTTTTCATAGTGGTGGAATACTCTAATTCCTATGCATATACTCAGAAATATATCCTTTTTGCAATTAAACTATTTTGTTTGGATAAGTGTTAGAGACTGCACTAGCTGTATCATTCTTCTGGTTGCACAAATCACTTCTTTGTGAAGGATGCACTAATAACTGGACAAACGTGAGCTGGTTGGAGCTGCCCGTTTGCAACATTAAGAGCATTTCCCTTCACAGTTTCATAAAAGTGTGTTTAAGCATTTTACAATTCTCTGCAAGAAAAGTCTTCTGCATATAAAATCTATGATACATCACTTACTTACTTACTCTTAGGTGAATGACAGACAAACGCAGCAAAAAGTCACTTATCTTGTGCTGGTTCTAATACTGCCATTCACGTGTGCCGTATGTCCCTGTTTTAAGGAATAACAGGAAACAGTGAGCAGGGAATAAGTGTGAGGTGTATATAGTTTGCCCTAATACATACAAATGAAAATTCTGGCACCAAGACAGGTCAGGCTTGCAGTGTGTAGCACTGCAGAAATATAATGTTGCTATATATCCCTGAAACAACAGTTCCCAAATTCTAATATAATATTTTCCATAAATCTCAGCCTGTCTTCCCTGTTTGTGTATTCTTTTCCTCTAAGGTCCTGTAGCCTTGGATAGTTGCCAGCATCCTAGCAAATAACCTGATCATGCAATCCTTATTCAAACAAATCTGTTGNTCTAGTACTGCCATTCACGTGTGCTGTATGTCCCTGTTTTAAGGAATAACAGGAAACAGTGAGCAGGGAATAAGTGTGAGGTGTATATAGTTTGCCCTAATACATACAAATGAAAATTCTGGCACCAAGACAGGTCAGGCTTGCAGTGTGTAGCACTGCAGAAATATAATGTTGCTATATATCCCTGAAACAACAGTTCCCAAATTCTAATATAATATTTTCCATAAATCTCAGCCTGTCTTCGCTGTTTGTGTATTCTTTTCCTCTAAGGTCCTGTAGCCTTGGATAGTTGCCAGCATCCTAGCAAATAACCTGATCATGCAATCCTTATTCAAACAAATCTGTTGTTGATTTTTATTATGCTTGCTCTGCTACCTATCACATTTACCTGCACGTAGCTACGGTGTCTTCAAAGGACGCAGGTTACAAACTTGTATGCTGGGACCAATATTCTTATAAGCCTTGATTTGGGAATTGATCATGAACTCTTAATTCAAGCAGAACTTCCACAAGGAAATGACATATCATTTTTTTTAATATATTATATAGACGAACTACAATGACATTGTCCACATTACAGCTATCTAAGCTGATGTTCTTTTTTTTTTTTTCAGATGGAGGTGACAAAAAAATTAATACTGATAGTGCAGGTGCAAGGAAAGATGTGCATGTGTCTTAGTTCTGCCTTTCGCAAACCAAAAAACTGGCACTTTAATCCAAATTGTTCCAGAACAATATTATCTAAATACTTACACAAAGATGCTTATTGTCTTAAAATTATTCCTGTGAAATGCTTTTGCATGTGCTTAACTCTGCACATGTGAGTAACAGTTCAGTAGAATTACCAACATGCATTAATGTAAATGATTGTTATAATTCCTTTAGAAACTTACTACAGTAAGGAAAACTAACATCTTTATATTATTGTGAATTGTGGAGAAACACAGAGTGATTTAACTTATACAAAATGTTTGGCTTATATTGCAAACTATATTAAAATTGATTTTGTCTTGAAGTCAATTAAGAAAGTATTGCTAAATTGGCTTTTTTGTGAGCTGAGTAGATGTATATCATAACTAGTTAAATAAAAGCATATGAAATAGCATGAGAAAAATATAATACAGGCTAAGAGAAATAGCAAAAAGATCAGTTCTAGAGAAAAAAAAAATAGAATAAATTGGGACAAAGGAAAAGAGGAAGAAAATCTGACAAAAATAAAAATTCAAATTAAGATAACCAGTGGATAACATATGCAAAAAAGAAAAAAATAGATATGGTGAATGCTATTTCAGTTAGAAAGTTAAAGGAATGTATTTGATCTTTTAAAAGTAACAAAAAACTTGTGGAAATGTCACTCTCAACTTTTCTGATGAGCAATGTGGATTGACTGTCAATCAGCTTAACAATGCTAAAAGTGAAATTATCTGAGGTTGAAGCACTAGATTTTTTAAATAAAAATACTACACCTTCACTTTATTCATAATTTTTTTCATTACTTAATTTTATGTGCCCATTGAACTTACAGGCAGCAAAAGGAGATAAAATGTTATACAATTGTGAAGCATTTTAGTTCTTAATAAAGACAATTATGTAGTATAGTGTACCTTTGTGTAATAGAACACTAGTAAGTCTTAATCAGTTTTTCAATGATATTTAGACCCTTACTGGAATTTACAGAGACACTTATTGGTATTTTTGTGCCTATGTGAACCAAGAAAGAAATGATCAACACACAACATTTTAATGCAGAAGGACTTTTGGGTCTCAAGAGACTAGTCCCATTTGAGAACATATCATGCAGCCTGATTCCCATCAAGAGTAATTACATGGTGTCAAGATCAAAACCAACAAGGTTTTCTTGAATGAATATGGAGAAAATTTAAAAAGGCTTACAAGACTTGCCAAGATCTTTCCTGAAAAAAAGTGCTTTCTCAACAAACCAGAGGTGTCTAGGAACCTTGTCATTTGGAGCCAAAGTAGCCATGCCAGTTGTATATATGAGTTAGAAGTTAAGGGAGACAAGTCTTTACTAACCTGGATAGTTTTCCTGAAAATCCCATCTCCATTACTGAGCATCATATATCTGACTTTGTGTCCATGGCAATCCAGATATTTTGCATGTGCTCGGTGCTAAGTTCATGAGTAGTTCTGCTGAGTTTTAAGTGTGAACATTCAGAACGTTCAAATGGAAAAACTAAGAATTTCCAAGTAGCATTTAAGCTTCACAGGTGGCTTCTTCTGTTTTGAAGCCGAGTGTTTTAAGGCAACATAACTATGCTAGATTTATGCCTTCTTAGCACAGAAAGAATTCACTTCTTATCTTTCCAATTATCTCTGTGTCAAATAATATATTTACTGAGTACCTACAATTGAGCACATAGGCAGGAGACCTCTAGCATGCTCTCTCTCAGGTGAATGTTGTAAACACAAAGCTCTGTGCTCCCAAGTTATGCAAGGTACGAGCCTTTCAGGCTTTGGTTTTGAACAGACTCCATGTCTTTCATATTCTTGGCTGACAAGTTGCAACAGGGAAAAAAGAAAAGTTATCATCTCACCAGGATCTTTCCAGAATGAGCTACTGCTTGTTGACTTGGACACTTCTGAGACTACTTGCTCCAACTGAGTGCAGTATTCTAGAGTCATTTGTCTTTAATGTCATAAGAAGCAAAGATCACACAACACTCAATTTGCTAGCCAAGTTCAGCAGTTGGGCTTCAGAGTCTATATTCTAGTTTAAGACATACAACTACCTACCACCTTAAGATGTCTACTTGTAACAGAAATAGAGTTGTATATTCACCCTTCTCTGGACTGTTTAAGCATCAGTGTTTCACCTGCTGACAGGTGCAGATCCCTATTGTAGGCTTTTAGATGTCCCATTCGTTCAGGGGAACAGGGACACCTGGCTTATATTGCAAACCCCGCTCCAAGTGCTCCACTTCTCAGTAGCACACTGCAAACATTACACTTGGCTCCAAGGGTGTAAGGTTTAGGCATTGCAGCATTAAACTAAATTTTCTTGTTCTCAAGGCAAGTGACACTGAGCACTGTATTGTCCCATTCTCCAGCTTTCCCTTTAGCTAGAAAAAATAATGACAAAAATTGCCACAAGAGTTGGATTATAATCAATCTACTAGAGAAAGAAAAAAGCATAATTCTACTGACAAAAGACAGAAAAAAGTGGCCACTCTGCTGGCTCCAGAAATGCATAGAAGATGCATATGAGTTCAGAGCAGAGGAAATTACACTTAACTCCTGTGCACGATTTATTTCCAAAAGTATTTAACATTATTTCATCTCAGAGATTAATGTTCAAAGTGAAGAGAAGTGAGTAGTTGCAGGATGGAAAGCTGATTTGTGAAATGTAATCTGGGATGGAAACTTTCAGTTTGGGAAAGGATTGTAGTATGCTAGGGTAATTTTAGGGCTATTTTGCATTTAGATAATATACCTGTGATTTGATGGAGAAAACTGATAGAAAAATGGGTAAGGAGATTATTTAACTCCAGAGCAATGCAATTATTGAGACATAGTTCATGCAAGCAGCATCCCTGGGATTGGAAATACATGCCTTTTACCTTCTACTTGTTGAGTATAAATGCATTTTATAAAGCTCCCTCCTCACCTGTGCTCAAAGAGGATATATCCTGTACAAAAAGTCCCTTCATTTAAAGGGTCAGGGTGAGAGCACCTTCATTATGGTGGCCATGATGCAGAAGGAAAAAGAGAAGATGACGCTGGCCTCCATGGCAGCCAAGACAGTATCCTCACAAGTTCTAACACCTCAGAGGCTATGTGCAAAGTCAGTTGTCTACTCAAACAGCACTAAGCTAATAAATAATGAAATTAGATTTAAAGAATTTTGATCATTCAGGGGATTCGGCAATCACTGAGCAAATAGAAATCAGCCTGGAGAGACTTAAGAGCATGCTGGGAAATATGTACTGAATAGAACAGTTATAAAGTACACTGGAAGGCGAGGGAATAAACTGAGGAGCAGTAGTGAGAACGTTGACTTAGTCTGTGGGCATAGGCATACTTTGTGCTCCTCTTACCCAGGTGGTCCATTAGACTGGACCACCATGAGGCAGCACTTGCAGAGCGTTCGGACAATCCAGACGGTATAAAAGACAGTGACTCCTTAACTTGCTAGAGAAAATTTTCTGTTCCTTTTTTTCCATTGCTTTTGTTGCCGTGATAAGGCCATCCATGGCCACTTGTTCCTCCGAAGCAGTTTACATTGTGTTTTCCTGCTATTGCTGCTAAAGCCCTCATCTGCTCTCTTGGGTTTTTAACCAATCTCCTCACTGCGCTTTTCTACTCATAGAAAATTCAGCTGCCAGAATAGCCCTGGCAGTTATTACAACAGGCAGCTCTACCTTCTTGCCCTGTTTCCTAGCACATCGGAGTCAGCCTTTGTGTTTTTGCCATTACAGATCACCTTGGAACAGGTCCATCTTTATTCACTTTGCTGCTATGGTGGCAATCATCTTTCAAGTTCCTTCTAGGTAGCCCCTTAACGCTACCATAGATTACTAAAATTGATCTTCCCATTAACACCTGAGGACATACTGTTTGGAAAGAAAACTATAAATAAATAAATAAATAAATAAGGGTAAAAAAAAAAAGAAGAATAAAAAAAAAAGAATTTACTCTGTTATGAATTCACCCACAAATAGGGTGGCTGATACAGATCTATTTTAAGATTTCTAAAGCAATTTGGACATACATACTTAACCACATGATCTTACTTCTACTATCTTTGTGTTTCTTCTTATCTTCTTATCTTTTGGTGCAATCTTTTATCGTATCTTGGCTGAAGCAAAATACTTTTTGTGGCAAATTTTCCACCTGCATGTGAATGTTCATAATGCAAATACAATCAAATTCCAGTTCTGATGGGATCCTCCGGGAACCTGCCAAAAGCTGTGTTATTTCTATACTATTTTAGAAACTATAACTATGTGGTACATCAGCCAGTGAAACGCACACACCTTTATAAAGGAGAGACTTCTGTGCTCATGTTGTTTTTGCAATATATTAAAGAAGTTTGAGCCACCCTCATGACCCAGATCAACTTAATTATGGAGTAGGCTCTGTCCATCATCTATTACAGAAGCAAGACATCACTCTTAACAGAAAAATGCAAGGCAAATTCCAGTGAACCAAGGGCATTTATAATAAAATACATTGTATACAAGAAAGTATTTCAGATTTCCAGATGATCTAAGTATTCTCTGTGGTATTAGGGGAAAAAACAGTGGCAATTTTTCTGGTGATGCATAGCAGCATAGATTAGACCCATCAGGAAATGACAACTTCCATTTGCAGTCTTAACCTTACCCTTTTCCGCATATGTTTTATAGTGCAGCCACTATTTAGATGTATTTCAGTATGTCTCAGATGATGTAATGACCTCCAACATTGTGTCTTTTATCTACATATTAGCTAACATGAAAAAAAGTCTTTAAAACAACAACAAAAAAATCTTAAAATTCCATTCTGAAAATCCAGTTTTGCAATGCAGCTGAAGAAAATCACCTTTAATTATTCCGTTTATGATCCCTGAGAGCATCAAGCCTGCTAACCCAGTCCCCAAGCCCACCTTTGCAGGAAGAAAGTAAAAAACCCTGAGTAAATGCATATGTTAAGCAACCTGTCCTTGACTCTGTACTACGTACATTGTACTAGTGATGTCTTTGTAAACTGTTGTTTCAGCTGAGTTAATGAGTACAATTCCTAGACGAGATCAGACTGAGAGATCATGAGAATGCGAGTGATTGAGAGCTAATGCAATATGAGATGGAGCAAAAGAGAACAAAGACACACACTCACTTTTGATTTCCCTGAGGAGGTAAACAGAGGCATTGAGAGAAAAGTCTGTTGGAGGAGAGGGATTGAAAAAAAATGCCATCGGTAAGTGTAGTTTGTTGAGAGGTTTTGTGCTGCTATCTTTTTTCAGTATTTTCTGTACAAAACTGCTCAGGGTATCCACGAGAGTCCCTCACTGGGAAACCTCACTGTAGCAAATAGCTGTTAATTCCATTCTAAGTTAGTATGTTTTCCTGACATACAGTTTTGGCCTTGTAAGCACATATGTAATGAATGCTCTAAGCCAGGAGTTCTTCAACTGCTTTAAGGTGCAACATCATCATTATCTCCTGGAGCTGTACTCCAAAACCTGCTGTGTATTTGGTGCAGGCCTAGCTGTAGCCTTAGCAGACCAAACAGACAGTTTTGATGCAAGCTACAACACTCAGCTGAAATCCTTGCCCTACACAATAGCAAGCTGGGAATATTCAAAAGGCTTTGACTTCAGTGTTGAAAGAGAATTTGGCACAACCCAGAGAAAACCAGAGGATAATCAAGAGCAATGCTGAGGCATTTACTGAGATAGTCAAGGACAGTGAACTAAGTGAAATCTTTCAGTGTGTATGAAGCATATAAAATTCAACTTTTTTCACATTTCTAACCTTGACAAAACAAGGAACCCTTCTGCTTAAGTTTGCAAAGGTCTGAACTACAATTGAAATATTTAATGGGTTCGAACTGGCTAGGAAAGAGAAAAAAGAGGCTATAAGCCTACAGAATAAGACACCTCATGTTTTGCTTGCTTTGTTGTTTTTCCTGGAGTTCAGACTGGACAGGTGTGACGAACACATGGGAAAGCTGGATAGAACAGCATGCAAAAAAGGGCTAACCATGTTGTGCCTTTTTGGTATTCTAATTGCATTGCCTCCTTCTGTTGCTTCAAATCACATCTGACACTTAGTTAGTTAGATTAATCTGATAGATTGCAAATGTGTATCCAGGGCTGATAAATGTAATTGACATGTGTTAAATATATAATCATATTGGTCTGAAGTATCTGCATCTTGCCCTCCTAAGGGCATTCCCATTTTTTTTACTTGTAAATCAGAAATAGTGGGGTTTTTTTCTTTACGTTCTTAGTTTACCCAACTCTTTTGGATTTTACTTATTATGTGGTTCTGATTTGTCATTTTCAGTTGTCATGGCAGGTGGCTGAGTTGTCCATAGCTGTCATTCAATAACATGAAATTGGACATTTTTCTTCCCTGTACCATTTTTCGTGAATTTAGGAATGTTCATATTGACAAAAGTTTAGTTCTTTGAGCTTGATAGAAAATATTATGATTTTATTCCTGCATTTTCTTCATCACTGTAAAGCTTATTTATAGTTTTGCTTGTTGCTAATATCACTTTAAAGTATTTTCTTTACTTTTTTATTCCGATATTTTCTTTGCCTCAACACTTTTATAAACTTTGTTTGGATCTGTGATTCTTGAAGACAGATTTTATTTTCTAAGGGTTTGGGGATTTTTTAATTTCATGTTTGCAATGGCCTATTTGCACGGTGGAATTTAGATCCTGGGTTGGTGTTGGCAGCTGAGCAATAAAGAGCTCCTCATAATCTGCAACATCCTAGCTGGTGATGCTGTTCTTTAGATCCTGATTGTGACAGAAGGTAGAGAAGACATGTACAGACAAGAGGTATGTATATATATATATACTGCCCTGCACCCTGTTTATATCAGTTCAGATTATACAGTCCAACTTAAGTCTATAGATGAGGTGTAGAATGTTTCTGATGTCATTGCATTTCATACTTACTGCTCACGACAATACAACTATGCAAATTCCACAGAGCAAATATTAAATGTAGATAGGAAAACGTCGTAATCAACTGGTTTTGTTTTTTGTTACATATTTTGTGTGTTAACATTAGATTTTTCTCCATTCTAAAGAAGATGTTTTTTATAATGATACTAGGCTTTTCTGCATGAATATGTGGATTCCTTTTTCTCTTTACTGGACAAAAATACCCTAGCTCTAGGATGACTGTTTCATATTGTGGATCATCACATCTGGGAGCTTGTTCTGAAGAAGTAAAGAGTTTTTGATCCTCAGATTTCTCTGCCTTTCGTATATCCTGTCAGGTTATAGTCAGATTTTTTAAGGTGATTGACTGGGACTGACACGCTGATCAGAAAACTTGGTTCTGTCATTTAAGATAATTGTTTGGGGGGTGGAGGGTGGGGTGTGCTTTTATTTTAGATTGGCAGATCAGGCTTCTCTTGTTGTTATGAGTTGGCATAAGGCTCTGTAGGGGGTTTAGCTGCCCTAAAAACATTTATTTCTGTTCTATGTGAGGAAAATGTGAAATTTTGTGTTAATTTTTCTGGCTGCCTAATGTATGATTCTGTGTCTGAGAAGCAGTCATATGAGAACTGAGCTGGTTCAGAGCTACTCCTACTTTTACTCTGTTTCACGTTGTTGAACTAGCAGGACTTTCATATGCTCTTCAAGACCAAGAAATACAAGCTTCCCCCCGCAGCTGGGGGTGATAATGCTTATTTACAGCAAGGCAGGATCTAGGGTTGCTCACAAACAAAGTTTTCAACTCCAAAGGACATACAGATATATAAAGTATCAGAAGAGATTCAAGCCACAGGTGGAAGGTCTTTCCTCTATAGTATTTATATAGGTTAAGGCATTTAAAATTATATGTGTTTGTACTGCCACACTCAGAAGAGTAGTTCACAGAAAGTGAGGAAATAAGAAAAGCTATTTAGACATTTTATTCAAGCTTCAAGAACCCTTAGAAACTGCTTCTTTCATGTAGTGTAATCTTTGCTTCTAGCATCGTTGCAAGATCGTAGGCTAATTCATGGCTATTACCCCTGGGTTAAAAACCACAGCAGATGCTCTCCCAAGGCTCATGCAATTAATCTCCCCTTCACAGGGGAAGACTTTCTTCATGAAGACAAGAATCAAATGCTTTTGTAAAAATTTCATATTAAACTACGAGGTTGATATACTCCCCTTTCAGTGGCATCATCCTCAGACATAAGAACAGCATAAATAATTGCATTTCTCTCGTCTATTCTAAATCTCTTGGGTGCCTTGCTGGGAAAGAACAGGGTTTTATCATAGAATATCATGTTGGAAGGAACCTCAAGGTTCGTCTGGTCCAACATTTCTTGGCAAAAGCACAGTTTAGACAAGATGGCCCAGCCGAATCTTAAAGTGTCCAATGTTGGGGAATCCGCCACGTCCATGGGGAGATTATTCCAATGGCTGATTGTTCTCATTGTGAAAAATTGCCCTCTTGTGTCTTAGTAGAATCTCTTCAGCAGTAACTTGTACCTGTTACCACTAGTATTTTCCATGTGACTCCTTGTAAAAAAGGAGCCTCCATCTTCTTTGTAGCCACCTTTTAAGTACTGGAACATGGTGATGAGGTCTCCCCTAAGCCTTCTTTTCTCAAGGCTGAACAAACCCAGTTCTCTCACCCTTTCCTCATATGGCAGGCTTCCCAGTCCTTTGATCTTCTTTGTGGCCCTTCTCTGGACCCTCTCCAGCCTGTCCATGTCTTTCTTTGTGTAGCAGGGACTAGAACTGAACACCGTGTTCCAGGTATGGCCTGACAAGTGCTGAGTAGACTGAGATAATGACTTCTTTGTCTCTGCTGGTGATGCCCTTGTTGATGCAACCCAGCATCCTGTTGGCTTGCTTTGCCTCTGCAGCATCACACTGTTCACTCATATGGAGCTTGTTGTCCACCAGGACCCTTTGGTCCCTTTCCACAGAGCTGCTCTCCAGCCACATAGATCCCAGGCTGTGCTGCACTCCTGGATTATGTTTTCTGAGGTGGAAGACCTTACACTTGTCCTTGTTGAAATTCATAAGGTTCTTGTTAGCCCACTCTTCCAGCCTATCCAGGTCTTCCTGCAGGGTGGCTCTCCCTTCTGAGGTGTCCTCTTCCCCACTCAGTTTGGCATCATTGGCAAACTTCATTGGGGTACACTTGATCCCATCATCCAGATCACTTATGAAGATATTAACCTGGCTTGGGCCCAATATCAATCTCTGAGAGACCCCACTTGTGACAGGTTGCCAGTTTGAAAAGGAGCTATGTACCTCTCAGGGTGCAGTCTGTAAGCCAGTTCACACCCACCGCACAGACCACTCGCTGAGACTGTAACACATCAGTCTCTCTATGAGGCTGTGGAGAACCATATCAAAAGCCTTGGAGAAGTCCAGGTAGACAACGACCACTGCTCATCCCACATCATCTGAGCAGGTTACTTTGTTGTAGAAGGCGATCAGGTTTGTCAAGCACGATTTGCACTTGGTGAATCCATACTGGCTTTTCCCAATAACATGCTTCATTTTACTTGTGGCAGCCCCCAGAAGGATTCATTCCATCACTGTCGCAGGGAATGAAGTAAGACTGATGAGCCTATAATTTCCTGGATCCTCCTTTAAGCCCTTCTTGTAGATGGGGGTGACATTAGCCTTCTTCCAGTCTTCTGGGAAGTCCCCCAATCTCCATAATTGCTCGCAATAATGTCAGCCAGCTCTCTTAACACTCTAGAGTGGATAACATCTGGGCCCATTGATTTGTAGGGCTCCTGTCATAGTTTGCATAGCAACTCTTCCTTCACTGACAACAGGTCTGTGTTTGCATCTACCTAGATTTTTGTTCCCAAGACCTGGGGCGCAACAGTGCTGGTGAAGACAGAGGTGAAGAAAGTGTTGAGAACTTCTGCCTTTTCGGCATTGTTGATGACTAATTCGCCTCTCCTCTTTAACAGTGGGCCAATATTTTCCTTCTGTTTCTGCTTGTTGTTTATGTACCTGAAGTACATTTTCTTGTAGTTTTTGACATCTCTGGCCAACTTCAGTTCAAGCTGGGGTTTTGCTTTTCTAACAGCATCTCTGCACGCCCTGGCAGTATCCTTGTAGTTCTTAATGGGTATTTGTCCACTTTTGCATTTCTGGTACATTTCTCTTTGGGTTTTGAGCAGACTTAGAATCTTGCAAGTAAGCCAAAAGGATCTCTCTCCTTTTTCTCCAAAGTATTTGCATGAGCTCTTTGTTCTTCAAACTGTGCCTCAGCTCTACTGTTAAAATCACTTTTGCTTGCACTTATGTAGGGAGAGATCACAGCTGAGCTGTGAGCTAACTCTGGCTTTGCTCTGTGCCCTGCCTGTGATCAGGAGATGACATTGGTATGCAGGATTCATCTTAGGATACAGTCACAGGGATAGCAATCATCTACACAATGCCTCAAGATACATGCCATCTTCTTTGTGTGTTCAACTTGCTCAGCTGCAACAGATACCTAACGAAGTGGAAGACCTTTGTCAGCACACCCCAATTCAAAGTAATAATTCATAAAGTAAGGCCAACAGTAGCGAGAAAGTGTTTGAATTAAAAAGGTCATTTTCTTCTGTATATTGAATAGAGCTATGCAGGAAACTTTTAAAGACATTTGTTGGTAATTACTTGTTGATTCAAAATGGCAGTACTTGTGCATGATAAATATTACTCTGTAATTTCTCTGAACAATTCATCATCATCAGTTAGAGCGTATTTGGCACACCTCTGGGGCATATATACAGCCTTTTCCTGTTGCTTGAGAGGTTTGTTCAATATGCTGAGGTAGTCAGATACAGCAGCTGTGTGGGCCAGATCTGTGCTTCAGGAGCCCATCACCTTCAAAATAAATCTTGTTTGTTGCCTATGAACACACTCTCCAGCTCAGACCAGAGGCAGAAATAATTTTAGGGTTTTTTGATCTCCAGGACCTGCATGCTAAGCCTGCAGTCAATGTGCCCTGTGTTGGTTTGGGTTTTTGTTAAACTATTAGATTGTCATAAATATACATTATCTGGAAGACAGATACCCTTTGCTCAGCTTTCTGTGGAACTGGCAGGTGTGAGCAACAAAGGCAGACTTGCCCATTATTGTTCTCTGCTACTTTTGAGAGTAATTTAGGCATTAATTTAACTTAAAAGCCAAGAAAAGGACTTTATATTTGTTGCTTTATACCTTTCAGGCAGGGTAGTTCTCAGATGCAGGACTGTAATAAATGAAGATTTTTTGTGCAATAAAATAGCTAGGATTTAATCTCAGATCTTGTTAATAGCAAAATAATGTTAATCATTCATCTTACTCTGTAATTCTATCTGTATTGTATCTGAAGATATAAATATTAAATAATTAATCCCCACAACCTCTCAGCAAGTTGACTGTCATTATTTCCGTTTTATAGATAAACTGCAGAGCAGAGTAATTAAATACTTCAGTTAAGGTCACACAATAAATGTACTGAACATGTGAACATGGAATCAAACTGCTGATTTCCAGTTTGGTCCTTTACCCACAGAACAGTCTTTTTCTGCAACATCTCTCTCACTCATGATATATATCATGCACAGCCTAAATTGGAAGAACCATGAAGAAGTGAAGTCAATTGCCTTCTCTCCTTTAAATACTATTTGCTGATTTTAATATTGAATACATTCAAGCAGTTTTCTCATGTTATTATGATGGCAAAAAATCTGAACACAAATCTGAAAATAATCATGCTATTTCTCCATGTTTCCGTTTCATAAACAGCCAATAACACCCACAGCAACTTTATTAAGACAAAGATTAGCAAATATGGGGGTTTAATTGCATTCTGTTTTCAAACCTATCAAAACCCTAAAAGACTAGTATTTTCATTCTCCTTCTTCTTTATTTCTTCTCCATGACATTTTAAGCAAACCTGTTGTTATGAAAATTAAGGCACACTTTGAACAAAAAAAACCCTCTGCATTTTTCTAGAGAAATGAGAGGATAGTTTTTAAAAGCAACTTAAATCTCATTTTCAAAAGCAAGTACAAGGTATGGAGAGGGCTGAATTTGAAGTTATGAATGTTAGTAACTGAACAATACCCAATCTTTACAATCTTTAGAAAATTCCCCTGTCACATTAGCTGAATTTTTAGGCTCTGACATAAAAAGAAGACATTTGACCTATAGGCCCTTCTGGAAATTTTTCATATAGAGCCTAAAGAGTCAAAGTCTCTTTGAAAATCAGTAATTCTAAACCTAAAACAACACAAGGACTCAGGCATCTGCTTGATGTTCTTAAATGCAAACATTTAGACACCTGTGAGACTCTGCACTCTCTCAGCTGCCATGTAAGCTTCCCACCAAGAGGTCTGGAGACCTCTGCATCCAAGTTTTTGTCAGTGAAGTCTTCAGCATAAAAGTCCAGTCTCCTGAGCTCTGAGGAAACCACTCAGCTTTCTACTATGACCAAGCTGTCCAAAACCCAGGGCTATCCCATTACCCTGCCAGGATCCTCAAATCAAAATGGATTCTCTGTGTGCTACCTGCATACTCAGACTCCGTCGCCGTATGTGGAGCATGTCTGAGTTTCACATGAGTCAGCACGGAGAGAGGGGAAGGGTATCTATTTGATATGTCGCTGAAGTACTCACCTACGATGTCACAAGATGTGGTTAAAATTAATTTCGTTTGAAGTTTTGAAGCACGGATTTACACCTCCTGCAGGGTCTCGTGTGAAGCTGCTATACTCTGGGATGCATCACAGATGGAGGGTGTTTGTCTCCACAACCACAATGTTTTGGTCAGGTTCACACTCTGCTACAGCAGTCAAGTGTTTAAATTTCATCCTGGGATGCACAAAGACCTTTATTTCTGAATGTCTTTGTACAGCTTAATTGTTACGCCTCTTTCCTAGAAGACAGGAAACCAGATCAAACACAGAGGGGATTTCGATTTGATTCTCCCATTTTCCGGAACAGTGTTATAGACAGCTGTTCCTTACATCCCCCATCTGCCAGCCCAGAAAGGATTGACCCTCCGTTATCCACTTGACTCCAAAAGAGGATTAATGACTCTAAATCACAAGGGGAAATAAGAAATAAGCACCTACTCTCTCTCCCAGATATTTATCTTACAATGAGCTGAATTATTTACTGAGATGTCTGTCTCTCTCCTTGTGCTGGTTGGGGCTGGGACAGAGTTAATTTTCTTCCTAGTAGCTATTAGGGGGCTGTGTTTTGGATTTGTGTTGGAAACAGTGTAGATACTTGAGGGATTTTTTCATTACTGCTGAGCAGTTATTACTTGGAGTCAAGGCCTTTGCTGCTCCTCACCTCACCCCACCAGTGAGGAGACTGGGGGTGCACAAGAAGTTGGGAGGGGACACAGCCGGGACAGCTGACCCTAACTGACCAAAGGGATATCCCATACCATATGGCATCATGTTCACCATATAAAGTTGGGGGAAGAAGATGGAAGGAGGGGACATTCAGACTTACGGTCTTTTGTCTTCCCAAGTAACCGTTACACGTCATGGAGCCCTGCTTTCCTGGAGATGGCTGAACACCTGCCTGCCCATGGGAAGCAGCGAATGAATTTCTTTATTTTGATTTGCTTGTGTCTGTGGCTTTTGCTCTACCTGTTAAACTGTCTTTATCTCAACCTATGAGTTTTCTGACTTTTACCCTTGCCATTCTCTCCCCCATTCCACCAGGGCAAGTGAGCAAGTGGCTGTGTGGGGCTTCGTTGCCAGCTGGGGTTAAACCATGACATTCCTTTAATATGAGAAGTAGATTATACAACCATCTTAGAACAGACAGCTAACTTTTAGGAAGTCGAAGTCCCAATTAAAATACCTAGGTTAGTTTTGAAAACAGTGATGGATTTCTAAAGCACATAGATGATAGGTGCTTTTGAAAAGTATGCCCTTAGCACTTGTGCAAATAAGACCCTAATGCATTTAACTGAGCTTACTTTTTTAACGGGATTTTGCAGAATTGTGCAACATATTCTGCATGCTAAATTCAGTATTTCCATTTTTCAAGGAAAGATTCTAAGAGAAAGCTAAGATGAATAGCTATAGCTTAAATTATACCTGTTTTCAAAACCATTAGGATGTATTAAATGAGGAATTTTAATGTGGCTATCATTGTGAGATGCAAATTGTAGGAGTTAATTTTTTTCTGTGTAGAGGAGTTGCATTAAAATACATTATTTTTATTTAATTTCTAGTCTAAAATTCTACGATTTGCTTATGCTTTGTGTGAAACCATTACAAAATACTATGCAAAACATGGTTATAAAATACTATGTAAGAAGCTTTAAAATGCTAATTTTATGTGTAAGTCTCTACAGAGAAGAACCGAAACACTCGCTGACCCCTAATATTTAATTTGGTTGTCACAACATCATTTTTTTTAGCTCTTCCCTTTTTTTTAGCTCCAATATAGAAGGGATGCTGGAAGAAAATAGAAATAAGGGGCTTCATTCATCCTTATTATCATTATGACTAAGTTTACAAAACAATATTTTGAATTTACAAACAGCGTGTTCTTACAGAGTTACAATGGATAATTTCAAGGTTATTGTACAAAAACAGGGGTTACCTGTGATCACAGCTGTAATTTGTATGTCTTAAAAAATATAGCTCTGAATTGAAAATCATGATTTGGGGGAATAATCTGAAGTAACTGAGAGAAAAGAACTAAGGAAAGAAGCAAGGATAAATTTTACCTGGAGGATGGTAAAGTCCATCACAAGCAGAAACTTTTTAATGCTTTCCAAAATATTTCTCTGTTATTGTATCTTAATGACAACATGCCACAATGCCATAATACAATAGTAACATGCAGTAAGGGGACAGAGCTCCATAAATGCATGTATTTTTTAACTAAAGCGTAACTGTTGCAGTCTCCTTTTTTTGTTAGCATCATTTTTTTAGATTCATGCCAGCTAAAAAGCACTTGAAGCATCTTTGAAAGTAATGAACAGATGAACAGAGACTGCCGATACTGCCTATTCCTCTATTTCAGAAAATGGAATGAAAGATTGGGTGATTTTCCTGTGATGAATATATCTTTACATAACAATTGCTGTTTAATAGCACATTGATTGTATTTTCACAAAGTCTTTAAACATAAAATATACAAAGGGAGAGGAAACGTAAAAATAATAGCGGTACTGCATATCAGCTTGGAGTATATTTACATACTCTGCTCTTCCTCTCTATACATCTGTTCCATCCATCCCTTCTTTATATTATCCCTAGAATAAGAACGGCTTCTTCCAGGTATTCAATTCATACGAGAGTAGGGGTTGGGTTTTACAAACTAAAAATCCTGGTGTCCATCAAAGAAAGTACACCGGAATCTTTCCGATGGCAAAGCCTTTCCACACAAGTACTATGCAGTGTATTATTACCTGTACGTGCCTTCCGTAAATAAAGTTCTGACTTCATTGGTGTTTTACACAAGTTAATAGAAGTGCTAATGAACTACGGTTCGTAAGGACTGTCACAATGTCTGTGCTGTGTAAGATCTATGCTGTGTAGCTGCTCTGGCTGTTCTCAACAAGAAAACCAGCTCTGCTCTGGGCTGTGTTTAAGAACATCAGTGTAGCCAGCCCTCCTGAAATCATGCTGAAAGGTTGGGTACGTTAGCTCAAACGATAGATTACAGCTTGTGCTCATATGTTATCTGAACTAAAATGCCGTACTGTGGGCCTATTTGGAGGGCAAACATGACGAGGCTGTAATCTGATGATATGGACCTAACAGCGGTGCAAATCAGAGTTTCCTCTGCAATCAGTACAACCTGCTTTGTGCATTTGACATGACACTGATATTATGAAGTAATTTGATAGATCACGTTTCACTTTCTGTCTTTCCAGTCTGATGGATCTCATCTGTGCTGATTTGCAAGCCCAAAGCCCTCACAGATCCCAATTACTCACTTAACAGAGGATTTAGTCAGTACAATGGAACCAGTCTCAGTTACATGGTAATATCTGTATGTACTTTTCAGAGTACTGTACAAAGCAGGTGAGTCTCTTTAACTCCATTTCACGTTTGAGGAAACTAAATCAGGCATAAGATCTAACTTGCCAGTGTCCCCATCACCTGTCCCACCACTCAAGCAAACCAGGTACGATGTCACCCACACTGAAACTCTGAGTATCCTCCTAATATGTTGCTCTCATTTCCAATCTCTGTCCAAACTACCGTCACAGCTTCTCTTCTGTGGTGGTCTAAAGTATGCTTGTATATGTAAAGGGATTAAATGATATTTTAAATGTGTAGATGAGTTTACACTGAGATAAACCTCTCCCTGTTAGTCTAGAGAGATTTTCTTTATATAAGATAGATTTTTCATAGCAAAATTTTAATACCAGCCCAGTCATTATGCTTTCCACAGTTATTCTGGAAAAGAGGCTTGTTTACAGGCAACAGCTCTGTCTAACTATGCCTTAGAGATACAGGCATTTTGAAACCTGTGCTGCAAGAGTCAGCAGTCCTTTGGGAGTAATGTCAAAAACTGATATCTTGATTAAGTATTAAGGTTGAGAATCAGAGGGAAATCTGTGGAAGAGACTAGAATGTGAATGGGGAGTACATGTGCGTTGGAGAAGACATGCTGCAGGTCAACATCCTATTCCAGACAGACAGTTCTGATGGTTGAGGATGAGGTTCTTGCCCAAGAACAGATTCCAGATCTGAGAGCTCTGTAAGCATCCTGACTTGAACAAAATAAGAAAAGAGATGCTTTTAGGTATTCATAGCCTAAGTAGCTCTGAAACAATATTTTTCATTTCAGCATATCTTTACCCAGCAGGATAAAAATTCTATGTATTTTTACACTATCACAAAACAAACCTGTTTTTCATCTCTCTTCATGTTTTAGCAGTGGAGACAGTCATTTTAGGGTTGCTGGCAATCCATAGGCATTGCTTTCTTTGCCAAACGGCAATCTGTACAGACAGCAGTGGTATACCGTTCTCAGGGAAGAGACAAGCCTAAGCAGGAGTCTTTGTTTTACCAGTGTCATAGTGCTGGAGTACTCAAGAGAGGATGGGACTCTCCACTACTAATATTCATGCATCAGTTTAGGAGAAAAACAAAAAAAAAAAACCCCAAACTGTGCAGAAAATACCTCGCAGCAGATGATACTAACTAGCATAACCCTAACATGCAGTAAAACAGCATGGGAGCATCTAATCAACAGCAAATTTCTTTAAATTATAGCAGTCGTCCTGTGACACTAATAGACACTAGAGCAGTTCAGACTATATCCATTCCACATCTCTGATGAGTTCCAAAATCCAGAGAATATCACCCAAATGCTTTTCTGCTCTGGGCCTACTCAATTGCTAAACCAGTTCCTAATGAAGCATTGCAGCTAAGTGTATTCAGCATAATTTGCTCTAGACACAAAGTAGTCTGCAGTCATGGTTCAGATCCATGTGGCATCAAAAGAAAAAAAAAGTAAAAAAAAAAGAGCATTTGTTTGAGACCATTTCAAACCTTCTACATTAAAAGTCCTCTCCCTTGAGAGAAAAAGAGTTCTGTAAACTGTACTGGAAGTACCAAACAATGAAACTCAGGAGCTCCTTTCCCGCAGTCCCATAATAGGATTTCTTGTAACCAGTATAGTACTTTTTTCATCTTAGTTTTTAGGGTACAGCAGATCACGTTTTCAAGCTTTGCTCTGCACCTGGGAATGGGAGTCGCTGCATGGGAATACATCTCTGCATGGGAAAATGGAAGCTCTGTGCACTCACAGTGCTGCAGTACCCAGGAACCTATGGCTTTCTGGGTTTAGACTTCCTGCACGCTCGGATAGAAAACAGCCAGTGAAAACATTTCTAATGAGTCTATTGTGCGGGATTTTTTTTGGTGTGAATTCATATGCACATATGGAAGCATGCAGGGAAGATACTGATGGCATAAATTATATTGTTTTGCTCTTTCTTTACCATCATTCAATGTTAGGGGGTTCCAGAGGTGAGGTACACTGAAGTCTGGCCATAGTCATCCATGTTTAATTGCTCCTTAACAGCTATCTAAGCCAGAGCAGTTCGCAGTGATGTATACTTTCCTGCCATGTTTAGCTGTTCATATCTATGTTCTCCAGTGCAGTTGGGATGTTGAACAAGCTAGAATTATTTAGAGATGTTGTTCTGCTGCTTGATTGCCATAATGCTACTTCCCTCATTAGAGACATTTTGATTGGAAATCTGCAGTGTGAGTCACAAAGGACAATGTTGATGTAATTAGGATGCTGAAATGACAGTGACAGAGTTTTAGTCGAGCTGTGGGAATGACATTCAAATACTGGGTTTCATACTCTGTATTTACAATGGAAATATACCTTCAGACTTATGATGCACGGTAGGAAACATTATTACAGATAAAGTGGGGCTTATTGTTCAGGGAGTAACAACAGCTTTCAAAACTGCAAAGCAAAAGCCAAAGCACTGATGATTGAGGACCAGGAAAGCCCACATTTATGGGATATGTGCCTGTATCCTTTAGCCCTTCGAAGAAAGTCCTTCTGTTACCCCTCCTCAACCCTCTGTTTGGAATTACTCTGCTTAGGAGGCTTTTCTATTAAAGTCAAAAGACAGAGGGCTAAGAATGTCTTCACTGTATCGTTTACTCACCAAGCCTCCCTTACTTTTTGCTTTTCTAAGTGATTTGTCTCCTCAGCAGCCACAGCAGGAATGACTTTAGTATTCAGTTTGGTAATAGTTATTCTCTACATCATTCTGTGACTTTGTTTATTACGCTGTGTTTTCATGGCATTATAGCAGGAACAGTTTGGAGTATAGACATCTTGGTAGATTAGTGGTCGTATTTATACTGTGGCCAACAATTAGGGAAACTTCAAGAGCAGTGATTCCCAATTGGTAAGGTAAAAACATGTTAAAAGTGAGGCCCAGCACGGAGCTCCACCTAACATCAGAGCAGGACCTGTGTCAGCTGGATGTTGCATCAGAGCAGGGCTCTGGAACGGGCGTACTGAGGAGCATGGGAAAAAGTGACTTGGTGATTCAGAGCAGCATCATTTGGTGGCAGCGTGGTCACCTGCATCCGGAGTCTTACAGAAAACATGAGAAGCAGGACAGGGAGGGAACTTGCATTGGAAGCAGACAGAGCTGAACACAGTTGGAAGAATATAATGCTTCTTATTCCAAATGAGGCATTTACATAGTATTCTACACAAAGTCTGCAATCATAGGTCCAGAAAATGTATGCAAAACACCAGTGTTATAACCAAATTCATGGGATTTTTAATTCGTGCTCATTAATTGGACGAAGGTTTCAACTGAAAGCATCAGTGATCTGGATCCTGCAGACATTTTTAATTTGGAGTTTCTGCTGCTGAAGCAACGATGAATAAGTCTAGTACTGAATAATGAGCAGACTGAGGCTAGTATGAAATGCATGTAAGATTAAGAAAGAAGTCTTCAGGAAATGCCGGGGATGTAATACATGCTGTGCTATGTCTCCGTGAAGGTAACAGTAGCACCCTTAACCAAGTATACCTTTATAGGCATGGAAATTAATTCTGCATAGCAAATAACATGGTAAAACTATGGTTATTCAAGTCCAAACTCATTTTAAATAACATAGTAGGACGTGTATATAATACAAAATGTCTTTAACAAACAAATAACACTATCAAGAAACTGCATCTATTCTGCAACTTTTACCCTGGGCAAGTCTGGAGGCCCTGTCTTCCCTGAACACACTTGAAGTCCTAAGGCTTCCAGTTCCTTATCTAGCATTAGTGGTCTAAGCACTGATAATCTTTCCTCTCTCTCAGAGAAATAGAGTAGTAGAAGAAAAAGTGCACTGCTTCCAGGTGCTTTACTCCCAGTCCTCTCATGGGCTTTTATTCAGCAATTTCCATTTATGTAATAATTGTTGTTGGATTAACATGCTGGGCCCTATCAAGAGCACTCAAAGTTCTGTTGATCTGCCTTAAAATAGGCAAAAGCGTAGAAAATACTGAACTCTGAATGAGGACAAAGGACAGGAAAAGCAACATTGGCAGTGTTACTTTGTTAGTTTAATAAATTGGTAGGACGTTGCTGGAGCTCCCAGATTCCCCTAATTGTTGCTAGTTCTGACAAATGAAAGGGTGTGACATTGCCGCAAAAAGAAACAAAGTAAACATGGAAATAGGGTCAGAGGATGAAGAAAAGGGAACAGTAGAATTAGAAATAAAAAATGGAGAGGCAGTTAAGAGAGTGAGTTGAGGCTGTTCTCAGTAGGAGTCATGATGTCTGAGACTGAGACCATGAAGTTCTCACCATGGTCATGCTGTTAGTAGAGATGACTAGTATCGGACCAGTGAGGAGGCTGAAATATTCATAAGTCATCTTATATGTGCATGTTACAGGTACAATCTCTTTGAGGCAAATCCTTCAAGGTATCCTCACCTAAAAGCCTAGAGGACACTGGGAAGCATGGTACTCCTCTGGGTGCTTGCTGCTAGAGCAAAAGTTGCTGGATCTCCTGATGGAAACTACTAATTACTCAGGCTGTGTTTCTATCGAGGTGAGATGTATTTCTTCCACCCTTGCTTTTCTTTAGAAAGTAATCCAGTTGTACAACTCGGGAGAAAGATGTGATGCTGTTGTCATATCCCATCCTGACAGCATGTGACAGTGTGTACCTGTTCTTTACACAGGATGAGAAATCTTCCAGTCATTAAGGGTATCATAAATTGATAGCTGGAATGATTTCTTGTCCTCTGCAAATTTTTCTGATGTTGAAAATGTTCTCATTTTTATCAGGGCAAAACTGAAATCTTTCAAATTTCCCTCCCTGACAAGGTCCACTGGTATTAAAGCAGCTATGTGCTTCCCTGAAAATTTGTCCAAAATCTGAAAAAAAAAAAAAATCCCAGAGAAAATGTTAACAAACTTGACATTCTTAAGATAAGTTTTTAACAAACTGATAATGGACAAAAAAAAGAAAAAAATTAAACTTTTTGTGATCACGTCTCCTTGAATTTTCATGGCTTAAATTTTAGTTTTATGCCCAATGTATCAGAATGCAAAATCATTTGAGAACCAACGTATGGAGAGAGAATAGGAAACAAAGGGCACTTAATCTACCTTGTCCAATGAAAACAAGAAAGTAATTTCCACTGTAGTTTATGGTTACTGTCCAGTAAATGTGAGTATGTCCTCCACTAGAAGAGTACAACTGCAGAAATTTATAAAGGAAATAAAAAAATCTTTCCCCTTCATTTCAAGCAATAATAACAAGGGAAATAATTCTATCAGTCTTAGATTTTGTGAATCAGGGTATTCCAAAGCTAAATTCTGTTCCACATTTTCTCAACATTATCCTTTTTATGTAATTTCCCTTGTATATGGCAGTTAAATAAAACAGTGATGTAAAATCCCAAAGGAAAAATAAATCTAGCTAGAGCAATCATACTATCAACACACCAGCTCTGCAAAACTCTGTCTTGCTTCCTTGCACAAAATAACAATTTAAAGTATCTTTCCAGAGGTCTCCTGGGAGATTATCATATTTTATTCTCTATTTAGAAAAAAAAAAAGTAAAAATCTTTGAGAACCTATTAGAATTCTCCTCTCCAAATACTTACAGTTCAGTTCAGCATTATACATCAGTTTCAGAGAGGGTGAAATGTAATGTATTTCATTTTACTTTCATCAGCAAGTAAAGGTCATCCATCCAAAACCAGCTTTTCCAGATGCACACATTTCATTTGTGAAATCTTAAATAACACAGAAGTACAGTCAAATTCCAATATCTATCAATTGCACACAAGTTCTGTTAAGTAATCTTTTCCTTTCTGTTTAAGTGCTTACACTATAGATATTGAATAAATGTTGCTTGGCATTCAAACAAACAACTTAAGGCAGGCAAACTTCCTTTAAACTGTGAGGCGTTTTCTAGATATTTCATGACTACCTGAAAAACTATATTTTCCACTTAATATTACATTATTTGGAATCTAGAAAAAGTATTCTGCATGTAGTTACACCTCTAAAAATCCGAAGTAATTAAATTTTTAAGGGTACTTTGATCTTTAAACGTAGTCTTTCTCCTCATCTATTGTATTGTATCAATTGCTAGTAATAGGTGTCGTTGGAACCTCACTAGAAATTACAAACAAGCACAGAAACAACTCACAGATACATTAACTATGCTAAGAAATCATTAGGCACAGAGCTAATATGTTTGGTTATTTCTGTTCCTTTGGCAAATGTACCAGGTCTTACTTTATATTGAGATTGCAAACAAAACCATCAAGCACAATTAAGATTCTTGTGACTTTGTTGCTGTGGTCATTGTCTGCGTTAGTGATCTGCTTTGGAACCATATTGCAATTCTGAAGCAAATTCCCTGACATCTTACACCCACTGCCTGTTGGTTCAGTTCTTAAAGTGATTTAGATGTGCACAAACTGTTTTCCTTTCCAAGAAGTAATCAGAGGTTTTGTTTCAAAACTGCTCCAGAGCTTCATGAGGATGTTCAGCTCCAAACAAAGGTGAGGGCTGGACCTCTCGACGGGGTCTGCAGCATGAACCCTACCTGCTTTCAGCAACAGGGCTTCCAAAACAGCCAGAGCTCCTACAGCAGCCTGAAATGGTGTTCACGCTTTATAAAGGCCATCCACTTTATAACATGCTATGTATGTTTTCCTCTCCGCTGCCAGCTGCCACCAGCAACCACATCTTCTCTTTGTCGCTCGTTCACTATCCAAGAAATCATGAATTCACTTCAAATACATGCTTGAACAGATTGACATAGGGTAGAAATGACTCACAGCTAGGTTTTCAATCTCTGGTTTCTAATGAATATTTCTAGCTTATAAGAGTTTGAAACAATTTTTTTGTTCTAGTTGTTTAAAGGAAGCAAAATACATTGAGTTATTACTTATATTACATATGGCACACATTAGCTGCCACCGGCTGATGATCCCATAATGAATACCAAAGACTGAGTTACAAAATGTACTCACGCCTTCACGTATATATTTGTACAATGCCTTCCTTGTTGTGAATTGGCCAAACTTTCTCTAGTGGTAAATCAGTCTGCAGGATGAATAAAGCTCTGAGAAAGAAATGCTGTCTGTTGCTGAACGCTCTCGGTTGCTCTCTGTTGCTGTTGTTGGTCTCGCAATAGGAGCAGGCGAGCAAGAGCAGGATCCTACATGGAAGCTGAGTTCTGCTGAAGATGCATTTTCCCAGCCACACAACTAGCCTCAGCAGTGTTAAGGAAGCAAATTGGATGTGTGCACTCAGGTCATCCTCCTCTCATTCTCACATGCAGAACAGAGCAAAACAAACATCTTATGAGTACAGAACAGTTCTAACAGAATAAACTCCCACGTATTCTACTTACAATGTAATCTTCCCTTTTGGCATTGCAGAGCATAATTTCAGAACAATAAATAACAAAAACAGATGCTAAGGTGTAAAACATGACATAGGAACCTGAACAGAATAACTCAGAAAATAAACAGAGGATACATGGAAAAAACCTTTGAAATAATTTATTCTAAAATTTCCTTAGAATTTTTTTTTAAACACACACATAAATCTTAGACCTTTGCATTGGCAGTTAAAATTAATCTACTAGAAATAGCTGGTTGAAAACAATTATGATATTTGTCGTATTCATGACTCAAAACTTAAAAGCGCAGAAAAGTTGAAAGAAACTGACTAGTAATAAAAATGAAGCTGATAATCATTGTTGACACTGAAAATGCAAAAAGGGACAGAATAAGAATGAAAACTAAATTGGATTTTTAAGAATCCTTTATCTTTAAAGCTTTCTATTCATAGCAACTGTCAATAAACATGCTTGTTTGCCATCCACGACAGTTTGCTTATCAGGAAAGATTCTTGAGTTAATCCACCCCATTCCCTAATGCATATTTTATCAGCATCCTAATCTGAGAGAATGCCTCCTCTTCCTTGCCAGAGTTCTTCCAAAAGTGTAAAGGCAGATTTCCCATCTCCAGATACGTTTACAGAGATGTTGTGCATCTCATGGTGTAAATAATCTTCAGGATTGCAGGACTCAGCCTGCTGCTGTGCTTCCTCCTTGAGGAAGCGTTTGAGAGCAGTGCTTTCTTTCATGTCTTCTCTGTTAAAAGGGTTAAGGTATAGAAGAAAGAAAAAGATTTTATTTCTCGTATAATAATAATCCCCTTCTCCGGTTTCTGCTGCTTCTTCTAGTCCACCCCTCCCTAGTTCAGTGCCTCAGTGAATTCAATGCTCTGCTTCTCTGCCTCCTATTTGCCAGTATGGCAGTAGTAGTTGCTCCATTGCCTTCTGCGCCTGCTGGCTGTCAGATCATGAAGCAGTAGCACATCTCATTAGGACCACTGCCTCCACCCACATCCAGCAGTTTGGGTAGTAGCTTCCTATGTATTCGTAAGCATATGCATGCATGTGAATATACTTACATACATGTAGATACATGTAAGGATAATGATACAAAGAAATATAAAACCGAATTGATAAGACACATTTCAGGGAATCTAAGAAATGAAATCTGTTACAAATACCATGTAAATGGTGTGTATTTTTATATGTATGTGTCTCTGTGTGTATATATATCTAAGTATATATTCATTTTTATAAAATGTTGCAGGTGTGAAAAGTGAGACACACTTTGAACAGGTGATTAAACCTTTCCTAAGGTTTCCGATTGTGTCTGTCTGGGTATATCTGCATATATGGGAGAGTGTTTACTATTTGTATCTTGTTCCAGTGTTTAGATTCCCTGAGCTCTGACTTACATCTGTCTTACTGTCTCCTTAGTTGCCTTAGGTTTTTAATTTCTAAGTTAACTTTAATCACAAAGGAATAGCTTTTGAGCTCTTTTTCTCACTTCTTACATGTTGCTGCAATCAACTGAAATAACAAAACCCTAACCGTACTGAAATTAAGAGAAGGTTTTCCAGTGCTTCTGTGAGCAAGATTTCAATTCTGATACATCTTGTTTTTCAGCAAATCCAACTTTGCTGACAGAGTTTTGACTATAGTTCTGAAAAAGGGTTGTGGTTTTTCTTATTGTACAGATCAAGGGTCATTGACTTACATCTGATTAAATCTTCCATTTCCCTTTACTAAATTAACACAATCAAGAAGATTAGGATGTGTTTTCAGAAATTTGCAACAAAGATACGTGCCAGAGATACCTGATCTGAATAAACATGATATGCCTAGTTTCTGGTGACATTTGTTTGAAGTAAAATATTCTATCCCACAGACCCAATTGTTTTGATGTAAAATAAAGTCATCATTGTCAGATATCAGTTAACATCTTCGTGATGTTGTGGAAATCACTTTATCACTCTGGGATTTCACTTCCACTCCTCCTTCACTGCCCATAAAGCAATCTCAGTAATAATTTTCTGACTGTGCTGTGATTAAAACCTAATTAATGCTTGTAAGAGTCCAAAAGGTTCTTTTAGGGAAGGCATTTTGGAAGTGGAAGTATTGTTATTACTAGAGCAGCATTTTATTTTGCTTGTATGGTACTTTTAATCTGTAGATTTTAAAGTATTTTATTAAAGGAGGGAAAATGTCATTAGTCTCATGCTATAGGTGTCAGAAATAAGATAGAAAGTGATTAACACTTAAATTAGCATAAATTAAATTCAACTCAACTAAACTCAAGTTAAATTGATAGAACAGCCAGGAAGTCCTCCTACCACGTTGTTCTCTGTCCCATATATGAGAATCATCAGGCACCAGCAGGCTCTAATTGAGCTGGCAAAATGGTGCTGAGCTTCATCAGACCAAGATGCTGGTCAGTAAGATCAAGATTTCCTGATATTATTTTTATTGCTTTTGATTTCAGTTCCTTGATGAGAACTTACTTACAATATATATATTCTACAAGAAATCCCATTTAAGTGGGCTGGGAGAGAGGTTTTGTGGTATTTTCATCTTTTTTTTCTGTGAAATTTGACTGCACCTGATCATGCAGACCAAAGGCTGCACTCAAAAACCAGCTTGTGCACCGGGCATTAGCATGCCTGGCTGTTAGCCCAAAAGCATCCTTATGGTGCCTAGACCACCTACCTAATGCAGGAAATTAGTTAGGCACCTAAGGATGGAGATACACAGCACAAGCAGTGGAAGAGGCTGCTCAGAAAAGACCTGGAACGCATCTCCCTCCATGCCTCACCAAGGCACATCCAGCGCTCTGGAAGAGTGCGTCATTCTTGGGATTCAGAGATGGGAATCCTCCCTTGAGACCAGGGAGCTAGCCTCTTTCTTTTATGAAGAAATAAGGGAATTACACCTTTTCAAACACAGCCAGAGGAGGATTCACCCCGAATACAGATTTAGGTTTGTGATCTTTCCAACAAAGCAGGTTCAAACCACCTTTGCCACCTTCCCTTTACAAGGCTGTAAGCTGCACAGGGAAGGAAGTTGACTCCACCCTCTACTACTGCAGATGTGCTCCTGGGTGTAAATCACCAGGGAGTCAATAGGCAAGAGACAGAAAGAGGTCAAGGGAAAATAGTGTCTGGAGTAGCAGCTGGGGCACCAATAAGGAATAAAGGATTCTTTGCCTCTAATCCTAAATCTCTTGAGACATTTGAAAATGAGAAGCTAGGAGATCTTTAAGGAAAGTGAAATATCTAGGTCTGAATCACTTCAGACTGAAGTAGCATTCATATCTCATAGGTCATAGCTTCAACTGCTGTGTAAAGGGACTTCAGCTTATGCCTGTTTCTTTAAAAACAGACAAACAAAAAGCAGCTGCTACCACTGCATTTAAGATGGAGTCTGCCCTTATAGACACATCTACATCCTTAGGGCTGAGAGCTGGGGGAATAGCTACTTTATTGATTTTGAATGGCCCTTCCCTGTGAAGAATGAGCCGCTTCTGGGGATATGCTGGCACCAGGCTGCTAAGTGCACAGGAGCCTGAAAGGCACAGGGACAGAGAGAGTTTAAGCATGACCAACATTAAGAAAGAAACCAACAGAGGTTTTTCAGGGTTGCAGTTTCAGAGCCAGACACCAGCATTTCCCCTCATCCTGACTAGTAGTGCCTGTTTGAGGCTCCTTGGGAGTTGAGGTAGCCTGATCAATCGTGGCTTTATGTCCCTCATCATTCTTGTCATCAAATTAGTCCAATCTAATTATCTGCATTTGCTAAGCTGTGTTAACTGCAAGGATTCACACATTGTTTGCAAAGGCAACTGCCTGCCATTATTTTTCTTTACACCAATATTCTTAAAGCAGAGGAATATAGAATTAGAGTGCTACTGACCTCATATCTAGCGTCTTTTTCTGCCTTTTGTTCAATTTATTTCCCTTGCTCTCTCTCTTTCTCCTTGTATTTCCTCCTAGATATTTCTGCTGACTTTCTCTAGAAAGTTACTTTCTGAGTAAGATGGATATATAAAATCTTCCTCATGTAGTTTCTGAGTAAGATGGATATATAAAATCTTCCTCATGTAGTAGGAACAAATGAAAATTTTTTTGCCCCCTGTTTAAATACCTGTTTTTAATATGTACTGTAGGGTTGTACCAGAGAAAGACTACAGGCTGCAAACCTGAAGACGAGAAAAAGACTGCTTGGAAAATGTATTTCCAAGATACAGTAAATAATTTTACATTAAACTGTTACTGCACTGGGAAAAGTTTTATTAACCCATTATGGAATTTTTGCTCTATTCAGAGTAGAATGGTGCATGACAGTAAAATCCAATATTTGAACATCAGAATGAACTGCTTTAACTTACAGTGCAAATACTTAACTTCTAACGAGCATAAAAGAAAGACAATAAGCTAAGAAATAGCAAATAGCTTGAGTCTTTTCAAATGAAGTGTGATCTCTGCACTAACTACTGATCTGCTTTGTACAATGTACTGTCAACAGCCTGTGCAGAATATTCTTCATTTCCATATTCTAACCTTGAGTGTTGCTCTCAGAGGCATCGGTCCATATGTTAACCCAGACTGTAAGTAGTAACATGAAAACATCATCTTAAAACATGTAGGTGTTTGTAACTACTGGAGGATTTTTTCAGACTATTGTTCCTTCAACCCATTCCTCTTATGTATTTGCTATTTCTTGACTGAAGGATTTGTTTTTCTCTTTTCTACAGAAAAAAGTCTCTTCAGTGACTTTTTGTTAAGCTTTGTATTTCTAAGCTTGTTACACTGGTAGTTCCAGCTCTCTGCTCTCCCTTTTGTTATGTGCACAAAGGCACACTCCAAGAAATTAGCCACTGGTTTCTCTCAACTGCGATTTTGTTTTCTCAGAGGAGTGTGCGGTTTGAGAGGTTCAGGGATTGTTATTTTTGCAGGGTTTACGATATATACTATCTAAAGTATTCTCTTTAAAATTTGCTTTCATTCTTGCTATTTAATGTTTTAGGGTTTGGGGAATTATGTCTTTGTTCCACTTTGTGCATATATTCAAACTTCTTATAATAATATTAGGAATTATTCTGAATTTGCTGTGTATGGATCTTGCTCTTTCTCTCTGTGCACGAGTAAGAAGCCACTTGGATTGGACTCTTAAAAGTCTTCTGTTCTTGTTTTCAGTGTCCAAACGTGGCTAATCTTTATAGCGACTTACTAGTTTGTTTTGTCCAGCAAGACAAAGCACTTCATTTAAGAGTCTTGTTTTACAATCACCTTCTATCTTACACCTAACAGCCTCTTTCTTTAAAATGCTTAAATTACCAACACGAGTCACCTTGAAAATACAGCTGTTGGTGCGCAAGGGAAAAATGATGAGCGCTATTCTTCCATTTTCCCAATTGTCCATGAATTTAGTGCTGGTGTCCTTACACTCACAAGCGCTCTACATTGCCTCACTTACTTGAATTGCACTTTCCCTAGGTGGAGAATAAGCAACCATCATTTTTGGCACTCAGTATCTTATGATATGAAGGATATTTATTCTCTATACACAGACTCTAACCTGAAGCTTGGAGTCACTGATGATTTTTTATGAAAGCTAGAGCGGTGAGGAGCTCTGCTCAAATCATTTAGACAACAGCTAGCAGAACCTGGATAAGGACTCTTGGCCACCATGAATCCTATTGACCAACACTTGGTTACTTCTTTGTTCACAAGAGTAAAGAAATCCAACTCACTTGGCTGGATTTCTAAAACAAGTGTCCATCCTTCCACCCTGTGAGAGGAAGGACAAAGAAAGGGGCGGGGCGGTATCTTCTTTGCAAATAATATGGGCATATTTCCAAAAAATAGGGCTATAAATCATCACCTCTTTTCTCCACTTTCCTTCTGGCTGTTAGTAAATGCCATTCCCCCTTGCAGCCATAGAGCAGATTGCAACTGATTTGAGCACTTCAGTTGCTTTCTTTTCTCTCTAGGGCAGATGTTGTCTCTCTGGCAACTAGTATCCATAGCACTTAAGGCTTTGCAAATTAAAGCAAGAGCATTGACCTGCATCCTAAAAACAGTTACATCAGTACAGATCCCAAACACAGAGGTATAATGGGGTTCTTAAGGGAAAGGTGCTAGGCAGACAAAGAAGTGAAATGTTAAGGAGATATCAGATTATGAAGATTTTATGGTATTTTTTAGAGGCATCTCAGGCTTTATTTCTAGGCTACAGAGCTGTCTTAGGAGCTATGCTGCCACTGGCAGAATCCTCCAGATCTATGCAGTTCTATCTGCAAAAAAAAATCATCAAATCCCAACTAAATTTTTAGAGCTTGCCTATGCAGTAAGATTCAGCAGTGTAACTACTGCAAACAGCCTCTAATCATATCCACACAAACAGCTGGTGCTTAGAGCTCCAAAAGTCTTGCTTTACCACAGAAGTAATGTCCCCTACGGTAAGTTTTCACTATTATAAGCAGCCATCCTCTCCTCTTTCCTGGTTCTGATTTGTCTGCTCTGCACGGTAAGGTGTTTTTCCATTGTTCTAGGGAACTACGTACTAGGAAATCAGCCAGAAGCAACTGTGATTCTGGGATGTGGAGTTCAGTGCATGTGCACAGCAAAGCCTGTGATTCTTCTGCCACTTCATGCTCCATCTCTGTTTGGCTTAGCTCACACCATTTTCACAGCAACTGTGACTTAACTAGGGCTTTCTGGTGGGCTGGTGGCCATCACAAATAAATAGCTTGTGCAGATATGTTATTCATATTTCAGCTGCTCGGCTGCAGTTTTACAAGCCAGCCACAAAGATACTGAAGAGCTCTTTCTGCCGTTCTGGCAGAATCAGAGAGAACAGCAGTTCGCTGTCCCCAAGCCACATGGAAAGAAGGGAGAAAGACACCGCTTGCTTCTGGAGCAGATTTTCTTTGATCAGCTTCATTTGGTGCAGAGCCTTTTCAGGGCTTTTGAAAGAAGTGTGGACTGGCTTGTGCTGCATAGCTAGGAAGAGCTTTATCTTCGGGAATATAAAAATCAGTTTCCTGGCAAGGCAGATAAAGTTTGCTACTAAGCTATGGTCGTAAAGAACTCCTTTTTCTGTAGCTAGCCCAGTATGGAAAGCCACCACCCTTTTCACAGAACGTTATCGGTCATAAACTAGCTGTGATGTGGACAAGCCAACGTGGAAGTTAAGGTAAAAAAGGTACTGTCTCTGCATGTTACCAAGGCTGGCAATGCTGCTGAGGTTTCTGATAGCTTTGCATGCACGTATTTTCCAGTGGTGACAGGGAGGGAATACAGAGTACTCATATTCCCTCTGAGACAAACCTAAAAGCTCATAATTAGAAAGCAACACAGCTGCAGTGTGAAATGAGGTGTCCTGGCCATAATGCCAGATTGTCTGGAAAAGTTCCTTGCTGATAGGATTTTTTGGTAATTCCACTTTTCTTTTTTTTTCTTTTCTTTTTTTTTTCATGTGTGGCAGTGGGAGGGCAGATAGCATCACTCCCGTATGGACAGTAGTGCTGTCACCATTTCCCTCTGTTATTCTGAGACTCTGTGTCCCTGGCTAATGCCTTTTGCTGTACAGTCGGATCACGGAAAGGAACCACTGAGCTGTTGCTTAAGCAGCAGGAGAGTGACAGCGTGTGACTGCCATGGGGAGGAGGAGAGGATAGATGACAATCACAGGGGAAGGCTGGGGGCTGCTGAGCCATGGCAGCACACTGTGTGTTGCACATGCACTGCAATTGGGAGAAAGGAGCTGAGAGTAGGGTTTTCCTCAGTGAGGCCTGAGGGGACAAGATCCAGAGATTCTCAAAAAAGCAGCAGTACCCCAGCTAGCAACTGACAGGAAGCTTTACATTTTGCTTTTGAAAATAGGGACTTTGTTGTCGTTGTCCATGCAATTTTTCAGTTTCCCTCGCGTTTTCACTGTGTATAGTACAGCTGTTTCATGGTTTGCAAGACAAGTTTCAAGATGGGGGATTTTTTAACTCATTTATTCAACAATTCTTTGCATTTTTAGGCTGCCAGCTTGTGTGTTTATTAGGTGCATTTTACAAGAATCTGTGTTTAATATTATCACTGAGCACAAGGCTGGAGGTCATCTAGCCCAGCCCCAGGACTTTGGGGCACAATCTGATCTCTCACTGTGTAGAGGTGCTTGTCTAACCTGTTCTCAACAGTCTCCAGAGATAGGTTCAGCACCGTCCCAGAGCAATCTACCTTAATGGCTACTTGCCCTTGGGTTGCTCTTAGATCATGTTTCTAAAGCTGTTCAAAATAAAAATTACCACTGTTGAATAAAACAATTCTATACTGTTCTCAAAGCGCAAATACACAAAACTGGAATCTGAGGAATTGAACAAACAACCCAAAAACAAAGGAGGTGGAGAGGGAAGAAAAAGAATGTTGCTAACAATAGAATAAAAATACGCAGTCTGAGACTAGCAGCTCATTCAGCTTTCAGCCTTTGACCGTATGCAGCTCTGTTGAGCCATTTCATACTGGGCTGCTTTCAGAAATCTGTGGGACAAGTGTGGAAATACATGGAAGGAAACCCATGTTTGGATAGTGGCGGGGGNTGTCTGGCTTTTAAAGTCCTGGGTGTAATTGTGGAACTGTTAATGGTCCAGGGAGTTAAGGCAAAAATTGACACCATAGTAACTGTCTGCATGAAACCCCACGCTATGTCGGGGGGGGGGGGGGGGGGGGGGGGGGGGGCAATCCACCATTCCAGTTGCAACAGAGCACGCATAACTCGGAGCACTGAGAGTTAATTCCGATATAAAGAAGCATTCTTCAGTCTCAGAGAGCTAAAGTAAAAGCAGTTTGGAGCACGTCCACACAGCAGTGACTTGGAGACAAGAAGTCACACTCAGGCTATCCTGAGGCAATCAGTTTTCTTTTAATACGGCAGGTGAAAATGCTCCAGCTAATTGGAAGTGTGGTCTGAGAAAACACAGCTCTTAGCATAAATGCAGATATGCCATAGCCGAGGCTGGTGAAACATGCCAGAGGACAGGGAAAGCAATTTCAAATGAGCCTTCTTTCTAACAGTAACAATTATTTGCTTGTGATTCCTATCAGTTCCCTCTGCATTCGACTGTCTTTTTAATAGTCCTGGAGTATCTACCTAGCTAGCTGTCTGCTTCTAAATGGACCTACCTCTGACACCTCTGTTTGCCTCCACGTCCTTCTTCTCCTCGGTAAACCCACTGCCCCAGAAATGCCCAGTCTGAACTCAGGAGTGATCCTCAGAGACTACCTTGAGATTGTTAAGTATTTCTTCTTGAGTTATCTATCCTGAGACCAAATAATGATGAAGATAAGAGTTAGTCCTGAAGTTAAGAATTCTAAGAAGAGAAGACTAACAAGTGATTTTTATTCATTATTCAGTGTCCATGATTTCAAAAATCTTTGCTCCAGGTTAATTTTAAAATATTGCCCTTTTCCTTTGGAAATTCTCAGTACTAGACTAGTAATGAAGGTATATACCTTTGCAAGTAGTGATATATTTTGGGCTACTGGCAAAACCTTGAGGATGTACCAGAGAAACTGGTGTAAAAATATATCAAGGAAACAGGCATTGATATCACTGACCAAAAAGGTTACTCCTTAAACCAGAAGGTTTTCTTCCTCATGCAATATTGCATAACCAGAAAAAAACATGTCTATGCCTTCTGGAAGGATTGAAAGTCACTGTTGTAAAGAAGCCATGATAAAACAGTTTCTGTAAAATTCAATTTTATTTCTTGGTGAACATGATGCATTCACAAAAGAGATATAATTTTGCAAGCCTTGCCTGGTACACTTGGAGTTAACGTTGCTGTTACCCTGTTACTATCTCCCTGTTTGTGTTGCTACCAAATGGAGTTGCTTGCTGATGGAATGTTAAGTTTTGTGCTTAAAAAGGAGCTTTGCTAAGTTTTGTACTAAGAAAAATAGTCTTGTACTGATGAAATGCTATACTTTCAACTTGGATAAAAGCACCTAGAAAATACTTGCTATGCCACAACACTCTGAAATCTACTTTATAACGAAACTATCAAAAGTACTGAATTCTTCCAGTTGGCAAAAGTCTCAGTAAACACATTTCTTTGACAAAGTTTTCTTTTCAGAGTCTGGCATGCCAGAGAGTGATGGGGGAGGGATCTGCAAGAAGGAAATTTGTGATTCTGTGGTAGAAGGAAAGCCATGAAAGAGGAAGGGTGAGCTAAGGTTATTTGGCTGAATGTCTTGTAAAAAATGTCTCCTTAGCATCACCTTTATAGTGAGAATTACAGTGGGAAATCTATGGTTATCTTGGGCACAAAAGAGAAGAAGGAAATAAATAAATAAATAAATAAATAAATAATTATGGAAAAGACTCCATGTTTTGGTGAATATTGTGAAAAAAAATATTCTGTGAATTCTAGTGGACAAACAAAAACCACAACCTATATTTGCTAGAAGTACAGACAAGCTACTTCTCAAGAAAACCTTGTCAACAGGTGCTTACCACATGCCTTCACTGTACTGCTGCCTGACTATGTACAGGACCCAGTCTCAAAAGCCATGAAGGTAGAGTTTGATGTTCCATTCCATAGGTTCCTCAATCTGCTTTATGAAGTACAAAAGTTATTGTATCTGAGGTTAGCATTTCATCCTGAAAATTTACTGCTATTCCCAGTGCACATCGTAATAATTATTACTATAGTTAACAAAAATGGAATAGAAAATAGAATTTAATGAAAAAAAGCTGTCCAACTCCTCAGGGTATAGGTAAGTGGTATTTTTAGGAGTCTGCTCAGGTCTTCTGCTTCCTTGCAAGCTTCTCATTCCAGATTTTAATGGGTCTTGGTTTTACAGCCTTTTTCCACCATCCCATTAGCAGTAGCTTCAAAGTCAAGCGTGCCAGTGATGCCTATACATCTAATGGATGTATGAGTCTCTATATGAATGGTTAGCTCTCTGAATCCAAAAAATGGAAAACTAAAAAGGACTAACCTGACTGTAGGCTAGTGTTTTGGTGAAAGGCAAAATCTAAGAACCATGATTCCAGATGAAGAGGGGGCACTCGTTCACAGGGCAACAAAACAATGTGAGGAAACAGATCTGGAAGGGACAAAACAGGTAAACTCACCTGTTTTAACGTTGTGAGATTGGTCCCCTGGATAGCACAAACAGCAAGTGTTTGTCCTCACATTGGCACTACGATTCAAAAGCTTTCTACACAAATGCTATACCATGGACAAACTAGAATTTCAGCAAAGAACAGAATTCATAATATCTGGTCATTTCCTATGTAGCAAGAACTGCCATGTGATGATGCAGGGGTTTTTATTAGTTAGCAGAAGAGCTTAGTGCAAAATAATCCCAATCAGAGAAGCTCATGTCAAAGGGCTTTTAACTGGAGGGTGACTATGTAACAAGACACAAAGTTAAGGTCCTTTTCTGATTTCTCATCCATTTCAATCCCTAGAAAATGAACAGCCTCTGTGAACAGCCACGTTTCCCAACCTATTTTTCAAACTTGGCTCATGCTATCTGTTCAGTGAAAAACTGTACCTATGCTCTGTGTTGGTTTCAAGAGCACAGAAACGAAGAGCAGAGTTACATTAAGATAGTCTCAGTCTCTTGTTTTTTCCTTCTCCTAGAAAACATTCTCCTAGAGCTGCTCAACCTAAATCCCTTCTTCCTCAGAAACCACGTTCTGACTTTTGCTATAGTAAGACAGTGAAGCAGCCTTCGGCTCTCATGGGTCATAACCTCCCCTCTAGGCACATTTCCCAGCAAAAATCAACATAGGCTAAAACCAGCCAATGTGATGTTTCTATAAAACCACATATTTGTTTCAGAGGGATTTAAACTGATGAGAATAAGTGGAAAAGCCATGGATGCAACAGTTCCTCCCCTTTACTCCCTTCAGGATCATTTTGCTGAAAGCAGAGAGGACCTGCTAAGCTATGTCCTGAAGAAAGGGGCCGAGACGAAAGAGTCAGACTCAACATACCACTGTATTTTATACAACTGTATTGGGTGTCTGGGCCAAGGGGCTGGCAGTGGGGGCCTTCAGGGTGGCCTCTGTGAGGAGAGGCTGGGGCTGCCCTGTGCCAGACACAGGCGGTTCCACCCAGCTCCAACTGAGCCACCGCGGGGCACGGCTGAGCCCAGCAGCCAAGATGGTGGTGCCTCTGGGAAAGCATATTTAAGAAAAGGACAGGCAGTGAAGAATGAGGGGAAAAAATGTGAGAAACAACCCGGTGAACACCATGGTCAGAGAAGGAAGATGAGAGGAGGTGCTCCAGGCACTGGAGATTCTCCTGCAGCCCATGGAGGACCGCAGTGGGGCAGTATCCACACTGCAGCCTCGGGAGGACCCCACACCAGAGCAGAGGAATACACCCTGAGGGAACTGCAGTCCATGGACAGTCCACGCAGGAGCGGGGTTTTTTTTTCTGAAAGTATTGTATCCCATGAGAAAGACCCATGTTGAAGCAGGGGAAAAGTGTGAGGAGGAAGGAACATCTGAGAGGAATCGTTGTGGACTGACCATGAACCTCCATTCCCCATCCCTCTGCACTGCTCAGGGGCAGTGAGGAGGTAGAGGTATTGGGAAGGATGGAGGAAGTTGAGCCTGGGAAGAAGTTGGGGGGCAGAAGGTATTATTTTAACTTTTGTCTTTGTTTCTCACTATCCAAATCTATTTTATTTGGCAATAAATTACATTAATTTTCCCCAAGGTGAGTCTGTTTTCCCTGTGACAGTAATTGGTGAGTGATGTCGCTATTCTTACCTCAATCCATGAGATTTCTATCTTATTTTCTCCCCCTGTCGTGCCGAGAATGGGAAGGGAGAGAGTGGCTGGGTGGGTGTCTGACAGCCAGCCAAGGTTAATACACCACAATAACTAAAAACAGAATTAAGACAATCTGCCTTCCAAAAATAGGGGAGACATTGTGGCAAATTCCTTTTTCCTCAAGATGCAGTGTTAGAGTAAAGCTAAGCATTATATTCCCTCCTTTTTCCTTTCCTCAACAATGAATGTGAAAACATTTTTGTTGTAACTGTAGTGCTGCACTCATGCATATCAGTTTTTACCCTCACAAAGCAGCAAACATATGTTGCATTAATGGACCTCTGAATCACATTCTGCCATGTCTTTTTAGGATACCTCTGAGTTCTAGGGCTATGTTCAGGAGCAAAGGTTAGCAATAAGGAACGCCTAACTTTGCTAGATTTCACAAGAGCCATATGGAAGAGAAGTTCTGGAGAGAGATTTATCACTTCTCTCAGGAAGAGAGAACCAGAGAGAGGACAAATGATGCTATGTGAACTTCCCACTCTTTTTTCCCCATGAAAAAAATGGTACCTCACAAAGATGCAACATATCTCTTTTCCTAATTTTTAACACAGGGCTGTGGCATAAAAGCATAAACATTTAAGGACATATTTTTACTCATTTTTATTTATATGGGAACTATGTGAAGCTGAATATGGGAACAGAGGAGCTAAGAACCTCTATTACTGCTTTCCTTCCCTAGCTATTTTAGGAGTTCTCTGGAGAAGGCATGAATGTTCATCCCCATGTAGCTATCAGGCATGAACTAGTTTTCTAACAGCCTTATAGACTACAGAGTTAAAGTTCCAGTCTCTTCCTTTTTCATTCCGCTAAACCTATATCTTCCATACGTATATATATATACAAATATGTGTGGACCAAATCTGCAGTTACCCCATACACAGACACAAGGACAGAATCAAAGTGTAGTTGTGTCTGTCTTGTGTGTCTCTTAAACTCTTGGCCTAGATTCTAAGCAAAAAGACTTCCCAAGATATATACTGAATTATATCGTGTATGAGATGTATTAAAATCCTGCTTTTAATTTACGTCAATTAGCTGTTAATGTGAAGAAAAGAAATATTGTCACCTCATCATGAATAGCATGCAAGAACCCATACCCTCTCAAGTCAAAGGAAATTTCTGAGGTTAAAGCCCAGTGATATTGAAGTTCTATCTATTTTGATGTCTGATTACTTTAACAGGAAATATATGCAAAATTTAATATCTGATGTTATTTTCTCTCTTTCTCTTCCTCTCTTTTTTCTCAGAACAAATTATGACATCGACATCTAAAGGAATTTTCCGGCCTTTTTTTATTATCTTCATTGTCCTTGGTTGTTTCATGGCATTTATACTAATTTATATCAAGCCAACAAATAGCTGGATCTCTGGTCCTATAGAATCAGCCAGTTCAGTTCTGAAAATGAAGAGCTTCTTTTCTTCCAAAACTGATAATCTTAATGAAACTACTATTTTGATCTGGGTTTGGCCTTTTGGCCAGACATTCGATCTAACATCCTGCCAAACAATGTTCAATATCCAAGGGTGCCATCTGACTATTGATCGCTCACTATATAACAAATCCCATGCTGTTCTCATTCATCACAGGGACATTAGCTGGGATCTGACTAATTTACCTCAGCAAGCCAGGCCACCATTCCAGAAGTGGATTTGGATGAACTTGGAGTCCCCAACTCATACTCCACAGAAGAGTGGCATTGAACACCTCTTTAACCTGACCCTGACTTATCGGCGTGATTCAGATATTCAGGTGCCTTATGGCTTCATGATGGTCGGTACAAGTTCCTTTACATTTGAAGTGCCAAGTAAGGAAAACTTGGTCTGTTGGGTTGTAAGTAACTGGAACCCTGAGCATGCTCGAGTCAAGTATTACAATGAGCTTAGCAAATACATTGAAATTCATACCTATGGACAGGCCTTTGGAGACTACGTCAATGATAAAAACTTGATTCCAACTATCTCCACTTGCAAATTCTACCTTTCATTTGAAAATTCAATCCATAAAGATTACATTACTGAGAAACTTTACAATGCTCTTCTGGCTGGATCAGTACCAGTTGTACTGGGCCCTTCCAGAGAAAACTACGAGAATTACATTCCAGCAGACTCTTTCATACACGTGGAAGATTTTCTCTCCCCCAGAGAGCTGGCAGAATATCTTCTGATGCTTGACAAAAATAACAAGATGTACCTTAGTTACTTCAACTGGAAGAAGGATTTCTCAGTGCATCTTCCTAGGTTCTGGGAATCACATGCATGTCTTGCTTGTGATCATGTGAAAAGACACCAAGAATACAAGTCCATTGGAAATTTAGAAAAATGGTTTTGGAATTAATTTGTGTGTGTGTGTGTGTGCACTTTTTTGAAGAAGCCAGAAGAAACTTAAGCCCAAGTGGAGAGGAAAGGAAAAGAGAAAAAAAAAGGTTTATCAGCTATCCTCTCTAGGCTATCCTATTTATATTTTGTAAGAGATTTTAAAAAATCAGCAGCAGCAGTCATCAATACTCAGTTTTAAATTATAATGTACATACTAACTATGTGCACTGAAGAATATTTGATTGTTTACTATAATTTTTAAACAAGATTTTCCACATTTTCTGTGAAATATGTCCCAGTCTTACACTTAAAGTAGTCATTTTTAACACTTCTTTTTTATTTTTAACATTACATTTGCTGTTTAACCTATTTGGAAAACGAGGACACAACTTTCAAATGCCAGAGAGAACTTTAAGAACATAATTTGCTGTTCCAGTCTGAAATGTGTGTAATATTTCAAAAGACAGTAAAGTTTTTTATGGTTCATCTTACATTTTGACAACACAGTAAAGTTCAATACCTACCATTATTTCAGTGTGATCAAATGCACCCCTTTTAAGGGTGATGAACCTAGAAATATGGTTTTTGAAAGGTATTACATTAGTAGTCTTTGTTTCTAAAAATAAGATATTTCCTAACAAATAGCTCCGTTAAGTTACTTTAGGAATATGTCTGTTCTTACCCTCCAAGGAATAAAGAAGTCAACTATAGAGAAGATTGGTCAGCTTAGTGACCAAAGCCCAAATTCATCCGTTTTTGAGTGTATTTAAACGTAGCATGTTCTTAAGTTTCATTGTGTCTCAAGTATTGTTTACCAGAACCAGGGCTGTAAGTGGTGTTATACCGATACAGAGATAAACAGATTTTAACATAAGCATTTGATTACATTAGCTTCATGCACTGAGTTCAGCTGGTAATAATGGATTTTTAGAAATAGTTTGTTGAGAAATTTTAGCAATTTCTCTCATACAATTTCTTGAATAATTGTGAACTTGTCCCAAATTCTGTAAAGATCTGTTGAACTATAATTGTAACCAGACAACTTGCTGTTATGACTCATGAATGTGGAAAAAAATTGACCAAGCAGTTTATTTTCTGAAAGAAATACACTGAAATTCAGTAAATAAGTTATCAGGCTGACATATTCAGCCATTCCACTCATTAAGCTAAGGAATTTTGGTTTTTGAAAATACTTTATGTGACAGGTATAAATGAATGCACTCCTAGGATCAGCAGTTGCTATCAAAATTTGAATATATAAATATGTTCTTAAGTATTAAATTCACTCTGATAACAAATTCAAAATGTGATGATTGTCATGATTGTTTAAAATGTCTGCTTTTAGAATGTGTCATTTGATTTTATTACTTTTTTCTTTCAGCCTAAACTTGAATATCTGATTGCTGTATATAGTCATATGCACAGAGTTGGTTTAAAGACATAGATGCATGGATATGTTTTGGTATCAAGTGAAAGCCAATCAGCTTGGTTTTTCAGGTCAAAATGTTACAAATCACAACTTCTACTAAAAAAAAAAAGTTTAAGTGGAAAAACTTCATCTTATGTGATGTGTAAGACCCTGATTGAGCAAAGTAGTTGATCAAGTACTTAAGATTAAACTTGCAGACAATGATGTTGCTGAAGTAAGGGTATAAGGGAAAAACAATGATAAACATTCAGCAAAATATAAGGTGATTTGTCAGATTTATTTCTTTTTTACCTAGACTGGAACACAAACACAGAAGGCTGTAAGAGTAATGTAGTTAAACTTCAAAAACAGGAAACTCCACGGAAAGGTTATAGAAATATTTGTGCTCTCCCTATGTCTTCAAAAGCTGTATTATGATTAAGATATTTATTTATACTATTTATTGCTGTCTTTAAAAGCTAGTTTGCAATATACTGTGAACCTCCTAAACTCACCAGTATGAAACAAGATGAGCTTACCTTGCAAATTAATGCAATATAATGAAACCCAGTCTTCTAAAAACCAAGTGCTGACATGGACGTGAAGTGAGTATTTCTATCATTTTGATGGCAAGTGTCTATTGCCTACAGTCTGTCCTATAGGACATCATAGCTTGTGTTTTCAGGAGGGCTGTGAAATTCTTGGTCACTGAATATGCCACTGTTTTGGATGGATGATTTGATTCCCTTGATGCTGGAATTTGGAAGGTCTTTGCATCGATCTCAGTGGAAGTACATTGACCCCTTGGTGAACGTGTAGAGTTCCTTACTTCATTCCTCATTTGAAATAGTGGGACTTGTGCTGTGTGTTACAAAGCCTTACGTCAAATCAGATTGGTTTCTTGGCATCAAGATTCAGCTGATAAATTCTTATATTAATAACAAATAAGCACAATAATAAGGTATATGACTTGTTACTACAAGTATCAATTGTTGTATACATAGGAAAGTTTTGAAATACATGCTAAATTTTAAGCCTGCAAGTAATGTCATTATGAGTCATTATATGTCAATATATATATATGAGGACTGGATCCAGTCAACATGGATAGTCTTGGGCTAAATTTTAAGAAATGTGAAAGTCTTTTGTTGGAACTGGGAGGAGAGTCATTCTCTTTACAGAAACTCCACACAAGGCTTGTATATTTTGCATTCAGGACTCATTGCTAAAATTGTTTCAAAGATTAATAACACAGGAGCGAAATCTAGTCTGGATTGAAATGACCAAGAATCATGACCAAATCCTAAACGAGAGACATGACCTTAATGCCTCATTGACATTTTTGAAGAGTGTGGGCTGGAACATAAGTGAGCCAGCAATTTAGTAAGATTTTAAAGTGATCTACAGGTATGAAGCCTTAAGCAGTTCTGGATATTAAGAGCTTGCTGACAGAAGATGAAAGATCTTCCGGCATGTCCAGCCTATGTGGCAAATGATGTGAAGCAATGGATGTAAAATATCTGGACTCCATGCATGCGTAAAGGCGGTCTACCTAGATCTCCACACCTAACTCACAGAAGGTTGACTCCAGAATAACATTAAGCATTGTGATGTCTGTGCTCCTTCAATAAGCTACTCTACATGAACAGCTAGCATAAATAGTCAAATAGTAAATCACTGTGAAGAAGAATGGGCAAAACCAATTAACTACGGTAGGGTAAATTACATGGAATTAGAGAACAAGACATTATTTATGCCTTGGTACCACTGGCAAAAGAAGATAGTTGCACAAGAAAAAAGAAATGAAAGATGAGAAATCACACGAATTCCTACTATTTTCTCAACAATTTTATTTCATGCATTCAGTTTAATAATTTGCCAGCCCACAATAATCTTGCATATGCACTTTTCACAAGTTAACTCGGCAGTCACTGAAGACAGGGAGTAATCATTATTCTTTCATTTACAATGGCTTCTTTTGGATGTTTTTAATCTTTGTTGTGCATTGACCTATCAACATTACTGGCTTTCTCAGTGTGGAAAATAAGACCCAAAACAGATAAAATACTGACTGCAGATGCATTGCTACCCCACTGAATGTGAACAGACATCAGACAAAACTGGCAGCAGATCCTTCTAAAGCAGAGTTTTCCTTTCATTTGAAAGACACTCAATGACCACAGCAGCTCTTGCTCAGTATGAGTTCTCCATTCCTTAGTGAATCCTGGTTGCTAGTTTCTTTGAATACCTGTTGCCATCCGAGATGGCTGTACTCACAATGAACAAGCAGCCTGAGCGAGGCCCACAGAATGCATGAGACACATCCAGCAACATATTTGTCTTTTAGGAAACAGATCAAATAAAATAAAAGTTGGACTGAAAGAGCATGAATGTGGGGATTTCTAGAGTTCATGCAGGCCGAGCAGGATATGGGAAATTGGCACTACAGAGCACAGTAAACAGCTACTTACTGTTTCTAGCTACTCGTGTTTGCTTTTCAAACTGGCATTTAAAAAAAAAAAGCCCACATAATTTTCTCCCATCTCTAATCAAGCAAGCTTCAGTTAAATAACCAACAACTATTGCTGATTATTCAAGAATGGGACTGGTCTTGTGTTTTCTTTATTAGACAAAATAACATTCAGGGAAGAGTGAACTCTGTCAGTAAGCTACTAATATTTCTTATCTGACTTCAAGGATCCTTATTTTTATTTTCTTTTCTTTTTTGATTTTGAAGTAAATCTTCATGTCTTCATACAACAATAATTTCTTGACTTGACTCAAAAAAGACCTTAAGCACATGCATATGACCACGAGACTCAAGCACGTGCTTCAATTTAAAAGCATCTTAAATGCTTTAATGCATTGGGGCTTCAAACAGTGTGTTTTATTGCCTTTGGGAATTGTGCCAGAGAGCATGGTCTATAGCCAACAGAGAACAATTTGTGTGGCCTCTTTTGCATCATGTGTGTCCATCCTGTGAGTGGACTGGCTACTGAATACTGTTTGAACTGTTTGGCTTAGTGTCTATCCAATATACCTTGGCCCTACTTCTGCTTCAGCATACTATATGTGCCACCATTCCCTCGTGCTATCCACTCAGCACGGCACTCCACCTTACAGCCTCCCTATCCTGTGCATGGTGAATGAACCTGCATGTGCAGGTACAAGGAGGTGAGAGGAGCTGAGGCTTGCTGAGATGATAGTTTTTCGAGGACTGTCCTAGCAAGAAAGCATGAAACCTGCGCACATGTGGATCCTTTTAATCTGAACTGAGTATGCCCTGGAGAGGGTCAGTATTGACCATACCTGATTTTCCTTTTGGAAGAAAATATTTGCTTCAGTCTAGTTGAGACTAGACTGCACTCTGTGCAAAGTGGGAACAAGAGGTGCGTCTGTGCCTGCTGACAAGGAGGCTTCTGACCCACTTAAACTTAACAGTGAGAGTTAATCAAATACTCAAGTGTTTCCTTGGTCAAAACTAGTACTTTATTCCAAAGACAGTCCAGGGGAATTATTTGTATACCTACTACTAGTTGGTGGACTTCATTAATATTGGCTGACAGTTCTGTTTTGTTTGTTTGTTTTTAATATAAGTGATTTTAAAATGTTAGAAATCAATCAATATGATTCATACAAGATAGTTATTTTACCTTCATCTTTCACTCCTTGCTCAGATAAATCTTCCATCGGAGTCATCAGGTGATTTGGGAGACTCGCATACCAGTAGTACAGGAATGAGCCTAGAGTGGAATGGCTGGGGTAAAAAAACAACCTTCTTATTCATGGACATTTCCCTTCTAATATTTGAATAACTAATTCTAGTGCTATAGCAAATTCTACCTTCAGAGAATCAGTGTAAAACTGTGGTTAGATATGTTCACAAAAGGTATGGACATGCCAAGAAATTGATTAAATAAACCATGCGGTAGCAATTTTAATTCATGGCACAAATGCCACAGAGTAATGCAGATGATAAAACCATAAACTCATGAGAAATAATTAGGCCTAGAGACATCATCCTGCAGTTTTCATATTGGAAAAAGTCACTTCGTTACTCTATTGGAAAGGTAATTAATTGGGAATCTTTTATGTTGCCATATTCTCTACACAATTAACTGAAACCAACAGTCTCTGTGCAGTGAATAGTTCAGAGATTTGCTCATGTGGCAGAGAACCTTTCAGCTTCAGGTTCATAGCCTGAATTATGAGTAGGTTTGTACAGACCGCTGTTTGGCAACCTCTAGTACATGATTCGGTGATCTCAGTCAGGTTTCTCATTCCTGCTTTCAGCCAAGGAGGCAAAGAACTGAACCGAGACTCATCTGACATCTTCTATGCATTTCTCAGCATGCTCACGGGGTAGCTGTACCTCAGCCTGTACCGCGCCTGTTTATGATTACAGAGAAGACTTTGCTGTTCCAAGTGATAATAGTATTGGCATTTTTTTGAGGTACGGTGCCAGTCTATACAAATGAAGTATTCATACATGGAGGAACTCTTCACTGACATTCCTAAATAAATAACTAGTAGGTAAACAACTTAATCATTGCAATTGGCAGTAAAAGCAATTGTTATTCTTTATATGTATTAGAAAAACAGGCTTTGATGAAACCTTGTCCCCCTGACTTGATACAGCCTGTTTGGATCCAGATACAAGGACATGTATGATAGCAAAATTTGAAAGATACATGGTAAACTAACACTTACATGCATATGAAGTTTGGATAAACTTCCTAGAGAGCCTTGAAGTTGTAACTAAACACTTTAACAGTCACCAGATGAAAAATGTTCCCATCAATCTTTTTCTTTATAATGTGATAAGAAAAGCCAGTCTGATATATGCTGTTTGGCAAATAAATTAACAACAAAATCTACATTTGCCTTTGCTGTTTTGTCTTGTAACACACATGTTATAAGAGGTGAGATTAAAAAGTTTGGAAAGTTAACACCTTTAGTGCAATTTAATGTTTTGAAGATTTAATAGATACATACTGCAGGAAGAAAGTGAGAAGCTTTTCCATCTATACAAAATCCTAACGTGCCAAACTGTTTCCAGTGAATGAACAAAACAGCTAAATATACTGACTTTTTATTAGGATTTGCAAAATCTTCTATTAACGCACTGTAGTTTTGCACTATTTTGTAAGAAAAAAGGAAAAACAAAAAAGTAACTGAAAAAGAACAAAGAAAAAATAGATGCCAAATGTATAGTTTGTAAAATACTATTTTTCTTATATAAGATGTTATCATATTGTGAATCTGTGTTATTGTAAACTGTGAAAAATGTGATGTACTGTTGTGACACAGCCTACCAAGGGCCATTTCTAGCACACAGATAGTCACCTGAACTTGTTTATATGAAACATATTCATAAACCTGAGATCACTTTTATACTTATTTTTTGTAGACTATTTTTCCACATTTAGAACACAACTGTTATTTTATATCAAACATTCATTTTACTTTAAAGTATTATTTGAATGGGTGGGTGGGTGTCTTAAATGTGCCCGAGATTCAAAACTGCCACAGAGTTCAGAAACTATTCTTTGCCGAACTGTAATGCTACTGGAATTGAAAATGTTTTCTTGAACAAGCAGGCGCGCTGTCAATAAAAAAGTTTCTATTCCATGATAAAGACGATAATGTTACGTTTGCCAGTTGTTATGAGCTGCATTTCCCTTCTGTCTTTCTGTATGTTGCGGAAACGAAACTGGGTGCCATAGCTGAATGTCGTAGATATTCAGCCATGCACATAACGTGCCATGGACTTGACCTCCGAAATGTTTGGATGAGAATAAGCTGCTTGTCCTGAACCAAACCCACTGTCTGTGGTGGAACACGTGAAAATGGCATGGCCGATGCACGCAGAACTGGTATGATCTCAGTAAAGAAAGTTCCGTATGTAGAAACATGGGACCACGTTTACTCTCTTAGTGCCAGATCAGAACCAAAGTCCCTTTCTTGTGTATTTGAGCTTACATACATAGCATTGAGTGGGATCTGATATGAACCCTTGCTTCGTGTTCTCAGCTAATGATATTCCTCGTCCTGACAACTTAATCTTTTATGTGTTTTATATAGTATATATATAATGAATAAATTCATGTGTAAGAAATAGTAACCATGGAAAACTGCGTTTTAATAAAAATAAGTAAAACCATTCTTACCTGCTGGGACATTTTAAGATGTCGTGTTAAAAGGAGATCTTGTAAAAAGCTGTATTTTTCACTTATTAGTGATTGCATATTTTGCCCCATGATCTAAACATTTTAAAACAGGGATTCTACCAAACCGTTTCTTTGCTCCCTTTGAGCAATATCATCACCCTGAGATGCATCTGAAAAAAGTAGAGACTCAACCACTGATGTTTTTCAGTATCTTTTTAATTTTATGTTGTTGTTAAATTTTCTTCTGATTACCTATAGCTGTGTTTAGTTTTTGACACAATTTGACTGCAGCCAGAAGATACCTACTGTGTGAAACTAGAGGTAACTGTAACCATTTCAAGGACTTTCATCATTTAAGTGAAATTAATATTTCAGAAGTCTAATTCCAAGATGGTTAACAAGCAGCTCACTGACTCTTATTTATTGAGCACTGGAATTCTCCTCAAAGGATAAACACTGTATTATGTAAATAATAGTGCTCTATATAAGCCTAACAAATTATTGTAATAGGTATATTTAAAATAAAAAAAAAGAACATTCTAAGTCTACTATAGTCTTTGATCATTATTTCATAGGTCTAACGTCATTCTTTTTCTTCTTGAAGTAGTTCTCATCAAAAGCCTGATCTAAGACTGTTGCTAGTCATTCCCATGAGTTCTGGATGAGATCTCAAACACAAAATTTCAGTTTAAGAATTCACTGTGTACAGCAAGAAACACAGCTGAATCAGTATGTTACTACAGTTGAGGTTACTTTGCCTTGCTTTTAGCAATATAACTATGCAGCACTCTTTGAGAAATCATTTGATTTTTCTGAATTTACAAGATACTTTCTACTCGAAAATGGGCTTTATCAGGTCTGTCCAATCTTACAAAAAAAAACTTTAAAAGTTCTCAGAGGAGTAGAGTAGTGATTTATGTGCTCATATTTCATTGCTTTATCTACTCTACAAATAACCTACATTTGCAGAGCTTAACTGTATCTAAAATAGCAATGGTTAACACAATGATGTCAGTTTTATTTTTAAATGTTTATGCAATAATTTGAAATAGCTGCCACCAAAATAATTGTAATAAATAATTCAGTATTTCCAGTAGAACAGAGCATTTGGTCCCAGTAATTGCAAAGTTTATCCAAGACAGAACCTTATGCCTGGCTACCGGGCAGCTTGAGGAATGGGTTGAGGTCTTCTAGAATCCTTTTCCTTTCTATCAGACAGGCAAATTTGCTTTTCTCCTGAGCTAATACAATTTTGCTAATTTGTACACATTCTTTAAAAGTTTATTCAGTTTATGTCATTTACTCAAACCAAACTGATCATCATTTTGAACTCATCTTTGACAAGTACAGAGACAGACTGATTTTTTAATAGTACATGGGAAAGAAACCCCTGCCACATTTCATTCTCTCCACCACCTCCACCCTCCATTTATCCTTCTTGCATTCAAATATCACATGAAAAAGTCAATCTAGGGCAGAACATGCAACTTTATGTCTTTAAAACAGAACTTTTTTTTCTGGAATGATCTATTTCTTCTCCCTCTCACTTACTTACAAACTCTCCCTGGATACGCCAACCCACTGGACACAAAGCCTTGTGTGTTTGGAAAGCCAGGTCTCTGCCCCTGAACGTCAGAAACAGCCAAACTAATGATCTGCTTCTGAAAGCATAGCACTGAAATGAAACCTAAAAGAAAAGGCTCATGCATTGAAAGTCTGTGGGTTTCTAACACTGTCAGCAATAAGGGGCTATTACAGATGCTGAAACCACATCTGTGGGTGATAAGGCTGCTGTGGGCACAACTGCCTCATGTAGCGAAACAAGCAATAAGCCCCACGGAAGCTTTACACAGGCTGATCCTTCAGCACAAAACAGTTCATTGAACCAAATGTGTGGGACGGGATAATAAGCCTGTAGGCAAAATACCTGGCTGCAGCTTAAGATATCTCAGAGCAGGTGTCTACATGTAGGTGTATAGAGGTGCAATGAATTTCTAAGTTCCTGCTTCATGTAAAGGACTCACAAGTTTATAAAAGTAAATGGAGTCTGAGAGTAACTCAGCTCAGCTACTCAGGGTGTCTTCATCTTTAATCCTGCCTAAGATCACTTTAAAAAATCACATTCTCATTTAATAACATAGCAGTTCAATGACAACAATTGTTATTACAATTGATTTTGTTGTACAATGAATCAGAAAAATGAAAGAAAGCAAAGCTGTTTGGTTTGAAAGGTGAAAAATTATCAGGTTTTTCAGTCAGAATTATTTGCTCGTGATGTTCTAATTGATACTTTTATGAAAGATTAAAATCACTTCCAAAATTTTTGCCTTTAATCAAAAGCTTAATATTTCAGTAATAGCTAAAATAATATTAAGATTAATTTGGGAAATTGCATACTAATTTAAACATTTTTATGGTATGTTTCTTTTTCGCAAAGGAGGCTCTTTTTCAATGACAGGATTCTTCAATGAGCAAAATGTCATAAACCGCATTTTCACTCTTCTCTTGGCTTCTGTCATCTGAATTCTGTCATGTGTGAAGAACTCAGTGGAATGTGGTTAATCAAAATGGAAGAGTTGTTGCAAAAGGTTTCAAAATAATTTCTGTATAGTCACAGACTTGCTGCTATACCACAATCATTTACTCCTGGAATAGGAGCAATCATCTAATAGCTGATTGCCATCTTTCAGACACATACTCTCAAGTTATGAAATTCACTTTGGTTTTTAAGCTGCTCAGTCTTATTATTAGCACCATTACAGTTTCTGGCATTTGGTGATGTTGTCTCCACCTTATGTCCACTCGGTTTCCTCAGCTGTATCATGACCTCTCCTTCTACACCGACTCTATATTTTTACATTCTCTGTCAGCATTTTGACATAAGAAAAAAAAAAACTATTTCCAGTTAGAATTATTCAAGCCTCTGCAACCTTGAACTAGTGAGCCCTACACCCTTACAGCCCTGCCCCTTCATTGTCACTAAATTAGATAGAATTCACTGATAAGTACACTGAAATGAAAGGTAACAAGGTACATGGGAACCAGGTGGTTTTTAATTAGTTCTGTTTGTCAACCAAATATATTGTAATGCAATCAACTGGATGTGTCCATTACATACAGAGTAGCCATTTTACCCTTGAAATCTTTTATTCTAACATAGCTTCAAGCTGTCATGCAGTTATATCATACTAGACCCAGTCTTGATCTCAGACTGCAAGTGATACTGAGGGGACAGACCAATAGCCCAGGATCACGATTTAATCAGTTGTTATCCCAGATTCCCCGATTAATAGGGAAAAATACAGATACAGTCAGACATACCATATAATTTACTACAGTAATATCTGCCTGCACAGCCTTAGCTCATGTCCACCAGGGTTTATCAGCTCTGTCTCGGCACAGCCCTTCAGTCTTCACCTAGCATCCTGGCTTCTGGCTAACACAGAGCACTATACAGACCAGCAGAGCTCTCCAGTGCCCTGGACAAACAGCAATAATAAAGTGCAGATGCATCTCCAAGCATTCCTGAGAGCTGGATAGCACTGCCTGACGAGCAGAATTGAGCCTGTAGGCCACCCATCGGCCATATGAGATCTAGGTCAACAAGAGAGTGTATTCAAAAGTGCAGCTTGCTTTATCTTTGTCCTTTTTCATGTCTTTCATGTGGGATGTCTGAAAAATTCTTTTATCTTCCTTTTGTTTGATATTAAAAAGCATCCTCTTTGCCACTAGCTCTGAAAGAAATGGCACTTAATGTTATCACTCAAAACCTCTTACAAAAATTACAGAACCAAAACCTTAATCTTTGTAGTGATTTTACATGTCTCTGATGCATTACATTTTGGTTTGTGTTTAAGATGAATGCTTTTCACAGATAAATACGTTGTATAGCAAGACAGAGCTCATTTACCTTTTTTGTAAGGCTCAAATATGTATTTACAAATGAAAACACGGTTCATGAGCTCTATCTTATCAGCAAAAGTATGCAGGGATGTGCGCCATAATGACAATAATTCTCACTGCCACCAATCCCATTCAACAAAGGAGATCAAAGAGTGAAACAGATCTGACCCTTCAGCATCTATAAAAACGTTTTTTCCTTGATGTTGCAAATTGTAGACTTAAATGGTTTGGAGATTTCTTCCACACTTAAGTAAAGCATCTGCACAAGTGTTTGCAGAATTAGGGCCTTTGCTTTCCAGACAAACTGGTACCTTCCATAACATTCTCATGTTTTCATCTTCTGCATTAAAGAACTGAGGCAGAGTTTATGAATGACATACTAGACTTTAGCTAGCTGGGCTGTCTGCACAGCTCAGTACAGTCATGAGCAGAATGAACTAGCTCAGCTGTTGTATAGCATATCTGTACAATGAAATAACCACCTGCCTGCGCTGTCCCAGTACCTGAGCAAGTTCACTTCGAGCCACTGCACTTCTGCAAGGGATCTGCTAAACCTTTCTACTCAATAAATCTCTAGAATCCTCCCTGAAAGCTAGTCAGAAAACAGGTCTTAGATAATGTTCTGAATTTCTTAATCCTGCAATGAAACCTGTGACTAACTTGGCTGGGAGAATCTTCCTGTGGTGGATACTAATGCATATATTCGCAGTATGACTTTACAGATGACCATATCATTAATACAGATGTCTCAGGGCTTATTCTCTTAAGTTTTCAGCACAATCATGTTAAGGTAAATACATCTTATCTTCAGTGAAACATTTAGATGTTCTGGAAAACATTTAAGGCTAATATCCTTACTGAAGAGGTAGGTGTCTTCTCCCTACAATTGTTTTTCTACTCGGTAGCCTTCTGTCTTTTTTCTGCTGTTGCTGCCAACCTGATATCTGAAATTTAAGATTGGGCTGGGAAGGTCACATTCTAGGCCAGAACACCCAGAATTAGCAATTCTCAGCAAATCTGGGCTTCCTTTTCATGCTTAAAATTACTTACGAAGCTGTTCTGCTGCTCTGGAATCACAGTGCCTCCGTAGTTAAACTGTTCCTTCTCATGGAAGCCCATCTCATCTTGTGACAGCACTGCTCTTCGGCTTAAGAGGGAGGAAACTCTTTTCTCTCTCCCTTAAGCTTATGCTTATGTGTTTTCATAGTGTTGCATTCCTTCTCCATTTTTAGTTTGCTCTTCCATTATGGATTTCACATCATCATTTTGCCATGCCCTGATATTCTTAGCTGTCAAGAGGAATTTATCCTTCCTGAATCTGAGTGACTAGGCATCTACACAATATTTGAGATGCTTGGTGGCAGTCGCTTCAATAGTACTTCTCTAAAATGATTGATCCCTTTTCCATCTTCCTCCCCAAAGAGACCTTTATTGGTGATGTCTCTGGTCTTATAGTGATTTCTTACTGTTCTCCCAATAGCTGATTGCTTCAGTTTGAGGGCATTTCCCAATTACCTTCCTTTAACTGTTTCTCTGTGCCTTGTTCTCACTACAGGATAATTCCCTTCATTCATTTACCAGCTCAGCACCCTGATGTTATCTTACATCATTTTTGTTTTCCTAATTTATCATATTAGCATAATATAATTGATATTGTTTGTGAAGTCCAGAAACATTAATTTCAAAGCATTGTTGATTTCATTGTTCTAATACTTGCAGTAATGTCTCCGTGTATGATACTACACCCCCCAAGATAGAAGAATGCATGCTTAATAAGCTTTGTTATCTCCTCTGAAGTTAATTACTTCTGTGATTTTGCTTCACAATGTATTCTGCTTTTAAAAAGTTTCTCAAAACATCCCTCTCCGTCATAATTTTTTTTACCTAGACCACATGTTGCTCTTTCTCACTCTATTTGCTAAACTTGACAATGCCTCTCCACAGCAGTCTTTCAGTGAAGTTCCTCACCAGCCCCATCCTCTTAAAAGACATTTAGTTCTTTTAAGATCCTCTAGGAGAGGAAGCAATGAAGCCTATTTTTATGAATTCAGGCCTTGTTGTTGGATCCTCTAGCATGTAATTTAGGTGTTATATCTGGTTAAAGATTTTCCCAAAATCAGGACACTCATAATAGCTCTCTATTGTGGATTCCCTGATGTCTCTGGAAGGTTGCATTGATAAGACAGGTTTTCTTTCAGAAGGGAGACTTTACAGGTCTATTTGCACTATCTAGTTTCCTGTTTTGATGAACGTTATGTGAACATATTATCTTTGCACTTACTAATACTCTGTGAAATTGGCTCATATGCTGATAAGTTATGAAGTGTGAAAAAGAGAAGCAAAAAGGGAAACACAGGTAGACACAGACAGATAAATTAATCACCCAAGCCTCATATCCTTAGGAAATCTCTAAAATGTGTAATTTGGATACATATCTCCTTCCACCATGCATCAGTATAAATACTGGCCACTTAGACAGCCCTAGAGAAACATGAGTTCAAAATTCCGCCTTCCATGGAGAAACATGAAAGACAAAGCCAGTCTTTGTGCTGAAACAACCGCTGCTTCACTTTTAATCCAATTTCAAACCTCTTCCTTCTTCCTCAGACTGTCTTGATTTTTGTAAGGATCACATTAAGTTCCTTCTACACAATATATCTCTTCTTGTCTTACCTACAAAGACTATATTTCCCAAGTATCCCAACAAATTTTTTTTAAACGCGAGAATGACAGCTAAGAGTTTTTGCTAAAGAACAACCATACCCCAACTGTTCTCTCAAACACAAGCTGCTCACAAACAGGCAAGCAGACGGCCATTAAAAAATGATTCTTCGGCAGCCTATAATACTGCACATTTGGGCATCTGCTTGTGTCTGTTCTTGAAGACAAACCACTGGGCTTGATAGACTCCTAGTCTAACCCAGCTTGTTGATCCTTCTTGTGCCTTCATATAGAAGTGGCATGGTGAGCTTTCCGTGACAGCATCTGAAAACTGACCCACAGGTGCCAGAGCTTTTCATCCCTGGAGACCAAAGACAGCACCATGTTCACTAGCCAACTTCTAAAATCCCTTTCTTAGATACTTAACTGTCTATGTGCACTCTTCAGGCAACCCGACTGCAATGCAACTCTGTCAGTCATCCTCTGATATGGAAGCAGGTGGTAGACTGTTTGGCATCATTTGTCTCAAAGCAAGTCTGTTGTGTGAGTTAATTGAAAGAAAGCTTGTCTGGCTGTACCTGAATTATCTCACAGAAGTGCTAAACAATGCGCTGTCGGGGATGCAAAAGCCAACTACACACCTCAGAATCAGCAGCATGTGGACAGAGCTATCTCACTACTATTAAGTGTCAGAATCATGACACGATGTGGAATCACAACTAGATTTTTTGGTACCATATTTCTCTGTAACATGTAGACATGTTACAGGAGTGCTGGTGGACAACAGGCTCACCATGAGCCAGCAGTGTGCCCTTGCGGCCAGGAAGGCCAATGGCATCCTAGGGTGCATTAAGAAGAGTGTGGCCAGCAGGTCGAGGGAGGTGATCCTCCCCCT
>VZSC01017261.1:272-65973 GCA_013398225.1 Steatornis caripensis
TGGCGGGCCTCTCTCCTCTGCCTCGGGTTTCCCTGACACCGGGAACCTGCCTGCCACCTCGGTCTGGCACGGAGCCGCCGAACTTCGTGCTAGCACCACGGTGTGCCTCACCGAAAATGAGCATGGCATAAGATAATGTGAATAGCCATCCTTCTTTGGAACAAGACTTCGCTTAGCTTAGTAGCCTGTCTTTAAAGGATGTGTGGGGAAGAACAAGAACCAGGCAAGCATCTTTCACCTTATACGTTCACAGCTTCCAGCTATTTTAATCTTCCAGGATTACCTGAGCCTGTTGGGTTTGATCTAGCAGCATTCAACAGATGAAGTGTATCTTCAAGATTTTTGCATTCATTACATCCTTTGGCAAGGTGTTCCACCAATCAGTTGTAATATGTTGCATGAAAAATGTCTTTACCTTCACTTTTAACTGTCTCCGATTAGCTTCATCTTATGGCCCCTAGTTCTTGTACCAGAGGAGACAGTGAAGGTCCAATCTTTGTCCACCCTTTCAGAAACTCTCTGGATTTTGAAACTCTCCGTTGTATCTCGCTGCAGGACATCTCCTTGCCAGCTGAAGAGTCCAACCTGTCCTTTGGGTGGAAGTAATTCCACGCCTTGGATTTCCTTGTTGACCTCCTCTGAGCCTTTTACAACACTACCACATTTTGTTTGTGTGTTTGGTTTTTGGGTATGGGGAAACAGAAGTATCAAGGTGTGGGTGCGATCTCTCATGTCATGTTCTGTTTTGTTCTCTGTTCCTTTACTTATGATTTCTAGCATTTCTTCTCACTGCCTGAGCTGCCTTCAGTGCTGAGGTGGTGTTTCCATGATACTGTGAATCACAGCCCTAGTTCTGACTGACTTTTGCTGACTTAGTATAGATCTTTTCGTTGAAATAACCCCTGAAATAACCCCTAAAATATCTATGTGCGAAAGCTCTGTACATCATCCACCATTTTTGTGGATCAGTCTATATATACATCTATGGCTCCAAGTTCCTGCCAACATACTTGGATAGCCGTATGGCAAAGTCTGTAAACTTATGTCTGCTTTATACCTTCCCCCACCAAAGCTCTGAGACTAAACAAATGCATATATCTTTATTGAGTTCTCAGGCACTAAGGAAATACGTCACAGGGCTTTCTGCAGTGTATGTTGAAGCAGATTCATGGTCAGAGGAAAGGATGCGGGAGGATGCTAGGTCAGGAATGTAGCCAAAGGGTAGGCTATCAAAGAAAAAGGAGCAGTCTAGAGGTGGGGACTTTAGCCACCACATCTTGTGAACAGCACTGCAGAAAGCAGCCTTCTACTTACTCTCTCAGAAAGAAGCTGAAGAAGTCCTGAGCCATAAGCTGTTTATGCTAGGAAAGGATTCTGGGAAATTATCAGTCTGTAGCTGCCCTGTTCTTATATTCTTCCCTAGCTATGTTTTTTTTTAACTCCATTGGAGACAGAAGGTCTTTCATTCTTCTGTTTATGTTCCCTGGCTGCAATGCAGCAGTGTGTGTCCTCACTAAACCATCTCTACTTTGCTGTCACTGTAATGAGGGGAGAGGGAAGGAGGAGAGGAAGATATGTGCACTTTCTTGCCAGTTTTCTGCTTTAGCTGTCTCAGTTCTGGGTGATTGTACTGTAAGAGCAACTTTTTCATGGTCTGTCGCTTGTGCTTTGGCTCTAACTATAAAGAAGAAATGCATCAGTATCCATGAATGCTCCTCTTTTCTAAGTGACTTGCTAAATTCCAAACTTCAGAAAAGGCCAGACTTTCCTGCTAAAGTTTGAGTCCTCCTGCTCATCTCAAATTTTCTGTGTGTTGTAAATACTCCGTTAGCCAGTTGTCAGGTGCAACTACTCTGTGAGCCCCTTTTGACTGTTACTGCATGGCTATATATATGGTAGCTATCTCCTGTGTCCTTGCACTGTTGGTTGTATCCACATTATTCAAGAGTGGGTATATTTTATCAGCGAGCAACATAGGAATTTTTTATGGACATTTCAGAGAAGTCATAACTCAACCCCCAAAAAGTCTTTTTTTTTTTTTCCTCCATAAAGCAATAAAACATCCTTCCATTTTATTTAGCTGAAGTACTGTCGGCTTCAGGTGGAAACTTTTTCAGATTTCTTTCGCTATTTTGCAAGGTTAGAAATAGAATTAACTGAAACAAATTCCACAAAACATAAATTGATATACTGTAGGCATGAAATACAGAGATAACTGTTCTACTTTTTAAGTCAGTCATTCTAAAGACTTGCAAAACGTGTGCATCTGAAAACAGGTAATTTGGATTGAGTCTCAATAAAATGTATTAGAGCAAAACCACACCCACTGCTAAACTGTAAGTGGTTGAATCACATCCTGGTGTGATTCTCAGTATTTATGGCTTTAGGCTCCTTGGATAGTATTCACTAGGGTTTTTCGTGGGTTTTTTCTTGGTTTTTTTTGACATTGTTATTTTTTCCTTTTTTGTTTTCCCTCCCTCAAATGCAGAGGAACATGAATAATATCACACTTAATTTCACCAACAGTTAAATTTGGACATATTTCTGTAGACTGGGTGTAACTGCTGTAGCAACTGTCAGTAATTACTGGAAATGGGGCTACCATCCTCAGAAGTAATGTACATCAGTTCCAATTTTGTCTGTTACACACCTTGCAATAAAACCCTGAATCCCCAATCGTTACAGTTTGGGAGGTGGAGGATGACTTTGACTCTTGGAAGAAGACTGACCTCTGAGTTTTGCACGGCATACAGGGAGTTCATCTTTGGCAGAAAGAAAGCCTTGTGAAAAAAAGAGCATTTAAGAAAAATGCATAATGTTTTCGTTTAACTAGATTGTTGTTAGCAGTCTAAGACAGGAGTGTCTCTGTTATTTGGGATGTGACCCTTGCTCCTCCCATCAGAAGTAGGATGTGGTGTGACTACGCTCACTTGTTTTTGTGCTCTTTCTCTGGGGCAGTTTGGGGATGCACAGAACAGATACCCAGGAGTATATCAGCTGTGCTCTGTCCAGTTAGTGAGACAATCATGCCCTGAGGAAGGGTTATGATTGTTGCCATGGGGCTGGAGAGGCTGGTGCTGAGGCTGGAGCACTGAACCTCATGAGGCTGCACTGCATGGAGAGGGCAGCATTGGTTCCAGGGATGAGTAGAAGCTGATGCATACACCACTTCTTTGGGGGAACCTGAAGGGCTTTCAGCACAGTTACGCCTTGTCTGCTGTTTACGTACCATTAGTTTTCTTCGTACCTCCATTTTCCTGAAGGATGATGTAGGCAACGCACTGCAGAGCAGCTGAGGGATCACTATTCCTCATCTGTATGTAAAGCCTACTTACCTGGAGTAAAGGAGAGAACACCACTGATCTGTTAATATTTTGGTGCTTCAAAGGCATGGATTTTGTGAAAAGTAACACAACAGATCAGAGAATCAACCATTTTATAGTTTGTTTTTTTTTTTTAAAGTAGAAGGTCAGGACTGAGGTGAGGATTTCATAGACTTGAGTTTTGTGCAGAACCACAGCTGATCACAGCACACAGGATTTCTCTGTCAGCTGACAGTATTTGTCTCAAGGGCAGACAAATCTTTTGTTTCAGTGATTATGAGAAACTAAAGAAGTAAACGAAGCAAATAAAAAATAAATGCATACATTCTTTAAAAGTGAAACTGTTTATCCCCAATATTTTTTCCTTCTTATTCCTCTGTAGTGCTTCTATTTTCAAAACACACTGCACAAGCACACAACTAGCAATCTTAGGTGTAGCCTGGTTTGAAGTCTCATCAGAGAAGAAAAAAGGGAACTGCCAAGGGGAACGCTTTCTTCCCAAACTTGAGGGAGGCCCTTCCAGTTAAGATTTGCATGTAGGTAACCATGACTAACACTAAAAAGCCTGTCAAAGATAAGAAATCAATGGAAGAAAAGTATGCCTGAAGAAAAGTAAAAGTTATATTGCCCATTAAAAGAAGAATTCATTTCAAAGCCCCACTGATAGTGCCTGGCACAGCACAAAACCTCTTCCCTGTTACAGCTCAACCTACTGATCTGACAGTCGAACCTGCAGAAACAGCTATTTATTTCATAAAAAAAAAGTAAAAAAAAAAGTTGTGAATTTGAAAAGTAAGTAATGAACAAAAATGACCAAGCAATGACAGCAGCAAAGTCAAACTGGGTATTATCAGAGAAACTCAAAACAGAGCCTGAAAGGGCAAAGTAAGTCTATTTCTGTAACCATTTCTTTTGTTTCACATGTGCTGGTGTCCCAGCGATGTTCTCAGATCATAGGAAAGGCTTATCTGAATACCAAATTTTGCGAAAGTGTTTTGGTAGGGATTGTCAGCAACAAGAAAAAGGAGATCTTTATGTATTCCTTTTCAAAATGCTATCAAGAATTTAGAAAATAATGTTAAAAAATTCCTTGACTTTTTTTTGTTTTTACGAATGTTAATTTAGAACAACAACAAAAAGAAGATTACAAAATATTTGACTGATTTTGGGGTTAGAGATGCAAGAAGCTGACTGCTTCTTTTCATTAAGGTAACCATATATAGAAATACTGCAAAATCAAGATGAGTCTGCATTTTAGATGTCTTCTTGACAATAGTCATTAACAAGCCATAAGGAAATACCTCATTAAGCAAATAACATATAAATTATGGGGTAATTTAAAAATACTTCCAATTCATTACAATAGACTGATTAAAAAGCAGATTTCTTTCATAATATCCTCTATTTATTCATAATGACATTGAAGCTGACTTTCATTCTGTTCCTCTGAAGTCCAAAATGTGGGAACTTTGTCCAATGTTTTCTCTAGATTACATACCAGACCCTGGATTGAGAGATGCTTCTTTCCTCTTTAGATGCCACTGAGATGGGCTGTTAAAGAAAATAAATCCTTACAGAGGCAGACACACTGATCTGGAAGTGGACTTGTGATCTGTATTGATGGGCTTCAGCACCTGCATGAAGCTATAGGAACATTTCTGGGGCTTTGTAGAAGTTCCCTTGTAGAAAGGTCAAGGCAAGTGACTCGCCCCACCCCCTGTCATGTTATTAAGAATCTGCAAGGTTTATTTTCCTTTCAGTTTGGATTCAGAGCTTTGTCTTGGCAGGGTGGCCCCCCAGTTGTGTTCTTTGAGTAGTGAAGAGCTGCCAGACGACGGAGACTAATTCTTACAAGAGAGGGCTCAACAGCAATAAGATGGCAACAGTCCCCAGATACAGACTTTGGAACAGATCAAAAAAAAAAAAGTAACTCTGAGCTTGTTCTCCAGGCTTCATGAGTCTGACTGCGTGAAATTCATGGCTGGAGTGTGATGCTCATCATCCACACTAGTTACATCTTAGGAACGCACCAGGGGCCCATACTTGAATTTCATTTGCGCAGAGACTGCAGTGCAATGGCACCTTATTTCTGCCTGGGTTTTACCTGATGGGAAGCCAGGATGCAGATGGACGCTATGCACCCTGAGCTAGGGTTTTCAAAGCACTCTTGAAGCCAAAGTTATACACATAAACACATATACACACAAACTCTTTTGACTTCACTGGGACTGAGATTTTTGTTAGCTTTGGTAAAGAAACCTAGAAATTGTGTTGAATTAGATTTATGTGGCAAGGTTTTGGCAACTGAGGACTGCAGGGGTGTTTCTGTCAGGGACTGCCCCATGCCAGATGCAGCCCGTTCCAGGTGGCTCTGCAACGGACTCACTGTTGGACACAGTTGAGCCCATCAGTAAAGCTGGTGACCCCTGTGTGAAAACTTATTTACAAAAGAACAGAGTGGCTGTGTGGGTGCTTAGCTGTGAGCTGAGGCCAACCCACCACAGACATGTATCACTTGTGGTTAGTATCTTTATTTATCTATTCCCCAAGTTTATGTGACTTTCCATTTGAGAATACAAGATTACAGTGATAAGAAAATGCTCAACAACATCTCTAATTCAAGTTCTCTCATTATTCCATAAGCAGCAAATTCACAACTTTTCAGTGGACATCTCTTGATAGCATGGTACTATGCTACCAATGAATAGATGAAGTTATTTGTCATTTATATTCATAAATAAAATTGTGTTCAAATTATGAATAATGACCATGCAGTAAAATATAATCTACCACTCTCCTGCACAAATCTAGTGATATAAATGTCACATACAAATAAAAGGTGTGAGCCAGTAGATTGGAGCCATATGTTCATTCAGATGCCTATTCAAACTCTGCTTTGCAAGGAAAACTAGGATTACTTTGCAAGATTTAATTGCAGAGACATTGAGACCACTGTTTGTCCTGCTGACTGATATTTTCTTGTTTTCCTGTCCTCACTCATCTGATCGTTTCATCTGTTGTCTCTTGTCTCATACACAGACTGGAAACTCATTGCATAGAGACTGTGGGTTTCATTCTGCATTAATACTATCCCTGGCACAAAGAAAGTCCTGTTGGACAATGAGTTTTAATGAGTACATTGCTAGGACAACCTGATTCATTTTTGTATGATCATTTTTTTCCTAATTTGGTTATGCCAAATTTTATGTTATTTCATAACGTTAAAAATTTTACTGATACAAAATTAATATACTTTTCTCTGTAACTTTGCAAAGCAGTGCACTTCAAATGATGAAAATGAAATGATGCCGATGCAGTCTGAGGTACGCACTTGGTCAAAGAAAAAATATTTCCTCTATTAGATTCCAAGCAAAAAACAGAAGGGGAAACGGCTTAAGAAGAGTCATAAAACACTTCACCAGCATCCTTCTAAGCATCTAGGCCTCCATCCAACAAAACCCATAACCATCTGCTTGGCTCCAGTCAACAGTTGCACCACTGAAAGCTGTGTGCTAGCCAGCCCATGAAGTTAAGCATGTGCTTAACTGTTTTACTTGCAAGGTTACAGGGTCTTACCCAAATACGGAATGAAATTACATCACCCAGGTCCTGCAGAATGTAAGCCTGAGTCATTGCCTTCTGCTTCGTTGGAAGTGGGGCTTATTCATATGGTTGTAATGGTATTGTCTTGCCAGCACTCAGGAATGTATTTGATGTAAATTCTGGTGTAGAAGTAATTACTTAACTGAAGACAGATGCCTCTCACTTTCAGATCACAGTTCTTGAGATTTTTCTCCATGAATGGCTATGAAGTACATTTAGTCATGTAATCAGTCCAAGTAGCTTTTGAATTGCTGATCTTTGCAAGTCAGATTATACCTTATTTGAAAAAGTAAAAAGCCATTGTTTTGCCTCAGGTCATTAGTGCTCTAATTGGCCATTACCTAACCAGAAACATATATCCATTATATCCATTATTCCTGCTATGTTTTTTTTTTTTTCAAGCCAACTCTTTGGAAAGGAGAGAAAATCTAGCTTAGAGCATGTCTAGTTCAGATTTTTTTTTTGCATTTCTGAGCAGCTTGATTCCCAGTTTAAAGTTAAGCTTTCCTTGGGTAGTCATAGTGCTTCTTATGTTTAGATTTGAATTGTTTGCATCGGGACAGTTGAGTTCTGTTCACTAAGAAAAGATTTGGAGTAGGTGTTCAATTTTCTGTGAGTTGTTGTGGGCAGTCAATCATTAAAGTTGGTGTGATAGCCCAACCCAAAACCCAGAATCTGGAAACATTTGTCTTTTATCACCCTGTTAAAGGAGAAGGGTGTGTGTGAGAGATATTGATGCCAATAAAAACAGTGAATCTCTGACGAGACAGCTATTTGAAAAATAGTTTCCTTGGAAACTGCTTTATACTTCATACATGCTATCTTTGAGATAGCAGCTTTTTCTTATCAAAACATCCACATGGCAGCAAGTATCTGTTTGTACTTTCCCCCTCTGTTTCAGTGAGAAAGAAAGGTTACAAAAAATTGATCAGTTCTGAATATTTTCACTTTCTTTCTTTCTGTTCTGTCCTAGTACAATTATTTTCCTTCCCAAAAGGAAATGTGTGAAGGTTTATGTATGTCAGTCCTGCTGCTTAACTCCCAGTACTGATGAGGGTTAATGTTTAAAGGCTGAGAAGTGATTTACTGCCTCTGAAAAAGTGTTTCATGACTGGGAAATGCCACAGAACCTGTTTCCGGTGCTTGATGGAGTCTTCTTCATTTAAAACAATGATTGATGTAATAATTATATCCCAAAGGCTAATACAAGTTTTATTTTCTGATGATGACAGCTGATAGCAAATTTGTTTTCCTGAAGCTGGCTCATGCATTTCCTTTGAACCCCAAGAAATACACAGATGAAGTTTAATGAACTGTGAACCTGAAAGACAAACAAACCTTTCTACAGAAAATGGAGGCAGAAACATCTTCTGGGTTGTTTTTTGTTTGGGGTTTTTTTTTTTGATGCATTGCATCATTATGCATTATTATGATTCATTGCCTGCATTATTATACTTATGAAGTTTTGAACACATACTTGCTTTAGGAGTCTGACATACATTATTATCATGGCCTCAAATTTTAACAGTAAACACAGTTTTCAGTCAGACATTACAGTATAGCTACTGCCCTACATGCTGCTACCTGTGAAAATCCAAAGGACCCATGCAAACTGTGATGAAGTGTGAATGCAAGAAATGGCCTCAAGGGGAGACTAGGTTCCTAAACTAGAAGCCAGCTTCACACTTGTGCTGTCATCCTTACCAGCTTCCAATGCTTTGGGATGGTTATAGCCTGTGTACTTACATATTGTAGTATCTGACTCACCATCTTCAGTGTATTTTTCCTTATAATGCTCTGTTTTCTCATATAAACTTAGCAGTTTAAAAGTTTATGGTGGGCTTCATCATTATTGAAAAGCAGAATATTTTGTCTGAGATGACTGTACTCCTTCCACAGTAAACAGTGTGTGTCAACCATCTCCAGAACGTAATTCCCAACACCCTACAATGATTGTATAGAGCAGTCTTGATATGTACTTCTCAGACATGCTTTTTTCTTTCAATACACTGAGGTGGGAAATGTCATCACTAGTTGGACTGGATGCAGAAGTTTTAGGGCTGAAGTATATATGCTGCACATAACGTGATCCAGGGGACAGGATGATGGCCTTGATCTCTCACACTCCTTTGCAGCGGCCCTGCTTTCAGTAAAATAAATCAATGCAAGGAAAAAAAAAAAGTTCTCCTCTTTGACAACATACTGAGAAATTAATTTTTGCTATGGAATTCAAATGTTCCATTTTAAAATATTCAGATTTGGAAAACGGAGTTCCATTTTGGTTTAGTGATAGTGTCTCGTCACAAAAATTGTAAGCCAAATACTTCTCTATCTCCTGTTCACAATAATTCCTGTTAATTTAGTCACTGAAATTCCTTTTAGTATCTACAAAAATGAAAGCTTCTGAATGAATGAAAATTAATCTAGTTGATACATGTGAACATTTGAAACAGGTGAGGCTTTTTATTACTGTTATTTTGGTTAGTGATCCACTGGATGGTAAGTATAAAACAATGTAACCATTTATGATTACGGAAGCACAGCTGTATTGCAGTGTTTATTGGGAGTAAAAAGATAACTGCTTTCTTGTGTGTCAGTGGGAAAGCATCTCAAATCTTGGTGAGAAGTAGAAATGACAGTATTTGGCTTAATTGGCCTTTATTAGTGATTTCTCTTTACAACCCCGAAACTTCAAATGGTGTGTTTTCAATCTTTTTTTTTTGTTTCTTTAGCCTCATTTCAGATAGGAGAAGGACAAAAAAAAAAAAAACCACAGCACCCTGGTGAAACTCTGAGTGATGTTAATATGAAATACACGTTGGTAGCCTACTGTTATTTTCTAAAAATTCAGAGAAACTTGCTAGTACTGGAAAAATTGATTATGCAAATACCAGTGACTCATGCTGACCCATCTTTTCTTTGGCTTTACAGCTTTGCAGCTGCTTGCTTTTGCCTTGGTAAAGATAATCAATTAGTTCAGTCTGGATTATAGGGTTTTAACACAAGAAATCTAACTGGATGTGAAGTCTGTTAACTTAACTATAAACTTCACACAGGTTGTAGGGAAAGTTGTACAAAACTGAATTTGCCAGAGCAAGTCCAAGCATGCAATCTTTTTGGAAACAGGAATCTTTTTGTTTATTTCAAATTCTATAGTTTCTAGTGATATAAATTACTATTAATTGGCTTTGCATGCTTTGTTAGTGTAGGTATGTCTCAGAGGCATGATCCTGTATTTACTGGAGTCAGTGGAAAATTTTTCTGTTTAGATCCTCAGGAACAGCATCAAGTCTTAACTAAAACTCTCTGACCTCTCAGTTAATTTTTTGAATGAACTTTCAGGAAAACAGACTTCTGTTTTTAATTTGTTTAAATGGTAAGAATATTTACTAATTTATTTATTTATTTATTTATTGTTTTAGGGCTTATCCAACCTGAAGGTAGGCATCTTATAGAAGAGTCTGAATTAAAGACTTCAGTCTAACCAAGGACCCTCAGCCTCCTTTGCAGTCACTGGACAGGGAGAAGCATCTTCACAGTGTACTTCACATCTTACGTTCAAAGGACTGCCTGGAGATACTCTCTCTTCACTGACTGTAAAGTGAACACACACTCTTAAATGCTTGGAATTTGGCACTTACATGCATTATTTAAATGTTACTATTGCCATATTACGACTGTCAAGTATGGAACTAACACTTCTCTGTACAAATTTGGAAAAAGTCATTTAGGACTTTATGCCCTACTGCTGTGACCTGTGTAAGCCACAGAAATCTCAGCCTCTGTTATTTAGTAACTTTAATTTCCTTGGGTTTAATAAGGATAGATGGGAGTACCAGGGTATTGTGTCTTCTCTTTTGTTCTCAGAAACATTCCAGATTTAACATCGCTCGTGATTGATTATGTAGAAAAGCATGTAAAGTTCTATGCTCCTTTGGCTTCAGCATGACACAAGTTCAAACTTGGTTTTAAGTATTTAAAAATATTCCTGAATATGGTCCATATTTCTTCATTTATGGTTTTAGATAGAGTTAAAAAGCTTGAAAAATTATGGTCATCATAAATAGTCAAGAATCAAAATGTTTTGTGAAACACATAAGTGTTTTAACCCTATTTTCGTACTTTCTAGAATGAAATGAAAGCCTGTAAAATGTAGTTATGAAGAGAGAGGAAATGAACTCTAGTGCTTAGATTCTGGTGTGTGTTTATGTACTGCCTAATTTTTTTCCTGCTGTCCTGTTAGTTACTGAACTGTTTATGTAAATTGGGAGCTCTCCAGCCAGGGAATGTGAGAAAAGCTGCCTTTATAGCTTGGAGATTAAGGCACTCATCTGAGCTGTGGGTAATCCTCTTTCAGGTTCCTGCTGTCAGCAAGAGTATCCTGTGTTCCCTCTTCATTTTGACCATAAATTTCATCTTCATAATGGGGTTCTTCTTTTCTAAGGACTTTTTTTTGGGGGGGAAAAGAATAGCTCATTTTGTATTGGAAAAAAAATGCAAGACAATTCCCAAAACTATATACAAGAACAGGTAGTCAAGAGTAACAACAGAACTGACTTGATAATGTAAGCTTTCTACAATATTCTGGAAATTCTGATCTTCCCTAGATATAGGGCTCTATGTATTTTAACAAAAGGTACCATTTCACTGAGTAGTTGGAGCATTAGATCCTCACAGCCTTTAGCACAGAAGTTAAAAAAAAAAAAAAGACATAGTAACAATTGGCAAATGCCTAACACAGCTGCATTATTGCCTATAAAATTTGGAATGTAAAAAACTCATATCCAGGGTAAATGAGATAGATAAACCTATAGAGTGTGCCCTCCAAAAATGATTTTAACTCATCGTCAATAATGAGAAAAGTGTCTAAATACCTTAAAGGGACATTTGAAAGGTATGTGGTTTGACATTTTAAAAATTCAGAAACATCCAATGTAGTATGAAAATAACTGGTCCGAGGGTTAACAAAAATGCACAGCAATCTGCAGTATAATTCTCAGTCATCCAATATTTATTTCAAAAGGAAAACTTCAAACAAAATGCCAATTCAAGGAAGGCAATGATTTCATTTTGGAATATAAACAAAATCAACAACCAGGAAAAAAAAGGCATGAGGAGAGGAAAATTGCATTGTGTTTGTGGCTTAAAATGTCAACTTCTACTTTGTCAGCTCCTGATCATCGTTCAAGATTCAGATAGCAAGAAAATGTGCTTTGCAGCCTGCAGCAGCTAAGAACTTTACTGTATCCTATATTTGTATGGGCTATAATAATTTAATTTGAATTTGTTTCCAAGGAGATATTTCTTTGTCACTTCATTACTCTTTTATTTGATACTTCTTTTGAATCTTAGTATTTTAACTAATGACTGCATCCTGAAAGATACCAAACATTCTGGCCTTTATCCAAGAAGATTTTGTTAATGTGCTTCAGTGTTAAATGAATTGAATTTTAAGATGAAGATTTAAAGCACATCTAACTTCAATTGTATGTTCTACTATCTTTTGCAACTTCTTTTTTAACAAATTGTCTTCTCTCAATTTCAGTTTTATCTCTTGTGCATTTTGTTTCTGGACGTCTGGCAGCAGCAATGATCTCTGTACAGGACGGTCAACCTATCTTGGGTCTACTCAGAGTGTTAAATCTGGCAAATCCACCTATCTTTTTGACATTCCTTATGGATGTCTAACTGCAGGTTCCAGGTGGTCAAAAGAGAGATTTTAACTTTTGTCCCAGAGCTCTTCTCCATTTTCTGTTTTGACATCTCAGGACAACATCATCACACTGCCTATGCACTGAGGTGTGTAATTCGGGCATTGGCTTTAACTTGAATGCCTCTCTAAGCTCTTCAAACTGGGATATGGTGACATATTTCAGGTTATTTCTCCCATGGCCTTCAAGCACATGACTGAAACTCTTGCAGGGTCTCATGTATTAATTACAGTGGTGTATTTTTGCTGGCTTGGAAATATGACCTTACCTCTGCCATGGTGATATTGAGTTCTGTTCCCATAAAAGTTATTGTTTCAGTCTGTGTTTTGAACCATTTCCTATCCCCTGTCTTTCAGTTTCTTTGCTGGGTGCTTAGTCTGAAGTCCACTTGCCACCTCTATTTTCAAGAGCCTTTATGGCCTCTCTTTTCTATTTTTTTCTATTAAATTTTTGACTCCTGACTCTGGCTGATAATGTCTACTGTCACTGATCCATTGATTGTTGTATCACTTCTTACACAGACAAACAGGATTTTGGAAATATCATCTCCTATGCTGTCCTTTGTATGTGTGAGAAGTTACCCATAAACAACTGTAAAGCATTTTGTTCCTCTGCATCATAGCTTTCCACACAAATCATCTTTCCTATGCTGCTAATGCTGTTTTGTTTGTTTCTTTCCATCATGCTTACTGTACATTCTCACAACTTCTGTGTATTTCTATCTATGTGTTTATAGATATCAGTTTTATATTGCCTTTTACATGAATTATATCATTCTTGGGGTAGCACCCAGCTTTGTTTTAGGATCCTATAAATTCTAGATTTCAGTAACACAAATAATGTATTTATACATAGATCTTAAATGTAAGTCTAATCTAGAACACTGGCTGGTATAATCAGGTTTAAAACGTTCCTTGCATTTATGTATGGTAAGATTTTCTAAATCAGTGCCAGCTACTCTGTATGTTTTCAAAGTAAGCTTGCTTTCTGAGCAAGATGATCTCTCAAATATTTTTTCATGCTTAGGAACAGTCAGTTCAAAATAGTGATACTGAGGAGCTCATACATATACCATTTATTTGCTGTTTTTACTGTTAATGAAAAAAATACTGCATTTTGTGGTGCTGGAAAACAGACTTTCATTAAAACAATTTTCAGTCTATGTCTTTCTAAGTGCGTTTTTTCTAATGGAATATAGCTTCATCTGAAAGGGGCATAAAATCTCCTGTGACAGGGAAGGAGGAACATACCAGACTCTGAATCCATCTTCTCTGTGCTAATACTATTTTACTTAAGTGAAACAGAGTAAGAATTAACCTTTTGTACTGCAGCAGACTCCAGGAAATTCTAACCACTGACTCGTTTCCCAGTGGCAGAGTGCCCTTCAATTACTTCCTCTTCTGCTCCCAACATTGCCTTCTTTCCCTGCAGTACACTACAATTCTCATGACCAGATCAAATGGTGACTGTGAAAAATGACTAGAGGAAATGTTTCAAGTATTTAGAGTTGGAGTTGGCAGACAAATATTTCTTTTTTGTTTTTAACTTGAGTTAAACAAAATGTAAGGATAGATGTGACCAGTTTCACTGCTGCATATGTAAACTTATAATACAGTGATTTGCAGTGATAGAGTTCCATAGGTACTAATATTTTACATAAACCACACACTACATATGTTATTTTCTTATTTTCTGTGCACCAACATGTTTGAGCCTATAAAAAGCATACTGCTAGACAGGACATCTGTCCCCTACAATCTAAGAGACTGTTCTCTGTGCCATTCTCTACTAACAACCTTTCATTTGACATATGTTAGGAGATATCTTGTCTTCAGTGCTCTATGACTATGTTGCCATTTCACTTTCATCTACTTCAGAACACTGACCCTTGGTTTGTACTCAAACTATTCACCATTTTTTTCTTCTCTTGCCTCCAGACAACTTGAATATACTGCCCTTTACTATCATGTGAATTTTCTCTTTTTCACTTCCATTGTAAACTCTCTTCACACAACTAAGTGTGACATTTCTGACATTTCTGTGACATTGCTGACATTTCTAATGACTTCTTCCTGCCTAACTCAAAGAGCACAGTCCAATTTCATGGTCTGTGACCTATCAGGTGCTTTAACACCCCTGATCATTATTGCAGTCTTGATTTCATTGATTTTCTTGATTGCATTCTGTTTTGTCAGCTTTTGCAACTACATCACCTCCAGTGTCTCTTATTATTGCTTGAAATGACCATCAGAGTGACCTCCAATACTGTAATGTCATCCTCCTTGAGTCCATTCAGAATGCTAATGGATAGTCTCTTTGCTATCACAGAAGACTTGAGCTTGTTGGAAAATGGTGCAAACACCTTTCACAGGCAACTGCAACTTGAAAACAAATAAAACCCAGAATCTTCAAATATATTGACAAAATGTTTTTCAAAATATTTTTACATTAGTTTTGTTAAATCCAAATGAAAAAAGGATAATAATTCCTTTTAAAATTTCTACCTTCTTGATCTCAGAAAAATTAAAAATAAAGATGGAATAGGAAAATTTCATTCAATTCAATGCAGAATCAGAATTCCTTTCCTTTCAAATCTTCAACAGTGTCACAAACGACACAAAATATTCCTACAAGAGTGAATATTCCTAGCCACTCAATAAACAACACAAAACCAAGGCAAACTGATAAACCAAAATGGCAGCTACTACCTTGTTCCTTTCTGCTTGTAATACATTGATAATACATTACCCTCTCTTAGACTGTATCATCTTTGGCACACAGGTTATTTTTGTGTTTGTCTGATGTCCGCGACAGCTGGGCCACAACTGGAATAGTGACTCTAGGACATGAATTCAATATGCTTTTATAGCAATAATATCTGCTTCTCTTATCTGCTTCTGCTTCTCCTTCTACATATCTTATCCAAATGTTCCATGTTATCTTTCGTGTTCTGTTCACAACCTTGCATTCATTCTTTTCCTTTTGCTTAGAGTTAACTCTTCCACGTGTCTATCAAGCATCTAATATCTGTCCTATCTGTCTCGATAAGTCAGTTGCTATGTTAGACCTCCTTAAGGAAAGTCTACCAAACTAGAAAGGATCAGGCGGCTGATTCTTTAGACAAGCATTTTTTAGATGTTACTATGCTCTCATTCATAACAGGCGTGTCTCATTTAACTTGCTACCCCAGAGACTAGTCTTGAAAAAGACAGGGATTGAGATGGATTCTGCTGCTGTACTGAGCCCTGGTGATCTCACCTTCCACAAGACAATTTACTCTGACTGGTGAGGAATTGCTGTACAGCCGAACGAGCATGCTGACAATAAGCCCCCTTTGAAGTTGGAAGCTATAAATAAATTGCACTTCTGTGAACAGTCCTTTTCTGTAAAAAGTTGTTTTCTGCCACCAGTGAACTTTATGGAATATCTTCTGTAAACTGCATTCATTCCTTTTGCTTGTAGGAAAAGAAGAATGCAGAAAAGGAACATCTAGATTTTCAGCTGTGCCCATCAGGATGTTTTTTAAACCTCTTTCCATGTGTGCCGGATTTCATATATGCTTCAGGCACTTTTCAGAGGTTCTGCAAAAAGGACCACTTGGCTTAAGAGGAGTTACACCAATCTCTGGGAGCCAGACTGCTTTTATCTCTAGCTATATTCAAAAATTGGTGGTTGCTTTTGAAAATTTGCAATTATGTCACCTGTCTGCAGAAGCCCAGGGTAGTGCTGGCTCTGTCACCATGGTCCAGCACTCTCATTTCAGCTCTCCATCTCCTTCGCAGCAGTCTGGCTTTTTCTTTCATCTCTTTTCAAGCTAGAAAGAATATTAATAAAATGTGGTTGTTATTGCTGTTTTCTGTATATGCAAGGTTACTACCCTGACCTCTTAGAGGAGAAGACTCCAGAAGTGCTTTATACAGACCCATGCATATTCAACACAATACATACTCATGAAGGAAATAGATTAAATAATGCTTTAGAAAGTTGAAGCATTATACATATAAATACATTCTGTTTATAGCTTTCATGCTGACCTTTGGTGAATTAATATGCGACATCACCTTTTCTCAGAGGTGTACCTGTCACGAGATGGGGACAAATGCTTTCATGTCTGCCAGTTACAGAGGCACTTCATGGGCTTCATTGGCGATTCTGAATGGAGAGGGGCAAGCGCTAGTGCCATGTCGGTCTTCCTCAATCAATAAAGACAGTTAGTGACATGAAGCAGAAATTCAGCCTGAACAGAAGAGTACTGGGGACCATGTGAGGTTGTTTGGAACTAATGCTGATCACTGGATAATTCAGAAATGATGATGAAAAGCTCATGACATGCCTGAAAGATAAATGAATCAGAGATGCGAGCTGGAAGAGACCTACTATGTCACCTCATCTATAGCCAGCTGCCAGCAGAAGATTCTTTCTTGCACAAACTCAGTGAAATCAGACTTGGAAACTTCTAGCCTGGATAAAAAAAGGGGTTTCTTTGTTGGTTTGTTTGTTGTTGGTTTTTTTGTGGGTTTTTTTAAAGAAAGGTGCTGGTCAAAAAGTGCAGCCTGTGAGACATAGAACTTAATACAGATTTAGCTTCACCCTCATCAATAAAAATTTACTCTACTCTGTACTTTTAAATCATTTTCTGATTCAAGACAATATAGCTTTTCTTTTCTTTTTAGATTATTCACTTTTTAAGTGTTTCTTTTGATGGTTTTATACAAGGATTTTGAAAAAGCCAAATATTATTACTAGTTGCACTCAGGAATTTCCATGCAGAATATAGACTGTGTTGTACTGCATTATGCAGATAAAGAAATTTTTACACTCAGTCCAATGTAAGTAGTGATAGTGATGGGCTGTATTTCTGAAGTGAAATGCTGAAGAGAAAACTGCTGTTTCTGCTTGACAGGGAAAAAATAATCCTGTTATTGCTGTACAATAATTTCAGAACACTCTTAGCTTGGCTTTTTATTCATAAAAATGTTTACAAAGCTGCGTTTCTGTCTCCAGCTTTCTAGTCACACATGTGGAGACCAGCAGCCTGACACCTCTCCACCTGTTTCCTCTCACAGTCTTTTCTCTCCAGCAAAAGTCCATGTAAATTGTTAGAATCTCAGCTAAAATAAAAAGTGCCTCAACTAATTTTCCTTAATCTGTGGTTATATGAATGCACTCAAAAAATTTCTGAGAATTCTAGAAGTATGGCTTTTACTTACAGCACTGGTGGCGTATAGGCTTTTTGATGTAGCTCTTCTGTATTTCTGCTCGCCCAGTTAAGACGGGAAATTAGGAGCTGCCAGTCTAAGAAGCTGTCATATACTACCTGTTACAAGGAATAGGAATTTGCTGTTATCATAGAAAAATTAACAAGGGGCTTTCGTGTCGGTAACTAATTTTCAGATGGATCAAGTCTAATATAAAGTCATTTAGAAACATGGATCCAGCAGAGCCTTTGTATATATTTAACTTAAAGTATTTAAGTGGTGTTATTTAAAGTCTTTGTTGGCTAAAGACGAAATCGAGTTTTTACCTTCATGTGTTTTATTTGCACACTTACTGTTCCGAGACACAAGGAATGAAAAAAATCCATTTTTCTTATGGATTTTCTAATGTGATTGAATTTCAATTAGAAATAAAAGCCCCCAAATTGAAATTTGTTTATGGAGGAGATTTTCAGGGTCGTTTTAGTGGATACGTGAAGGCTGTGTTAGAGATCTAGCAGAAAGCAAATACAGTTTTACCAAAAGTTTGGAGAAATGCAGTCGCTTCCTCTATGTACACACACTAAAATAACAAGTTCCACTGAAACAAAATTTCAGTACAATTTTCTTTCAACAAACTCAACAGTAATAAATTTTTTTCTCCAGTTAACTTTCTTTTCTCTCTCAACTACCCAGCAGCTTGTGATCGCTCCTATTTACATCAGTGGGACTGGTGAATCAGGAGGTTGTGGTCTTCGCTTCATTCTTTTCTAAGCACTGCTGCTTTGAAAAAAGGCTGATAAATTGAAGGCAGTCAGAGAAGAGCAACTAAAATGATCGAGGGAGTCAGGAGGGGTTGACTTATGAAGAAAGATCTAAGTAGCTAAATGAGTTTGGCTTGGCAGAGGGGACAGGATAACATAGCACAACACTGACATGAGGCAGGTGAGAGAAATTATGTAGTGCAGCAGACAGGGTTGTAACTAGGAGTAATGGGGTGGAATTGCAAGAGGTTGTTTTTTTCACTCAATCTTCTTTCAAATATCCTAGCAGTGAGACGTACTGGGCTGTGGAATAGTGTCCCAAGGAGTGTGGTTGAAGCCTTGTCACTTGAGCCATTTTACGGTAGAGATGACAAAACACTCACAAGAAAAGGAACTACCTTGTTTTGCTCTCTATCACCAATGTCTGTATTTCTGTAAAGCGTGATTATGAATTCACTGCAGGGGAAGCTCTGTTGGCAGAGATAAAACAAATATCATTGTCAATAGCAAAGAACACAGGAATATAACAGCTAAATGTTTTTTGGTCTTGAAAATGTCCTCATTTCCAAGTTTGGCTGTGCAAAGCTCTACCTTATGTTCACACACATAAGCGTGATTGAAAGCTGTGACAAGATACTGATTTCAGACACACAGGGGAGGAAATATACTGATCATAAAATAAAACCAAGAAAAAAAGATAAAGAGAGGAAGTAAGTGTCATGAGGAAAAAATGGCAATTTCTAAACTCAAGCAGCCAGTTCAAATGACTAAACCAGCTCATGATTTGGCCCAAGAAAAGTCTATGTAATAATGTGTTGTGGTTTAACCACAACCAAAATCTCAGCCCCACACAGCCACTCACTCACTCCCCCTCAATGGGATGCGGGAGAGAATAAGAAGAGTAACAGTGAGAAAACTCGTGGGTTAAGAAAAAGACAGTTTAATAGGTAAAGCAAAAGCCGCACACCCAAGCCAAGCAAAACAAGGAATTAATTCATCACTCCCCATCGGCACGCAGGTGTTCAGCCATCCCCAGGACAGCAGGGCTCCATCACACGTAACGGTTACTTGGGAAGACAAACGCCATCACTGCGAACATTCCCCCCTTCCTCCTTCTGCCCCCAGATTTACATGCTGAGCACGATGCCGTATGTTGTGGCATATCCCTGTGGTCCGCTGGGGTCAGCTGTCCCGGCCGTGTCCCCTCCCAGCTCCTTGTGCACCCCCAGCCTCCTCGCTGGTGGGGTGGGGTGAGGAGCAGAAAGGGTCTGGGCTCTGTGTGAGCACTGCTCAGCAATAACTAAAACATCTCTGCATTTTCAACACTGTTTTCAGCACTAATCCAAAATATAGCCTCATACTAGCCACTAGGAAGAAACTTAACTCTATCCCAGCCAAAGCCAGTACATAATGTCCGAGTTTTCTCCCACACTGCTCTGGCCCTTTCACACATTCTGTGTTTGATAATTCACAGCGCTCTGTCAACTGCTATCTTTTCTCTTTGCAGATTAAGTGTGTTATTTACTGTTGTGATCTGCCTGCACTGCTTTTTGTAGTGGGTCAAGGACAGTTAATACCTATGTGAGCATTTATTTCATCCTGTGTCTGTGCAACCCATCACATATTTAACTGCCTCACCTCCATTCTGCTCCCTGATCTATTTTATACAGAGATTATGCTTTTCACTTACCCCAAGTTGTTTCATATAACAGCAGATATTAAAACTTAAAAGATCCCATATCAGTGGCTAGTTCTCAGCAGCCTCTCTGAATCAGGTTTTTATTCAGATGCATAACCACAAATCCATATATATATTTGGGGACCTGTCTTCTGCTGAGTCACGTGGGCCTGAGTCTCCAACACCTCTGTGAGGATCTGGGTTCAGGGTTGTGTACACATTTTCTGCAATAGGTGCTTAGGTCTGTGGACACTACCTTTCAAGAGAAAAAAAATTCAAATAAGATCGTGGTTTTCAAAGGCTGACAGACACTGCCTTCTTCTGCAGCTATTAAGGCAATTGGCAGTGAAACTTGGGTTAATAATATGCAGAAGGCAATCTCAGTATGGTCTCTCTCTTTACTGGAGGTTGGTGACCAGCAATCCTTGATGATAGGTCAGTTTTTCATTAATATATTAAAACCAATCATAGTAATGTCAAAGGAGGCATCTGAGTATAAGAAGGAGAAACTTTCTTTAGGTATCTCTCCCTATCTAAATCTTAGTGGGTATCGAAAGATTTTGAGATCTAAAAGCAGTCTTAAAGTACTATGACAAATCGGTGTTTCTAGTCTCCACTTGCTTCTGCAATGTTCAAAGCTGATTTACATCCAGAAAACTAACACTGCAATAAAGTTATTTGTAGAACTATTAAGTAAACACATGAAGTGTGAGAAGCATGATTCTATTTTGAATAACCGTTCAGATGAGAAATTTAATACTACTTAAATACATCTTTTTTTCACATAATAAAATCTCTTGCTCATACCTAGACCAAAAGAGGAAAATTCAGAGATGAAGGCTGAGATGTAAAAATAACAGGTTTTGAAATATACAATAAAGTAGAAAAATACTTTTTGATTAACAGAAGTTACTAAGAGAAGAAGGGGAGGGGGAAAGGAGGGGAACTGTAGTGCATTCAGTTCTGAAACAATCTGATGTTGAAAAGCTTTTAGTGAAAAATGAAAGAGCTTTGAGGAAAGCAATTTAAGATGCTATTGTTTACAAAAGCTCCAAATTATTCTTAACTCCAAATTACCTCCAAGTAGATACATATTTCTTTCTCTCCTATATGAGGCTGCCAAATTTCAGCATTCTAGCCTGCTTCTAACCTTCCCTATGAGGCTCATTCCAATCCTCCTTGGAAGTCTTAAGAGTGACTGGACTGCTGAAATGCTTGGCACTTTCATGAAGATGATTGAATAAGAAACCACTAGAGTAAAAAAGAAACAGGTGAGGAGAGCACAGCTGTGATTTTTTTTCATCCTTTTCCCAAAAATGTGGTGAGCTTGAGGTATAGTGTTCAAGTACAACTGGTTTATCTTTAAGGGAACGGCTCTGTGCCACAAGGAACAGCATGCCTCTGAATATACATACTGCTTTAGCTTCTTTAATGCAGAGATTAAATGGTGTGGTCTGACCCTGGGCCAATTAACAAAAACCTCATTTAAAATGAGGTGAGGAGTGAATGTTTGTGCAGACAAAAATGGGAAGGAAAGGAAATAGACTTATAGAAAATATATGAATGAACTTGAGAGAAATACTTCTGAGAATTCAAACTCGCTCTACTACTGCACTCTCATTCAATGGTGAGCGGGAGGTCATGCAGGTTTGCATTAAAGAATGATGTAAAATCAACACAGGCAGAAAACCAGCTTTCCATGGTTTGATCTATAGTTCTGATGTCTCACTCCTGTCACTTGAAAATCATGCACAAAGAGGTGCCCAGGTAATTCACTAAAGGATATGTTGGTTTCTCCAGAGCTCCTACCTTTGCTCATAGAACCTCAGGATTATTTTGGATACCAGGACCACCCGCCAAGTTGTAAAAAGAGAATATGACTGTGCACAGAGAGGCTGGGATCATTACTTTCGAAGTAGGATCCTTGGGTTTAGGCTGTGATCCATGGAATATTTTATTATATATATAAAATAAAAAAGCATAAACAGAAGAGTTGATGATTCATTCCCTACCCTCTCATCACCCTGCAGTTCTGATATTATTTCTGAGAAAAAGTCAGTTGCTTCCCTCTCAGGCAGAGGAATGAGTTGACCCTAGAATAAGAGATGAAAATACTCAATGAAGTCAACTAATTATATGAATAACTTTTCATGTCCAAACCCACAATTTTTTCTGTACATTCACTGTGAAAATTCATTCCGGTTGTCATGTTCTTTGAAAACATCTAGAATATAACTGTTCCTTACTCTCCTGAAACTATTCTGTGACCTGACCTGTCTACTTTTTTTGAAGAAATGATTAAAGCAAGGTTTCTTGCCCTATGTCATGTCATCTTAAGTCTAAGTCTGACAAGATTTTACCACTTCTCTTGGCTTTGAAAATCTATGAACCTAGTGCACAAAAAAATCCCAATCAGCATTAACTCAACCTGGAATGAACTCTTGCATTTCCTGCATTTCTGAGTCCAAGTCAAAATTGTCACCTTATTTTAACAGGCTGATCTGGGAGCGGTGGAATGAAGGCTACCCTTGTGTCTCAAGGTTGCTGTTCCATAGGTAGTCTCTAAGGTCTAACAATGAACTCTTCTGCACTGCTTCCTTTCTGATAGTTGGAAAAGTGTATTTTTTTCTCTCTCCTTCACCTGGACACCTACTTCTATGAAGCTACTAAGAACTTTATATTTTTGATAGTTCAGCTCTACTGCCAAATCTGACTGTAATTTTTTTCTGCAGCTATATGAGGAAAGGAAGTTGGAGAATGTAGAGATCTGTGCACAGAGACAATGTGATTACGTAAACATAGTTTCCTTAGAAAATCAGCTTAAAAAGTCCCCTCTAGCCTTTTCCAGGTAGCCTTTCGGGATTAGGCTGCCTGCTCCAGATGTTAGTTCTTCTCTTTGGCCCTCTGGCTTTCGTTCCAACTTCTCCTCTATTGTTGTGCAGGCAAAACTCTCCTGTGTAATACCTGCTGCCTGGAGCAGTAGTCAAACCTCTTTCTGGGAATCCTCAGTTCTCCACTTGATTTTAAGTCTCATGGCAAAACTCCTTGTCTTCATGCTCTTCTCACTACCCTTCCCAATCCCATTTCCCACTTGTAAGGGTACTTTTTTGCCTTGTCAGATGTGTTGGGGTGCATGGTTGACACAAGGTAACCATATGCTGTCCAGACAATTTGCCGCATTGCTTTGAAGGGTATGAGGATGGTTGGCATTAAGAAAAAAACCACCACAACCTTTCTGAAGTAATGCCTCCCTTCAGCCACTGAGAGGATTTATCAGAGGAGTCCTGGCTTAGATGCAGGAGCAACAAAATCATCAGAAAGGAGAAGGATAACCTGCTTTCTCTAAGCGTTGCTCTGCCACATGATTTAGGGGCCATGTCCTGCAAGGTGCCTTGCCACATATGCTGGATGCTGAAGAACTACACTCCTTTAAGCTTTCCAGTGTGTGATGAAACTGGTAGGTATGGACACACTAGAGCCAGGCATGCCTACGCTAACCTAATACCTGTATTGGGGACTGAGGAACCTAGACACCCAAAGTCAGTCTAGAAGCCATGTTCATGCCACATGAAAGCTTTTTTTCCACCATCTGAAATATCAAGCTTTTGTGCCAATCTGCCTACACAACATTCATACATCCATGCAATGCAGTCCTGAAGAAGGTGAACTTAGTGCCTTGGCTACTAGTATTGGATTTATTGGCTCTTTGTACTGGTTTGGGCTGGTATAGAGTTAAATTTCTTCATAGTGTCTGGTATGGGTCTATGTGTTCATTTTGTGCTGAAAACAGTGTTGATAGCATAGAGATGTTTTAGGTTTTTGCTGAGCAGTGCTTACACAGAGCCAAGGCCTTTTCTGCTTCTCACACCTCCCCACCAATGAGGAGGCACAAGGAGTTAGGAGGGGACACAGCTGGGATAGCTGTCCCCTGAGATATTCCACATCATATGGTGTCATGCTCAGTATATAAAGCTGGAGAAAGAAGAAGGAAGGGGAAACACTGAGTGATGGCATTTGTCTTCCCAAGTAACTGTTACATGTGATGGAGCCCTTCTCTCCTGGGGATGGCTGAACACTGGCCTGCTGATGGGAAGTCGTGAATGAATGCCTTGCTTTGCTTTGCTTGTGCGCATGGCTTTTATTTTACCTATTAAACTGTCTGTATCTCACCCCACAAGTTTTCCCACTTTTACCCTTCCGATTCTCTCCCTTATCCCATTGAGAGGGACTGAGTGAGAGGCTGTGTGGGGCTCAGTTGCCAACTGGGGTTAAACCACAACACTCTTCAAGCTTAAGAATTCCTGCACTAAGCTCTTTAGAGTAGACAAAGCCTTATTTCTTTCCATTAACTTCCCCACTTTCCAAAATATTTATAACCAGCTCAATACTGCAATTCTTGCTGTCTTTTATTTAGCTATGGGGAATTCAGGATATCAGTCCCTTGCTGATTAGAATGACTGAATAAATACTCCAGCTTAAAGCAGGTGATTAATTCACATGGCACATTTCCTCTAGGAATTTATATATGGACCATAGCCTCAGCAACAAAAGTCAAAGAAATTTCATCACCTCATGGCACCTGAAGGTATTAGTCCATCTGAAACCAGATCCTAATCATGAGTGTCTGATAAGCAGCTCTGAGAAGAACAGGATAAGAAAAAGTAGTTTATGGCAACTTTTCTACGCTTGATGTTGTGAGACATGCACAAGTAATGCTTTTCTATTACCTTCTAGAAGTTTTCTTCTACTAATTTCTTTGTAAATTAACCAAGAATCATTTAAAATGAAAGTTTTTCTCCCTTCAAGCTGTTAAAAAGTGATATGGGAATACAACAATGGTAGAATTTTCACACTGCTATGGACGCTTTGAGATTTCATTAAAAAGTTGATGTTCTCAGTGCCTCCAGCCAAAATTCTAAACAACATTAAAGCAGCACCATTCATGCTGCTATAGGAAAGGCTGCTTCTGTATTTCCCTTTCCTACTCATTTCCAAGAGTTTATTCAGTTGCTGTAAGTATTTATTTTGAGTTGAAACTTGGTATACAGTGCATCGTGTCACCCTGAGAATGATGATTTTTTACATTGTGATAACAGGCTTTTTTAGAAAGAAAATGCTTTTACAATATGAGACACTTTGGCTTTAAAAGCCTTGCCTGCTTTTGCACCCATTGCTCTCCAAAAACATAACATGCACAAGATTCTGTGAAAACTACCTTAGTCTCCAAAACCAGAGGGAATAATTCCTGTATTAATTTACTTTCGAGGCTTACTTGTAGTGGAATTCCTCTCATATAACTTCAGCTGTGTAAAAATGAAGCATACAGCTGAATTTCTATTAGCAGACTCCCTCTGGAGCCAATGTCACCCTCTGGAGACACTTAGCCATTTATCGACTTTGTCTTCTTTCTAGGAGTTTGATTCTCTTGCCCTACAAATCCCCTTACTTTCTTTCCAGGACTGGCCATTAATTTACTAGCCAGCAGTAACATTGTCTGCTCCAGAGCTTGACTCTTTTCAATCACCATGAATCATTCAACCAGAAATTTGATTCAAGGCTGGATTTTCACACTCGTTTCGTTATGCAGATCATCTTGTAAGGCACAAACATAACTTGATGTGCTTGGCACCACCTAGCAACCAAACATACGCAGCCATCCACCAGCCCATGTCCAAAGAATCTGAGCTATTCAGTTCTTAGTTAATTACTTGTATTCCAGGCACACATGCTCAGGCTTCAACGAACAGCAATGTACTGCATTTAGTTCATGCTATATATACGTTTTGAAATGTTTTGACCGTCCTCATTTTGCAAATCTCACAATATTACCTTTATAGACCTTTGCTGGTTACTTGATGAACTTCAGGTTTGCTCTTTTCTCTCTTAACTGAATCAGTCATACTCTCAAGTTCCCCTCTGTTTCACTTCCATAGTCATGATAACTGGGTGGGTTTTTTTCCAGACCTGTAAAAGACTGATTTAGCCTCACACCATGGATGATACATGGAGACTAGAGGATTAATTTAGACTAGCTGCTTAGTTTTTAGATTCCTACAGCTATGTGAGTTTAATTCCAAGCTCTTATCATGCTGCTTACCTTACCACTGAGGAAAGCAGGTAAAAGCAGGTCTATCCCAAGCAGATGAGGAGTTTTACTCAGTTTGTCTTCCTCATTCAGCAGACTTGGGGAATGGCTGGGTAGAAGGCTGCCCTAGAGCTTGATCCTGGCTGGAAAGGTGTGTGTGGATACAGCATTTACTGACTTAAGCTGGACATAAAGTACTATTCCACACCATCTCCCCTCAATGTGCATGTGTACAGTGTCTTTAGCATTTCATGAAATATTTGAAAATAAAATCTGCTTCTTTTCCTTAAAAATGCAATGTATTTAGTAATAAGAGCTACTAAAAATAGATATTTTTGTAAGAAAGTACAATGCAAATAAACTGTGTTGGGCAGATTCACTTTTCACTTGTCTTTCAGAAAATGCAAGATCATCCTCTCCCAAAGTGCTGACAGTCTTGGAGCTAAATTGGAGTGGCTTTCTAAAGTAGAATTGAAGTATGATGGAGCCTATATAATCCTTTTTTTTTATTCCCAGAAATAATCAGGAACAAAATAGGCTATGTTAAGCTGGGTTTTTAAATATATGGAAGAAATGTATTCCTTTTTTTTTTTTTTTAAATAAAAGGAATCTTTTTCTCTTTTGTTCCACAGTGGCAACAACCAAGCCAAATTTTGTCTTGCACTTAAAAACACCTGAGGTTACAAAAAGAAACCAGCTACAAAATGATTAGTTCATTTTACAACTGGTTGAACAAATAAGATATGAACAGGGTTTTTGTTTTTCTCCATCTCAGTAACAAAATACCAATGAAATTAATTCATACCCTTCTAACAAGAACGTTTTTGGGTAGATGAATCTGATTTTATTATTTTGGTGGAATATTATGATTTGATTAATTTGATTTCTTCCCTTTCTTTTGGTGCACATGGGTGTATATCTTTATCAGGTAAATTCCATTACATCTTGCAGAGTAAGGAAGATCGACACTGGTTAAAGAAATTACAGCTCTTGGTTCCAAAGTACTCCACCATCTAGGGCAAAACCCATCTTGCAAATTCTTTGTATAATTTTCCTCATAACTTGCAATAAATTAATTGTGAAATTCATTTAGTGGTGTATTTAATTTAATCTCAGTTTCTTGTTTGAAAATTAACCATCCAGTCTAATCTATTCATCTGTTCTACCAAGCTTGTTAACAGAGACAGGCTAGTCGTTTAGGTTGCAATTTGGCCCATCCAAGAATGGATAAGGTCAGCTTGTGCTGAATTGTAATCCTTGATCCTATGCCTTGGCTGTGGTTGTATTTCATTCATCATTCACAATGTTATATCTTTAAACTGTGATACTCTTCTGGGTATTCAAAAACTTGTGAACTAAATGTAGAGTCAGTATAGCAAAGTCTTGTTTCGGATCTGAACACTCTGCAATTATGCTGGGGTATAGACAGATAGTCTTGCTTGTGGGTCATTACAGGACTCTTCCGGGTTAGCTTTAATTCCCAGCTGCTGCCATGGGATTTTTGGTGCTCAACAAGATTTTTCTCCCACTTTACAAGCTGTTATATATCTGCCCAATTAGAGGAGATATCACACACACATAGGTACGCACATCTCCTACAGCTTCAGAGGGCTGATTGTTGGTAGTAGCTGAAAATTAGCTTGCTTGCAGCTATGTGAAAGGCAACAAAGTTTAAAACAGCTGACCGCTGAAGAACATTGACAATGTTAAACACAGACCGGTGCATAAAACCCTGCAATTCAATATAATTTTATGTACTCCTGCTTTTATACTCTGTACAAAATAAGCAAGTTGTCCTTTCTACTGACTTGATGTATATAAACATAGATATTATACATATCGTTACTGATCTGACTTTCTGAATTCATTCAGTGGACTATTAACTGAAACAAGGGCAGCAGCAGGTTGGGAGAGCAAAATTGGTGCATTTTCTTTGAGTAAAAGTAGATATCTCCAGTCTTCATCTGAGCTAATTACCCCTGTCTCTCTTCATAGGCAGTGAAGACAGATTGCCCATTTTATTGTTCAATTCATCTAATCCTGAAGGAGCCATAAAAAACCCCATCATATGAATATCATTCTGAATGTAACTAACTGCCTCTCTGCTGACTACAAAGAGAGCTTAGAGCAATGAGTTCAGACATAGATGTCTACATTGAATTTGTCTACTTTGGACCAGATATAAACATTTCCAAAAATGCTTGTGCAGGCAAGATTGGCAAGTTAGAGTGAAGGTCTCATATCTACACGGACTCCATAGGAACCCTGGATGATTAGCTTTAGTCTGTGATTATGTGTTATAAAGTCTTTTGTAGCAGTATCACATTAGGAAACACCCGTCCATACCACTTCATATCCCACAACTAGGCCAAGACATGCTTTCTTGCTCAAGCGACTATGTTCTGGCCTAAACAGCAAACATTTTTGGTTTGTGTAAGCAACAATAACATTGGTTTTTGTCTGTATCAATGTGACTACATAACCCCATGAATGGCTGTTATAAGACAGCCAAAGGTAGACTGTCTTGTGGTAGGGAGAAGACATGAGAATGGCGATAAAACTAGTAAGCTTTGTTATTGCCATTAAAACATTGTAGTGTTGAAGCAAAAGAAGTGTGACCAGCAGGTCACAGGAGGTGGTTCTCCCCCTCTACTCACCTCTTGTGACACCCCACCTGCAGCACTGTGTTCAGCTCAGGGGCCCCCAACAGAAGAAGGACATGGACCTGTTGGAGCGAGTCCAGAGGAGGACCACAAAGATGATCAGGGGGCTGGAACACCTCTGCTATGAAGACAGGCTGAGAAAGTTGGGGTTGTTCAGCTTAGGGAAGAGAAGGCTCCAGACAGAACTTACAGCAACCTTCCAGTACCTGAAGGGGCCTACAGGAGAGCTGGAGAGGGGCTTTTTACAAGGGCATGTAGTGACAGGGCAAGAGGTAACAGTTTTAAATGGAAAGAGGGTAGATTTAGATTAGATATTAGGAAGAAATTCTTCATGATGAGGGTAGTGAGAGATTGGAACAAGTTGCCCAGAGAAGTTGTGACTGCCCCCCTCCGAAGGTGTTCAGGGCCAGGTTGGATGGGGCTTTGAGCAACCTGGTCTAGTGGAAGGTGTCTCTGTCGATGGCAGGGGGATTGAAATTAGATGATCTTTAAGGTCCCTTCCAACCCAAACCATTCTATCACTCTATGATTCCATGAAGCTGCAGTTTAGAGACTGAGCACTTACAGAGCTCTTAGGAGACCCAAGCTCTCTTCCTTTAGCTGCTTAGTACTGCATTTCCCCTTAGCATTGCATGTTTTCCAGATGATCTTTAAAGTTACATCTGTAACAGTCTGTTGTGGTTTGGTTCTTTTAAGGAATTTGTATTTGGTTTTAAGTCATGTGCTCAAAAAGGCTCAGGTTTTTAAGTAGTAAACGTCATTTTGATGGAAATGCATGCATTTACCATCCATTGCGAGGTGATGCCTTCTGTGACCATAACGTTAAACTTCATTGCCTTGATAAATAGTTCATCTCTCGGCTGCTCAGCAGAAAGATATTCTAGAGCTCTTAAACTAGTAAGCTGTGGGCTAAACGTCTTTGCAAACAGTCATTTGTCTTTTGATTTTAATTTCTACTTGAAATTATCTGTCACTTTTTCAAGGAAAAAATAATCATAAAGATGCCTGTGTAGCTAATTGCACCTACCCTTTGGGCCAGCAATGAAACAGTTTTATAGAACTATGCTAATGATTGATTTAGCTGTGTCACTTTTGTTCTGATGTGCTTTATAAGCATCAGCTTGTGTAATCCAAGAAAAATATATCATTGTGGAATATGCGCTCTCCCAGAACAAATATCAATAGACTCGTTTTCCTTTGAATAGACTGTCCATAATTCTAACTGATGTCTACCTTATCCAAATGAACAGCACAGTATTCAAATTAGAAATTTGAATAGTAGTGCTTCTCTATCGTTTAACTAACAGAAAGGCTTGTTGACGAATGCATTGTAAGTTTTTCTTCTTCAATTGTGTCTTTTGGTAATACCTCTACATCACAAAGAAGGATGTATAGCATATAAGCAAAAAGTACGTAAAGATATATATCATGTGCCTGGTAAGTACGTTATAGCCTAGGGTACAAATTCATGGCTGGAGTAAACCGAAGTAGCTCTTTGAAGTAAATACGTTTGCTCAGTGTACACTGACAGGCTCTGGAGCAGACAGGCAAACACAATGCACTGTGGCAGGATGATTTTGTGCCAAGCAGCTTTTTCATTTAATTCCTCACAGAACCTTCCTCCACTTCTGCAGGCTGTAAATAACCTTCTGTTCCCTTTCCCCAGCTACCTAGAAATATAACCTAAATCCTGGACAGAAATCCATATTACAGAGAAAACATTTAAGCAAGACAGGGGATGTGTGTGACAAATATGAATGCAACGGCTGTCAGCAAATGCAGCTCTTGTTAACGCTGCCCTAGGAAGCAACAGAAACACACAGGGTAAACAAAACTTCCTGGATAGCTTCTTTCTACACATTGTGCCTTCTGCCCTTAAGAAGCCAGCCAGGACACAAATCAGGACGAGTCTTTGGTGTGCCCAATGTTGAACGAAGAGTTTTCATGCACCGAGATGCCTGTGCCAGTCACTGAATGCCTGAGGACATGGGGTTTCCTTGGGAAGGTCTGAGTCCTGAACACTGATTCACTGGCTGCCTGCTGTGGATGAATGGCAAGTCTCACCTTTAGATATTCCTGATTTTCTGGCCAAGGGCTTTTCTGAGGACAGAGTTTTCAAGTTTTCACTTTTGGTAATATGTTTTTAACTACAGAGGTAGGTGGTCTCTAAGCTGAACCAAGTAGTCAGGTGAGGAAGATAAAACAGTCGTGACCTTGGGAGAACAACTCCAGGAAAATAAGGATTGTTGTCCTTCTACTACCAAAGGGTGCATGTAGAATGAGGACAGATGCTGGGGAAAGGAGGAGCCTTTCCCAGATGCAGCAATTGTAACTGCACTTGTCTTTTCATCTCGGCAGGGACAACAAATGTATCTCCTCTGTGACATCTTCTTGCCTCCCTACCCCAGTGGTATCCATTCTGACTTGGTCACCTACTTCTTCTGTATTATAAGAGCAGCCTGGTTCCACCCAAACCCAGATTCATATCAAAAAGTGGGATTTAAAAAAAAGACTCAAAATGCAAGAAAACTGTTTTTGTGAAACACTGTTAGCAATACATCTGCTTTCTTGCAGAAGTTTATGTTTGTTTATGTACAAGATCTACCGAATCTATCATCTAATCTATTTCTCTCTCACCTTTTCTTTCTGCTTTTCTTTCATTTCACTTCTACTCTTCAAAGTCTGGAGTTTCATTCTAGCTTAGACATTTCGACTACTCTTTTATTCTTGGATAATAGCGGTAGAATTTCAGGCCCATGCCCGAAGTAAGCAATGTTTAAAAGAAAAGTTGAAATCCGTGCATTTCACCTGCTTAAGAGTAGGAAATGGCCAATACTGGTGAAATATACAATATTAGTAATAATGTGGATGCACTTTAACTTTCTCACATTGGTTTTCCCTGCATTGACTGGTGGGTAGTGAAATCCAAAGCATGCTCCCTATCAGTCAACATGTCACAAAAGTAACTGGAATTAGATTCATCTGATGAATGTAGAGATCTGCAGTGCAGACAACACTGAGCTAGGCACTGAAGGTTCTCTTCATTGTAGTTGGAGACAGATAAGTATTTCTAAGGTGTGATATTGAAAGTTTCAAGAATAAGTCAGGTGAAGTGCTCCCGAGGAAAGTCTGTTTTCCTCCATTGACTACACAGGAAGCTAAGAATGGCTATTTGGGATGTAGGCGATGCAGATATCCGAAATGGATGGCAAGTCCTGTCCCTGGTCTCTGTTTTGTTAGTCATGTAGTCTACACAACTCATCTATGAGCATCTTCACAAGATGTTGTTCCTGAGATAAACTCATCAGAGACATGTCTGCACTCCTTTCTCACCTTTATTCTGTAAGCACTAATTTGCTGAGAAAGCGCCCGAAGCTCCAAAGATCTGGCATGGACACAAAAGTTCTACCTCCATCTGCCTACCTACACCTCCCAACTACCTTCCTAACAGAAAAACTGTGTGCTTTTGAGACATCTGTGCACAAGTAAGTGCAAACTTAAAATCCCACATGCAGTACAATCAGAACCTGTGGGTGGACAGTCAGTTCAGCTGCTGAAAGGTTAATGTCGTATTTGCTGCCAAGTCCCCCGTGACTGTCCTTTTCCCACTCCGTGACAGCATGCATGCAGTGCAGTTAGCAAGATCAGCAGCCAAACATGGGTGCCGGGGTAGTGGGACACATCAGAACAGGACGCCTGGCCCCGCAGGTTGACTCGGCATGCTTTCTGGGTCCCAAGCTCCCTAAGAGGAACAGGGGGAGAAGTGAATGCTTTCAAAGAGTGTCTCTGTCCAGCCGCTGCATCTTTCCACCATCTTCAGAGAAACTTAGCTATACCTCACTGTATTTGGTGACTAAAAAACATTAGATTCAGCTCCAAGTTTCAATAGATGCACAGTGGGCATTTCTAACCTCTTGACCTCCAAACTTTCTTAGATATACCCTTCATTTCTGTTTAACCTTTTATCAGTGAATTGTAATGTGACAGGCCTTATTACTCTTGAACACAGGAAACTTCACTTGGTGGCATGTGCCTGACTGAAAGTCTGTCATTCAAATATAAGCATCCTTTGGGACCAGAGAAATAATTCAGGCAGGGTAGGCAAGTTAATTAATTTTTTTGGTGTGTAATTTTAAAAAAGGCCTACTAGTATTTTCAATGGGTTTTATTGACAAATAAAGCAGCAGTGAAAGGAGTGGTTACAATGCCATCAGATCTGCTTTGCAATGTTTTGCAACCTGCTGTTGCATGCCTTGCTAATTTTAATGTATTAAATATAACACTATGACAAATCTAATCCAAAATGATGAAAAGAGACATCTATGTTGTGTCTGTCTGTGACTGGTGGGCTTGCCTCTCTCACAAGAAATTGGCTAGCTTCTGTAATCCAAAATTTGTCACGATCAAAGCACATTTTGCAAAGAATGCAGAGGATGATTTTGCTTAAAAATCAGCTGCTGAAGTAAACATCTGAGCATTCATTTATTTATCATATGGCAGCATTAAAATAATTGGCAGGACTGCATCAAGTGTAACAGTAAAATGTATTTGTGCTTCATGCTGCAACAAAATGATTTTAGTAGGGGCTAGCACAACTTGAATGCCAATAAGGTACTGGGAGCTGTGAAACATAACCACCACACCGTATTTGAGGTTTAGGATTTACTCAACTTACTACAAAATCAATAATGGGATCGTTTGTAACATAATCTATTTGCTGAGAAGGAATGTCAGTGCAGGTATTCATCACGGGGACGGGATGCAGACAGTACAGTGCCAAAGCCAAGGATACAAATGAAGGTCTTTTACAGTACATTGGCTAATAGCTGACAGTTTCAGAAGTCTTGGAGACTACAGGCATCTTAATGGAACCAAGTGGATGAGAAGACATTATGGAGTGTAAACATCCACAAAACTGTTGAATTATTTTTGAACTCATGTTTCCTGAGACTAGCTGGAATCACTATCCTCTGTCTTCTCAATGTTTCTTGATTTCTCTTGAGAACAGTGTTTTCTCGCTAAGCAAAAGCATTGATAGTAAAAGCCCTCATTTTTCCTCCTAAAATCTGTCCTGGCCCATGGCAGAAGCGGAGTTTTCTATCCTTTTTATAGTTCATTAAATTTTTCATTTGTGTTTTCTTCACTACCTTAATTATGCCTTGGCATGCAGTCTCTCCAAATTAGAATGTAAAGCCAAAAGTATCAGTATTCAAAACACAACTGTTGTTTCCAAGGGATCCAGGATACAGATATGTCCCCCAAATAACTATTTTTGAAAGAACTAGAGGTGTTGCCTTTTCAAGCTAGATAGCCCAAAGTGAAAGTATTTCAATTTGACAGGTACTCAGAAGCCTTGGTCTTCAATCATGCTCCCTAAGGGATTGATCTTGTTTGAATCATATAGGTCTTTCCCTTGTAGCAAGAGCTACCTAAAATTAAATTTGTTAGTTTTGTTAAGTTAGAACTCTTTTTCTGTCCTTTGAATGTTCGTCCTGTTTCTAGGCATGTTCAGTGAATGTATATGTCTAGAAATTTCTAGACAAAATGGCAGTTAAAATGTTCTTTGTACTGTCTGAAAGCACCTGCACTCTTGTAGGAAATAGTCTCCTCTGACTCTTCTGGCTTGATTTTTGTATGCATGAGCAATTCCAGTGATATGGACCAAACAATGTCACTCGTTGCTTCAAAGTAAGAACTGGGCTGCGTTACTCTAGCATTAGCTTGCAGCTCTGCATGTGTGAAATGGGGAAGAAGACTGCTTCCTTTGTTACGGTTTACTGTTTAAGGATGTATTGTGTTGGTAGATATTCTGTCATCTCCACTAGATCAAATCACACCATTTCTGACCTCCTTTGTGTCTAGCTTTGGAGTAGGTGTCTCCTAATCTGTACGTATGAGAGCTGCAAGTGATTCAGACCATCTTCTGTTCATCTTCTACACTTCTTTGATGCCAGTTGGCTGTGTAGTCAGTGGGAATCAGTAAGCATAGACCAAACTGAAGCTTGTAACAGGAGATTTGGAAACGGCATCAACCTTTGACTGTTTTGTTTCGGTGTGGAGCCAGAATGTGGCAGTTCTGAAGAGTAGGACTGAACTGCTCATAACAATGGGGATTGTAGGTGGTATGAATATGGCTCCAAAATGATATAACCTCCAACTAGAACCTAGAAAAAAAGATCGAGGATGAAGTTCACCATACATGAAAAGTTCAGTATCTTTTAAAACTATGGGTGTGTTAGTCTTGACTCAGGATCAACATTAACATTCAGGACTTAAAATATAATGTTGGAATTACACAAAGAAAAGGATTCAGTGCATTTAGGATTAACAGAAAGTGCTAAAGATTCAGAATCTGCTGGAAAGACAGTAGGAAGAAAAGTGATTGTTGAGAAGTTGCCCTGCATTCTTAGGGAGAATTCAAATGGCTGGTTTGGTTTCTGTAGTTGACAAAACAGTTTTGGAGGATGCTGCTGGAGGGACAATAGCAGAGCAGTAAAAGAGTAGGATACCAGTGGGTTAAGTACCCAATTAAACTCAATCACATATCTTGAAACAACCACTACAGCTGCAGCACCTGGTATCTGCCATTATCATTGCAAGTGAGTGGGCAGAAAAGGACAAAAACGTTTACAATGAATGCCTACTACTATGAAGTATAGTGCTGTCAGTGTTCTTCAGCAATGAAAACTCAACAGTGTATTCACATCACAAATAAGGATGAAGTCGCTGATATTTCTTTTATACAACACAGCCCACATCTGTCTGACAATAGTGACACAAACCTACAAAAGTAAAATAGAGACTAAGTTCTTAAATGTTTAAGGTGTAAGTGGAAATAGTAGATTCAAAATATAAAAATGGGTGAAACAAATCATGCTAAATGAACGCCTGAATAATGACGGTTGTGTCAGCACAAATGAAAGCAAGAGTTTAAATTTTGCTGTTATGAGAAAGGAACATGAAGCTTTATCTGTTCCTTTGAGCATCTGAAACCAAATAAATGGATCTCTGTGTAATGAGCCAAATCTGCCACAGATTTTAGTGAGTGACTCTAATATGGTGGCAGATGGTGTAAATCAGTGCAAAATTTGGCAATGAGTGTTAACTGGAATCTGTGATGTTTTAAGGGACTCATATGCATGCAACCCATGAGTTCCATCTAAAATCACAAAAATTTTCTTGTGCTTGGATGAAAACATGGGCTTTATTTAGCGTCTTAGACTGTTCCTTGCATTTAAGTTGTGACTAGTCTTCACTTTGATTTAGAAGAAAAGGTACGCTAAAAAGTCAGTCGACAGAAACTAGTGACATCCAGGCATTAAACCAGATGTTTGGCAATTTAGACATAAATCATATTCAACAAAAATCTGACTGCTGCTGCATAATGAAATGGTTTTTTCAGATCTTCACTTTTAAGACAACATGAGAGGAGAGTTTGGCAGAAGGGACCTAGTCAGCTTGGAGAAGCTCCCTCTGATTGTTTGGTACATGTTGGAAGAATGAAGTACAGGAAAGAGGACGCTGACTAAGCACAGCTAAATACTGCTCAGAAATGTGGAGAGAAAGGTCAAGGACAACATATGATACTTACAGTTTTTCATTTTCTTAACCCTGTTGATCTATTTTTAGGAACAATTTATCACTTTTGCAAATTATCTTGTGATTTTATGTACTGCTTACAACTTACTAAAGGAATATTTTCTGTAAGTACTGCACTCCTCTTTTTCTGTGTTCCTTCACCTTAATTTTATGTTGAAATTTGGTACGGTCAGGAACAGTGCAGAACTGTATATTCCCAGAAGAGCTCAAGTACCTCACAGGTTTACTTAGGCACTTTCTTTCTTGAGTGCAATATGATCCTTCCTCCTTCCTGGCATGGGTTGTAACCATTATCCTGTGTCTTCTGTATTTATGGTATTTTGTCTGGGGCATTTTGTAGCTACCAGCTACCAATATAATTCCTATGTTTCAAGTGCAAATTCTGAAATTGATTTGGCTCATGAAAGAATACGCACAAGTACAGAAATATTTCTCCTCTCATCTGTTCTTTACTATGCATTAAGGTAAGAAACTCTATGGCTTTTAATGACTGGTGTACTGTACTTTTTTTTATAAAACCATTATAACAGTGACCAGGCATGTGATGAGAAGAGTTATTGATAGAGAATGAATACACAGTAATTCAAACTTATTTTTCTCTTGCTCTTAATCTTGTGTACATAAAGTGTAAATAGTTCCTAAACACTCTACATACAGTCTTCAGCCTTTAAGGGAAGATTGGTACTTGAAGAAAACAATGCACAGAGAAACAGAAAAGATCGCGAGGTGTCGTCTAATATATCATCTCACAGACCTTTCCTCTAAGTCTAGTTGATTATTTCTAGCTACATGCAACATTTTATGTTTGGCTTTGATTATTTTTTCATGTTTTTCTAGTTCATTTCTTCAAGTTATGAAGAAACTTGTCCTCCAAGGTATTAGTAGCTATCTACTGCCCATGCCCTGACACTCAGAGGTCATCTTGCTCTCTGAACTTAATAAACCCTGTGCTTCACGATTAGAGGTTCAGGATGAGTTGATTGAAGAGGAACACCACACCCAGAACAGATATTTGCAGGACCTTGGGTCCTTCTTAGTCTTTCTATGGTAACATAGAATGACTGATTATCACTCTCTGTGCAGGGTCTTCTGGCTAGTTTTATATCCAGGCAAGAATATCTCATCCACAGCTTAGAAGGGCTGAAGCATCATCCTGTAAGCTTGTCTGTCCTTTGCTGTTGACTATAGACAGAAACAGCTGGATTCCTAAGATCCCAGTAAAGACTTTTAAATTTAGTGGGGAAAATACCATCTTTTGTAATCACAATATAATCATGCAGTCCTGTGTGAGGAATCAACTTTTATATAACTCTAAGGATTTTCCTATTTCTTTCCCCATAATTTGATATTATTTTTTTTGTAACTGCAAAAATCTTCCACTTTGATATCAGGGAAAATATTAATGTCCCGAGGTGACTTCTTCTTCCAGTTTCACTGACACAAATTCATTATTTAGATTGAGCAATGAAAAGATACAAAATAAAGAATCAGTGACAAATTCATTATCCTTCTGCATCTTGTGTGGAAATTTGCACTACTGAAAGTGAAACTGAACACCTTCATATTTTTTACTTTTTAAAAACATTTTAGCAAATATTCATTGTTTTGAGATAACAAATTGATCTCAAAAGTAATTTTTAATTTCTGTGACTTTTGTCATTCTCTAGAGGTGCTTAGAGGTGACTAGAGGCAGCAAAAAGCAACAGATTTCCAGTCTTTAGACACTCAAATCCAGTACCCCCAAAATCAAAGTCATTACCAAAGTAAGTATCACAAAGGACTTCTGTGAAAATTTTAATATTGTTTCAAGTAATTATGTTCAAACTTCCTTGGAATAACTCAATCAAAATGCAGGATTTCTTACCTATATTATTAATTTGTTACCATGACAAGCACTTCTTTGAATCAAAAATCTCTAGACCAAATCAAGGCGGGTCCCAAGATTTACCTTTTTTTCCCCTGGAGCCATGGAACTAAGTTTATGTTAAAATTTTTAGAAAGTAAGCTTGAATTCAGTAGACAAAAAAATCTTCATGCATTAAATTTCCAAAATAAAGAAAATAAACTACCACATAATATCGACATATTTGAAGGACAAAAAGAAAATGCATGGTGTACATCAATGTTTAAAAATGGTTAGTGATAACTGAGTGATGAAGGAAGTATGAGGGCAAAATCAAAAAGTGGTTTGATAACAAACTGTATTTTTTTTTTCTTGGATCTGAGCTGTGCTTCAGTAAGGACAATACACCACAGGCAACAGATGGATTTATTCAGTGAATAGCTCTGGCTGCATCCACCTAGCTGAGAGAACAGGGAAAAGTTTCTGTGTGGCCAGCAGGTCGAGGGAGGTGATCCTCCCCCTCTACTCTGCCCTGGTGAGGCCGCATCTGGAGTACTGTGTCCAGTTCTGGGCTCCCCAGTTCAAGAGAGACAGGGAACTACTGGAGAGAGTCCAGCGGAGGGCCACAAAGTTGATTAGGGGAGTGGAGCATCTGTCTTATGAGGAAAGGCTGAGAGAGCTGGGTCTGTTCAGCCTGGAAAAGAGAAGGCTGAGAGGAGATCTGATCAATGCTCACAAATATCTAAAGGGTGGATGTCAAGAGGACGGGGTCAGACTCTTCTCAGTGGTGCCCAGCGACAGGACAAGGGGCAATGGGCACAAACTGGAACACAGGAAGTTCCACCTGAACATGAGGAGGAACTTCTTTACTGGGAGGGTGACAGAGCACTGGAACAGGCTGCCCAGAGAGGTTGTGGAGTCTCCTTCTCTGGAGATATTCAAAACCTGCCTGGATGCATTCCTGTGCAAGCTGCTCTAGGCTAACCTGCTTTAGCAGGGGTGTTGGACTAGATGATCTCTAGAGGTCCCTTCCAACCCCTACCATTCTATGATTCTATGATTCCATGATTCTCTTCTGTTATTATTGATAAAATCCCATTTACACAACCATTTCTTGTAAAATAAAACCAAAACAATTATCCTGAAAATGAATTGTGGTGAAAGTTTACCAGTGATGGACTCCAGCCGGACTGATTTAATAGCTACAGCTTAAGTGTTTGGGCTGAAATGTTTTAAGGTAGGAAATACTTTGAGAAAATCTAGTGGCTTTCTGGAGATTCTGGATAACTTGAGTGTTCAGCCATGAAAGCCTAGACTCTATACCACCTCTTTTGATGGGACGGGCTAAGTTTTGCTGCACATTAACACTGCTAAGTAATTTCTCATGTGATACTTTCTCTGTATTCTGGTAACAGTTCCATGTATTATGTGTCTCAACTACATCTTGTCCTGTCTTTATAACTCTTTGTATTGCCTAAATGGAGAGTTGAGGATTCCTTTTCTGCTGTGAAGTCTAAGGTCAGTGAGGGGCTAAGGTGACTGACTGACTGAGTCTGTCCTTGATCCCTCCTCAGGAGAGGATCTCTGCTAGAAGCAAACTGGGGACAAAAGCACTGTGGGATGTCAGTGGTCCTGCTGGTGCAGCTGTGGTCATTGCTGGATTCCAGAGGTTGAAGAGTTTCAGGAGCTGCTCTAAATTATGCTGAGAGTTGAACTGTTCCTAAGTCTATGGACTGGTGGGAGGGAACACAGCCTGAAGTTGTTTCTACAGTCTTTGGGCCTGATGTTTCTGTCATACTACACCATTGCTTTCAGAAAGGATTGGTTGCCTTTACTGTACTGGTCTAATTTTTGCAGACCTTTTCCAGTTTCTGTATCTTGTAATCTGGTTTATAAAAGGAAGTGGGAAACAGAAAAAATGATTTAATTTAGGGTTTTTAATGCTCGTGTTGCCAGTTCAGAATCAGTAAAAAAGGCTGAGGCTTCAAAGTCACCACCACATTGAGTAGAAGGTTCTTCTCTTTCTTCTGTTCTTTTTTGAGTAGTTCAAAGAGAGACAGAGCCATGATACTTGTATACAGTGCACCTTCTGTGGGTCTGACTGTCTTTATTTATGGAGATCATTCCTCATGTCCAGTTCTCTTGAAAGTCTTATCTGCCATATCTATCATCAGAGATGTTTCTTCTTGACAAATATGCTCTAGGGAATGAATCAAACATTACTCAGCTGTCACTGCATACAGTTAGTTTAGGAGACCTCCCCTCCCAGATTAGTTCTTCTGTTGCCTTTGGATATTTTAACAGATTCTTCTATTAGAAATGAACTCAGGTCAATAGTTACAAAACCTGCAAATTAGAGCTGCAGTTCTCTCAGCAAATCATTCAATTTTGCCAACTGCCTTCTGTTGGGCAGCTTACAATATTTATTTAATTATTAAACTAGGAAGAGAAAGCTGACTTCCCTGACAGTGGGGGAGGCATACTCATCTACGCACCATGGAGAATATGAAAGCTGAGGGAGCAAGATGGGGAATTTCCACCATGCTTTTATATCAGACATTTAGTACCAAAACAGTGTTTTCGAATTTACATGTGGAACTACTGAACATTTGCACTCTTGATGTCTAGGGATCTGGCCCTAACCTGCTGGGGAGTGTGCTTGACAGGGCCTTTGGTGGAAGGACGGGAATAGATCACTCATTGCAATTTTGCTGTTGTACTTATCATTGCCTTTTCCTTTGTTAAGCTCTGGGCACCCATGTGCTTCTGCAACAGCTGAATCATGTGCATAGTTGACAGACATATGGGTGTCATGATTTTATCTCAGCGGGTCCTGTGAAATGCTGAATGTCTGTAAAACTACTGTTAGAAAGAGCTAGAGCACCTTATTAATGAGCACGTGGTCAGACACTGTTTCCTCTCCCACATTACATCTCATGACTCTCAGGCTTCAAGTATCCCATGCAAAAGCTATTTTTACTGTGCCAGACACTTGCCCCCTTTCCCTGGATGCCTCCCAAAAACTCAGCCAATAAATGGCCAATCCTTCCCTCTCCCAAAAACTTTCATAAATCTAGTCTCCTCCTGCAAACTTCAAACTCCAGAGGCTGAATTCTCCTGCAGAGGACTGCATATGAGCTTTCTCATACCGCCAGCCTTTGTCCTCACTGCAGGAGTTAGGTGCTGCTGTCAGGTTTAGTAGCACAGATGCAACTGAGTCCCCTCACTTCCAACTAGTTCAGCACACAATCTGAAGCTGAGGGTCTCTGACTCTCCCTGCTCTTGTAGTTTCAAGGAGCACAGACACCTGAAAATTTCACATTTATGGAAAACAAGCCCTCAAGATATCACTAGTTGAAACCACTTGTCTTTTGGACAAGGGGATTTTATATGCTGATTGCTAAGGAGATAATCTTTCAGATATCTCTAGTCTCTTTCTGCAGCTGACCCACTTTCATGGAGGACAAGACTTTTTGTTTAGGAATTTCAATCCATACTGAAGTTTGAAGCCAAGGCATTGGAACAGTAAGATTTACTCCTTCTAACTTGCATGCTAAATTTCTGTACAATACTTGACTGCAACATACTGTGGAAGTATATCCAACACAAATGCCTTCTCCAGCACAAACGCCTTCTAGAAGCAGATGATCACCTTCATAAGCACCTATACAATTTCTATTTTTCCCAAGATCAGAAATTTAGTTAGAATCCCTCAAAAAAGAAAATAATTTTGCAGATAGCAAGTAACAAGTTTAAAGGTATTTATTTATAGGAGTACACATATATGAACATTGCATATGTGCATATAAGCTTATATTTATATATGTTTTATTACATAAATATACACACACTTTTAAAATTATATAAAATGCATTTGCTTATATATATAATAAACAATCTCTTATCTCTAAGTGGTCCATTACATAGTGAAATCCCAGATGGTCTCTTCTGAAAAAATTAAAATTTACACTAAATTTTTTTTGAGACCCAACTTCCTTGTGTAGATTTCACCAGCGATTTCAGTTTCTATTACTATTATATTCAAATATATATTTGTGATGTTTCTGGCCTGGTTTTTCTGCATGGAGTTGGTACAAGGAAACTGTTTTTTGCCTACTTGATTAGCCCCTGTTTGACCATTAAGCAACTATTTAAAAAAACATTGGTGCTCTCCTAATGCAATTACACAAGTGGATGAACCATAAGTAGACAACAGATGTTGGAAGGTCATTGTAGAACCAGGAATGATATATCTTTAGATTTAACATGTTAGTTTGATTTCTAGGTGGCTGATTCCCCCTTGATTATTAAACAAGAAAAGAGCAATTTATTGGACCAGACTTTTATTTGGTGTTCATGCAGCATGTAACACAACAGGATGCTGGTCCTTCAAAAAGCGATGATTGATCGTAACTCCATCTCCATGCCTGTAATGGATTTAAGCAGTAATTGTTGCATCAATGCCACAAGATTTGAAAGGTCAAAATCAAAAGGGAGAGAAGATCCCTGTTCTTGTCCCTGCCACCAGGAGAGTGATTGTTATCAGTAGCTCCAATAATGGCAAAAGTGCTGAGCTTGCTTTTTTGGTCCTGTGTTAAAAACTTGATTATGTTTCACTGGTATGAATGCCTCACTGGCAGGCGCTGCATGCTGATGACAGTCATTTTTCTTCCCACTTGATGTTGACCATTGCATCTGTCCTTGTAAAAAAAACCCCACAATCTCATTATAGTTTCAGCAATGCTCTTGCTGAAGAACAAAAAAGCCTCAAATGGAGATGCCTCCTTTGATATTCCAGCAGTGGTGGATAGCAGAGAGAGGTGCAATAGGAGAGAAATTGCTCTTGGTTGGATCACACTCTGCCATCCTGAAGAGGCAGAGACACCGTAGAGGTTTGGAAAAAAAGAGACCTGAAAACATTTTGTAGGCATGGAAACAATTGTCGGGGATGCTGGCAGTGCTGTTATGCTTTTCAGTTCAGTCTTGCTCTCTGCCACAGCTACTCTGGTTAGCACTGGATGCTGAACAATGAAATGGCCATGACCCAGGGAATGGATTAGAAGTTGATGGTGATAAAGAAAAGGCTGATACTTATTCCTGCCTTCCTTCATGTTTGTGGCTTGCCTGCTTGCTGCAGGTCCATCTCTGCCTTGCCGTAGTCCTTCATCCGCTGTTCCACCATGATTCTCCGTGGGATGCAGGGGCACAGCCTGCCCTCTCCCTGACGGCTGCAGGACTCCTGATATCTGCACAGGTTTTTCTCTCACCTCCCCCTCCTCCCTCTACCGCAGGTCTCAATGACAGCTTCTTTGTCCCCTTCCTTAAATACGTTATTGCAGAGGCGTATCTGTTGTCTCTAAATGGCCTGGCCCCAGCCTGAGCCGAGGCCGACTTGGAGCTGGGGGAACTTTGAGCAGCTTTGGAGAGGGACCACCCACCCGTGTAGCCCCTTCCCCTGCTACAAAAGCCCTGCTGGGTACTCCCTGGGTACACAGACCCAACACAGGCATATGTAGGAAAAAGAATCTTACAATGCATGTGGAGTGTACTCAGTCCTTGTCCTCACTACCATAGGTGTCAAAGCAATATAACTCAGTTTCCAGAAAGTCACTCCTGCCTTCTGTTGGTGAGGCTGGAGAGTCAAGCGATCTGATTAAATATGTACTAATTTATCAATTTTGGTTGTTAAAATACCCCCTCTTAACTATGAAGTTTAAAGCAGATAAAAATTAATTCAGGCATGAAGAGTAAATTCTGTCAAGGCTGCTTCAGTCTAACAAAGGATTTTGTCTCCTAAAATAAATTGCAAATATTTTTCCTTGTGCAAGATTTCAAGAGATTGTAGAAGCAGAAAGTGTTGTCTCCACCTGCACTTCAGGCCCATAAGACCTACAGACAGGCTCTGGTTGTGGGAGAGACCTGCAGGCACTGTAAGATCAAGTAGAGAGCAGCTGTGGGCATCAGAGAAGGCAGACAGCTGGAAGGAGGCTTCCTCTCATGAGAAACACATTTCAAAAAGCTCTTGGTTCCTGCTAATTAAATAAATCTGAAATTATTCCCTGACTCACTAGAGTTCAATCTCTTTTTCAGACTACCCTAGAAGTCGACACAATTACAGATGGGTGGCTGCTCACTGAAACACGATGATGTTTCCACCCTCGAGGTAAAGCCACATTCATCTGGATTCACTTCTAACTCACTGGGTTTATTAGACAAGTTGTCCCTTAGTTGTAACTAAAGCAATTGAGATACATAGTGCATATCCCTGGACACTCAAACCCATTTAAAATGATGTTTACATTGACTGACTTCAAAGGGTTAGTTTCAGCTCATTGGATAGAAGTGAAGCTTTAACTAGTGTGAGTAACTCTCTATTAGATGTTCACATTCTTGTAACTAGGTCAAAATTGCATTGACTTAGTTACTCCACTGCAGTGTTTCAGGCTAGGAAAGCCTCCCTAATCCTTAGGATTCATCACCACTAAGGTCTGAAGTCTGTGAATCAAACCAGACAGTGCCTTACTAATTGGTTAGAACTCAACACAAGCAGGATATTTTTCCTTGCAGTAATATTTTCCTCCAAACACCTAATCCTCCTTCTAGTTGTGTAATCTGTTTACAACTCTTTCTCATATTCTATACGTAGTTTATCTAAAGTGATACTTTTTAATATTGTCTATTTGTAGATTTTTAATACTTTTGCAAACTCAGGTAAATGGAGGTCATCATTCCAGGGAAAATCATCTCCTTTGTTACTTTTACCGATCTTTCTATATATAATGGTGTAATGACGATGTGTAAATTATGGCAAACAACACGAAAGTTACTGGGCAAATGATACTATTGTAGTGCCACATTTCTCTCTGCACCACGTCCTGTACTTGCTGTTGCTCTTTGCCTCCTCCACCCTCTCACCCATATCCATCTCTTTTTCTAGGGTAGTTTTCCCCTCTAGCTTCTCCCACTTAGGTGGAGCAAAACAGATCAGTTGGACTTATTGGGTCAGTATGGAGTGCTTGGTTCCAGGAAGGAAAATGAGTCAGAAAGGGGGTGCCAGGGTGAGGTGGTGCCTCAAGGAGTGTGTGAAAAGGAAAGGAACAACGCTGCACCAACACTGTATTGTACTCCAGACTACACCATTGGAAAAATCCACCACTGACTGGAAGCAGTAGTTTAATGAAGAGTGAAATAATCCCACCTAAATGTCCCTAGAAATGCTTCTGAGCCGTTGTCTAATACACAGTAATACGATAATAGTTTTCTATTACACTTATCATGATACATATAGTATCTTCTTTCAGAAGAAAAAGCAGGTTTTTTCAGCAAAATGATAAATGTACTAAATGTACAAAAGAGAAGCTTGAATTATCTATTACTATGAATCTTTTTTCCAATTAAATATCTTTAAGTAAACCACAATGTATTTTTTTCCTGATAGCTCTGGAATTATGCCTGATGTCTTTGAGTAAAATTGAGTTACTATTGCCTTTAGTAACACCACTTAGAAAGGTGGGATTTATCTCATCTATCTTTGGCTGCCTAAAAAGTAGATGTTTATTCTAAACTAATACTCTGGGCTGTCTAAATAATCAATAGAAAGAGTTACACACCTCTGGAAGGTTGGTTGCCTCACCTTACAGTATAAATTTGAGACCTGTGGGATGCACTGCTGTGGAAGCGGACACGTGACACTTCAACAGCTGTAAACATGTAGATGAGTGTTTAGATTAGGAATGTGTAATATTGGAAGAGGAATTCCACCTCATATTTCTAAAAGCCCTCCTTAATGTACCATTGTTCAATTCACTCAGATTATGATTTCCGAAAGTGTGTTGTCTCATGGATTTGCTGGAATGGCACTAGACAGTATCAACATCACAAAACAAACCTAAGTCAACAACCAAGACTTTTCTTTTGTTTATAAATCAGCTTCAATTTGGAACTGACTTCACATTTAAATAGATAAAGCATGCAAAACCCCAGATTTTATCTCAGTCTCTTCCAAGTTGTTCTACAATATAGCCAGAATAGAGCATCATTTCAAATCTATTGACAGAGGAGGCATCAGCTTTATGTAGTCATTTATCAGAAGTATACACTTTAATCCTTATAGTTAACAGCTGCTGAGCTCTGCTCTACTTGTCTGTGCAATGTTTTCTAATACCAGGGTATTCCTGCTTGCTGTTCTGCATTGATTTTATCCTTTATTTCCTCTTTTTACTCAGCTTTTGAATTGCTTGATGTTTTAAATTTTGTTTTCCATTATTAGAGTTCTCTTTGCAAGCCCTAAAACATGTCTTTTGTCATTGAAACACATCTTACCTTCTGTACATATCTTCCCTTTTTCAGCTAGGGAAGCAAACAAGACATAGGTTCATCAGTCTCTAGAAGCTGTTTTGCATGCATCTACCAGTTTTAGAAGATACTAATCTCAGATTTTCAGAAACTACAGAGGTATACCAGGAAAGATCAGTACAAGCTTTGTTTCTTATACTCTTCACCCTTGTCTTTACTTTTGATGTTGCTTGTAGATGCGGTATGGCAGTAAACAGAGCTTTAAACTAGTTCTGCACGTGTATTATACTAGTCCCATGTATTTAGTTTATTTCCTGTGTTTTCAGTTACTTCATGACTTTTAGTGAGTCCTACGGACCAACTCACCTTTATTTTATCGGATTCTTAAAGTCTTTCTCTGCCTTCCCTTGGGTTATTTTAAAGCATAAGGAAAGACCACCTCTCTCAACTAAAAGCTGCTCAAGCAAAATTCAGTGCTATGCTTACTATATTTGCCTTGCTTCCAAAATTTGTGATTATTATTTGGTGGTATTAGTATTATTATCATTGTGATTATTTTAAGAAGCAGTATCCTTTCACCAAAACAGTGTTTGCATAACTTCTTATCAGGTGCAAAAGCAGATTCTTCTCATCTTAAAGGGAAATCTAATTTGTCTATGGTGGTAGGTATAAAATAATGTACAAGATCAGATGGGTGGCAAATAAAACATTACTCAGTTGTGCTATTTTATAATGTGTCTTTAATTGTTGTTTAACTTGAAACAACTTATAATGTCCTTCACAATAGTGAACTGCAACTGCAAAGAGATCCCAACAACATAGCTAATATAAATAATGTAAGAAAACTTCAGTTTTGGGTTCATGCCCAGTTTTTTGACAGCTATATTCATCAAGTAAAGGTTGAGAGGTAGGAAACAGCTTTAAGAAATAATGAGAAACTAGAAATAAGATATTCATCTTATTATGGTTTAGTTAGAGGAAGCTGGGTATAAGCCAGGATCTGAAATTGGAGATGTAGAAATTAATGGCAGAGAGTGATAAGGGTTATAAATCACATACATTTACATGCCATCAGTCTTGTCATGCAGGAGGATTGTATCATGATTGACAAGGGAGAAAATATTAATTTGTAAACATCAAGATTTTGGAGTTAATGGAATTTGATCATCAGACTCACCAAAGGTACAGAATTGAAATATATAAATGACGTAAGAGTGAAGCATAATCATACAGAAAATGTGTTTGAAGAAACCTAGGAACGCTGACTCTTTCTCTCTTCTTCCACTGTAAATATTTATTATTCTTGTGTATGTTGTTGGCCCATTCCTCAGACAGTCTCATAGACTTCCCGGACAGGATTGTTGTCTTTATACCTTTCACAGCTTTTACACCTGTTGTGTGTTTTAGCCTGTTTTATTGAATCATCGTAAGTTTTCTCTCTTTCTGTCTGATTTTCCTGGGTACATTGAAGGGAAGATCTTCTAGCTGTGACTGCTCTTATCATATACTTGAAAATGGATTTGGGGCAGAGGCTGAAGCACTCTAAAGGATTAGTTGAAGCGGGGGTTTACAAGATCTTTTTTTCCTATAAAGGGAGCAGTGATCCACAGGAATTGAGTCTAGCAAGGAACTTGCAGCAGACTAGATTTTTTTTTTTTTGTCATGAGCCCTCAAAGAAGATGGACTGTGATGCTATCTAGCCCATTATGTTTTTCCACCTTCCGCTATTTCTTCTGTAATCACAATTTAGTCAACACTATAGTCTACAGTTGGGAAACCTTTACTCTCTCTCTGAATATCCAAATCTTGTTCCTGTTTTCTCTCCGTATTATTTGTTTCATGAAATGTTTTCTGCGTACAGAAACCAGCATACAAGTAACAGAAAGTGAGCAGCTCCTGGAAGTAAGAGTTTGTAAGAGGAACTGAGTGCTTGGTCTGTGGTGTACATGTTAGCTGCATATCTGTAGTTTTTCTTAAAAACAATGGCCAGTTTAGTTTTACACTCATTAGCATATGAAAGTTATAAACATGTTAGAATGTTGCACAGCACTGTGGACTTGTTTGGAATACAATGATTTTTGTGGTGTTTGCCCAGATACTTATCTGCGCATCCTAGCTGATCGTATCCAGCTTGCTGTGTGCCATGTACGCTCTTCATATACCACCTCCAATGATGTTCTTGAAACACAGTTCTGAAATGGACATTTCAAACCCCTATTTTGAAAAGATTCTCTCTGAAATGGATTGGAAAAATTAGGTATACATGGCTTTGTGTTACATGCTGTAATCCATCATGTCATGCTGAACAGGAATTCATATTGAGGTAGGGACATTTAGACTTACAAATATAGAAGGCTAAGAGAAGATTCATATTACTTGTCTTACCCACATTTTTGTGGTTCATCATCTTCCCACTGCACATTGGTATAATGAATTTTTAACAAATATTTAACATTTATACTCTTACTATGCCATCAGTAAAATGGCTCAGCTAATTAAAGAAGAAACTAGGCAAGGAATCAGGAGCTAAAATCCTTCCTCTGCCCCTGATCTGTTATGTGCATTGTGACATCTTGTTTTTTCTGTGCTTCTATTTATTTATTTGAAAAATAAATCTACCACGTAGTATAGACTGATTGCAAAAATAGTAGCATGAAATATATACAAGAATAAGATACATAGGCAAGTCTTTCCCAAATCAGGTCCTCAATAGTCAGAAAAGACAAAGACTGAGGAAAAGGTGAGTGGTAAACAAGGTCAGCTTTGACTCTTTTTTTTTTTATTTCTGGAAAAAAATTCAGAAATTTTAGGCATTCAGAAGTTTCATTAATGAAGACGCTAGGAACACCAGAGTGACAGAATTACTACTTCTGGTGCTGTGGGTGTACGACAGGACACGGTGATAAAATAAAGTTTTTAACATCAAGTTTGAAAGTAACAGCAGTTCATACAATTAAGCTGTGTCTCAGTGAATTGCATCTTTTAAAATCTCCCCAGCTCTGGCACATTATGGGGTGACTTTATGTCCTACTGTTTTCACATCGTTGTTGATATCTTGAATTAGCCAAGCATCTGTTAATCCAATGAAATCAGATATCTGTTTTAATATGGTTGTTTTCAACACTGCAGTGTGTTCTAATTATTCTTTCTGTTGAAAAAAAAAAAAAGCAAGCATTCAATTCTATTCTTCTTTTCTTTCTTACAAAGGAAAATTATTTCTTCTATTCTATCCCTTTTCTTACAGTTCAATTAGATTTACCTACCAGTATCTTCTATCAAAGCTTCTCCTTATCTAATTTGGTATCTTTTATATGCAAAATGATTAAATACAGAAAATGAAGTCTGAAATGCATACCCATTAAACAACTTCCTTTATCTCTTACTGCACATTCTTGGCATAGTAGTAATGGTAAGGATCTTTTTTTTTTCCACAAAACTTGACATTTTATGACAATACAACCCTAATTTATCCTTGAAATATGCTCTTTTTAATGGTATTCTTTGACAGGATGGTTTCTTTTCCAGGTCCAGCACGACTTATTGCATTTAACTCCCAGCTCATGCTTAAAATAAAGGAGCAAAATGCTGTTCTGAGATTTATGGGTATAAATTTGGAGCATTTCTAGGGAAATTAGTGGATTTGCTCTAAATTTGCTCTGTGTAACAGGAGGATATTTTCTGGACATGCATAAAACTCTTGTATCTTTGCAACAGTCAGGGGAGGAGTGCTGCACTTCTGATGCATTCATGTGATTGATGATGTTGGTAGCCATTGATATCTTCTGATAAAGTGTTTTGCATTTTTCATTAGTAATGTGTGGAGTAACTGGTATATTCAAGGGAAACAAAATAGTATATTTTCTTGGACATTATGAGAGACACACCTTCTTCAAGTGTCTACATGGCCCAATACCTTTAAGTAATTTTAAAGAAGTTCTGAGACCATGACAAATATTCCTGGGTCATCACAAAATGGTAACAAATTATTTCCACAGGTTACGTGTGATGTATACTCATGATGTCCCTGTGGTTGAGATCAGAATTAGACCTTTAAACTCCGTGCCAACAGCCATTTAATGAAGTGAGTCAATTCTGCATACTTCTTGCCTAATTGCAGCTTGTAACACCATGTCACAGAAGATCTATCCGAGTCCAAAATATAAATCTATTAATGGAACCATTTATGATGTAATTGGGGCTTTTCTGCAAAACACTGTGAGTATCACTGAGGAGATAATATGCAAAATGCTTCCCTAATACAAATAATTGTGCCAAGCTGTTAGATTCAACAGTGATACTGGAGTTCAGTGATGCTATGTAACTGCTCCAGTTCAGCCACTGTCTCATAAAACACATTTTTGGGTGTGTTATCTCAAGTTAATAGGGAATTACATGGCTCTGGGGAGAATATTTTAAAAGCTAGATCTGATTTACTGGGTATATAGTGTGACAGGGCCTCTAACTGTTATGCAGATGTTACAATTCTAGTCATTTTGTAGGTCGCAAGAAAATTTTGAAAGAAGCTGCACAAAGCTTTCGACAATAATGCTAATTGATGCATGCCACAGAGATCAAATGGATGCTTTTTTCATCTAGCCTCACAAGTTAGAGATAAGTTTGTTTTCTTTTGGGAATTACTGCTATTCACATAAGATACTGTAGAGACCTCTGTGTGAAGAGGTGAAAAGAGGGGTTTACTCAAATTATAGACTACTCTACAGATTTACTTATTTCTAATGCATGATTTGAAAGTGTTTTTCCGATTCGTATAGTTACTTTCAAAGACTGTAGTTTCTTACTAGGGAATACATAAAAAGACCTTATTAGGAATTCATTTGCATCATTCATGATTATATCCCTCACCTGAATTTTACTTACAAACTTCTGGGAGCTTCTCTCTTCTGCAGATTTTCTGAGTTGTTCTTCAGACTAATAAAGATGTTCTTCCTTGTTCCTGTCCACTGTGTTTATTGGACTTTTTTGCCTCACTTACTTACTTCCTTCAAATGCTATGCTCTGCTCTGTTAAAACAACATAAGATACGCTGCTTTATATCATCTAATAAGTAAATTCAGTGTATGCTGTTGCATTCTCTGGGCTTGTTTTGATATGGTTTGAATCATACTTGGATCTCTTAGTGGTTTAGAGCATACTCACAGCATATTTACAGTCAAGTCTAAGCATAAATTCAGATTGGAATGAAAAAATATATTAAATACCACTATTGTCTGGTTAAAGTACAAGGCATATTTAATTAACATGAAATTGCTCATACTTAACCCAGTGTACTCTGTAATGTAATGTTTAGCACAGATTACTTCCAACCGTGTTATACTTCTGATACTGCGTCTCCTAGAAAAGGGAAGAGAAAGCAAACACTGGATAGGTGTTAGTCACTTTGCTCAATTCACATACTACAATCATAGGGGTGAGAATCTGCATGGGATGGGTGAGGTGTCAGTGTTCACAGCCACCCTCTGCCCTTTAGTCCTTATTGGGGGAGATGTAATCTGCAGAAATGGAACTGAGAACCATCTGAGATCAAGTTATATATATAGTTATTTTAGAAGTGAATATGGCTAAATATTTAATGATTAGCCAAAATATCTATCCTCAAAACATGTTATTCTGACTGATGACATTTAAAAGCTTTACTTTTTTTTCTTGTAGTACAGCAACACAAGCATCTCATAATTTTTATTTTACAAAATGTAATAATAAGCTTAAACTGATGCAACATAAAAGTTCAAGTAGAAAAAAACCATAACCTTTGATCCAGATCTAGCCATAAATAGTCTCATTATAGGACTGGAGGTTGTGAAAAAATCGTGCTGTAGACTATATCGAGAAAAAAAGATATCATGAAAGTTTTCTGGGATCTACTCTTATGCTTGTCCTGTCATGGAAGGAGAAACGGACTACTTGTAAGAGAGAAGTAGCAACATGTTTACTGATATAAAACAGTGATTTAAGAACGTTTGATAGTAAATGCAACAGTAGTTTCACAAAATTCAATGGCAAGGCACACTGGATTTTTTACTGCATAAACAACAGGGTCAGACATACTGTCAGGGAGACACTCCCATTGAGTCATGAGGTTCAGAAAGGACCCCCTTGCTTTCTAAACTCCTTCTCAGAGAAGAGTCTAGGTGCAGCTGGATCCAATCCTAGCCCCAGACTTGGTCAATGGTTTATGTCTAAAGGATTATATATACGCACAATCAATCCTTCACATCACTTAGCTAAGATTTCAAAGTTTCAGTGCTTATTAGCTTACCAAGTATCTGATGTGATAAAGATTCTCTCAGCCTTGAGGACTAACCATGAGAGGCGTCCCTATTCAAGGGGAGATCCTGTCGTACAGCCCGCTGCCGTGCTGAAGGGCTCAATGGGCCCTGGGCTGTCCACTACTTATGGAGTAAGATAATTGACTTATAGTCATATTTACATACTAGTTGTATTTCAGTTAACACTGGTCAACTAGCCACCAGCTGTTGAGCAAGATTTACAGCTCTCAGTTATTGTGCTGTTATCTGTCTCCCAAGGTTCTGACTTAAGCCAGATATAGCCATCACGACTCTGACTTCTGGCTTGTGCTTAAACAGATGTGATGGTTGTAGTGGGAGGACACCACCACATGCCCCAGGAGCATTTTCTCAAACTTGACTAAAAAATATATAAATATTTTTCAGCAATAGCGTACTGTCTAGAAACCTACCCAATGAAAGCATCAAACCTGGTACAGATTTTAGACTCAGGTCTGGTTCTGAATGTGAAGCAAAATATTACAAGCACTTCTGAAAGTTGTATACCATGTTTGTGATTTACAGGATTGAAGGAGAGGTTACAAACCATAGAGAACAAGAATCTAGTTATTCCTGAAGGATAGAGGTGGATTATAGACAGAGCAGACCTTCTTGGCCTTTTGATTCTGTGTGTATATGTTTTCTTGATAGGAACTGATTTTCCACTTTAGGTAGGAGGAAAGGCTTGGAGGAAAGGCCACACTCACATCCAGGTGCTGGGTAATAGGGAGTGTTGTGGAGAGGTGCTAATTGATCTGCCCTGTAAGATAAATTCACTTGGGACCTGTTTCATGTGGGTCAAAGTCACAGTGAAGATATGGCATTAATGGCCTCAAGGATCCAAGCACAGGCACAGGATTTGGAACTCTAGAAATGTTAGACAGCCAACGTCAAAGACCATACAGCTGCATACCCTTTATCGTTGCTTATCCTTTAATTTCATCACTGAACACAGTGCAAGTACATTCAGTCTTTCTCTCCTCTTTCCAGCGTATTCCTCATTCACTTCTACCATCTAATCCATTTGCGACTCGGGCGAATGGACCATCCAGGTGACAGGATCCTTCAGACATTTTCTAGAAAAGGGGAAATGTGCAACTGAGCAGGCATGAGATACTCTTGTGTGCGTGTTTGTGTGTGTGTGTGTTCATACCAACATGACTGTGGCTCTTGCTTCATGCATACGCATTTGTAGGTAAAAAGAGCGCTCCAAGTTCATGTTTTATACCCTGGGGATCTGTCATATGTGCTTCCCTGAGGACAAGGTTGTGGTTCTTATGGCTGTGCCAGGTGTAAGGCAACCGCAGGCCATTTGGATGTTACTTAGGTTGCCCATGGACTGATACTTGCAGAAGTCTGGTTTCTAATCTCATGGAAGAAAATATTGAAGAGGAGAAAGTATTTGGAACAGCCACATGTCTTATAGCATCAGAAAATATTTTCCTCCCATTCTGTGCTGCATGAATGGATGCCTTGGCACAGTGATTTCCACCAGTCCAAAAAAAAAAAGATCTGGCATCAACTACTTTTCTTCTGTTCTAAAGACTCAGTTCCAACTACACTGGAACTGGCAAAATGACCTCTATTTATTCTAAGTGTCTTTAGATGACATCCCAAAGACATAATATAAGAATAATGGTGCATTGTGTTTAAGGCTTTAAGATAGTTTCAGGAAAACTAGATATAGCTTCTTGGTTCTGGACACATACCTCATTTCTGCTGTCCGTACACTGAGGGTAAAACTGCTGTAACTCATGTCAAAATCCTTACAAGGATAAATCCATAAAGTCTCAGGATGCACTGACATATATTGCCAGGGGGACTATATTGATAGATAAAAGCCACTATGCTGTCAACGAATATCTTACTGGTACATATAAAAATTGATGAGCTTTTCTTACTCTGTTGGGTGTTCTGAAAACCAGGAGAATTGTGACCCATCACTGTCAGTTATTTTAATTTTAACCTGAATTTTCTAAGTGCAAAACTTCTAGACTGGACTGCTTATACATGCATTAAATAAAGAGCAGGATTTACCTGGAATAAGTAGATGTTTTCCTTGTCTAGCAAGTTGTGAGCTACTACATTTATTATTGGAAGGAACCAGACCAAAAAATAGTTATGATAGTTTGTGAACTACAGATTATTATTTATTAAGAATTCCAGACATGTTCCATGAACTAGTCCTCCATGAGGTCTGAAATTGAAGTAGCTGTTTCATCTTTTGAAGTCCAATAAATTGTTTTGTTTTGTTCCAGATAATGGCTGGGAATACATGCAACAAAAAGATACAATTTTCAGTGTGGGTTGTAACTTCTTTTTTCTTTCTTTTCTATTTGAATCAAAACTTTCAGCCAAGAAAGAAACTCTCTAATCAGTCAGGAAAGATATCATGTTGCATCACAATGTCAAGCAAAGAAGCTGACATAATATTTCATAGAAATGAAGTGATGTGGCAGGTTTGGTATGTTCAATGGGTGCTTTATTGAAAAATCTCACATTAGAGCAAACTACGGATGAAAGGTCAGCAAAATCATTTGAATTTACTAAGCCATGTAATAAGTTTCCATAGGATATGCAAAAAATATTCTGAAAAATCAATACACTTTTTTTGTTGGGGTGACTTCAACAACCATTGAAACATACACCTGCAGATGTGGGAAGTATTTTTTTCTTTCACTTGTAAGAGGATCAGGGCTAGCCACAAAATCTGTCTGGGCACAGGCAATAGACTGAATGGCCTCTTGAAATCCGTTTCAGTACCATTTTCTATGACTGTGTTGCTGGATTCAATCTAAGCAAAGCTGACTGATTTGACTACTTGTAAATCTGAGCATCTAGCAGACCACCTCAACCAAGCTAAACTATCTTGCAGCGCACGCAGTTACTGCTACCTGATGAGTTTACCACAGCTGAGTACTCCCAGGTTGATATACTGGATCTGCCTTGTGGTCCCTCAGTACTTGCTTGCTGGGTCTGAGCAGAATTACGTGTTTGTCTTTAGAGACATAGTCATATACTCTACTTGATCACTTCTTTGCAAATGATGCTAAAAATTCCTGCCTGTAGGTACTGTCTGTAATAAAGATACAACTTTTCCCAGATAATGCAAATGTTCGAATTGGTATGGTAGTAAAAGCAGTGCAAAATGACTTTGCAAACCCGCTTCTTAAACACACTTTTCCCTCACAGTGAGAGACTAGCCAAAGTATATGATCAGCATCTTCCTTACCTGGTGGTCTGTGAGTTACTGCATTTCCTATTGCAGTTAACCGAAGTGAAAAATCTCAATCAAAATCTCTATCTTCATTGCTGTCACATTTCTGAGAGCCTCTCTGTCTTTGATAATACTGTTCAGGATCATAAGAGAGCCTTCTTCAGCTCAGGCTTCCTTCCATGCTTGGTCCATCACACCGTAGCTGCCTGCAAAGCTGTTTTAAGATGATCTTACCCTCCTTCTTATCCAAATCATGTATTCTTTGCTTCTACTCTACTGCTTGCATGTACTCTAATGTACCATACTTCTTGTTTTGTGTCAGTAGAAAGGATAGTGAGGTTCTGAGCAATCCAGATCATGCTTGAGAGCCATTTCTAATTAATGCCATTTCACTGATTGGCTTTGTACTGGTTGATTAAAAAGGAGAATTGTGTGGTATTAATGATGCTTGACTAATCTCCAATGTTTGACCTTCATCTGCAACTGCTTGAATTACAAGTTTAAGATAGAAGCTGGAAGACTACATGACATATTTTCATGAGCAAAATGGAGTTTGTGGTTTGGTACAGATAGGCAGAATTGGATTCATCTTACCAAATTTAGACATGTATGGTGTAGATATCTACATCTGAGCATGTTGTTTACAATACCTTTGTAGCTGGTGGTGAAAAACAGGCATCTCACAGACAGAAACCATCTTATTCAAAAAGGCAGATACCTGAAGTGGGTGAGGGGAACTGCCTCATTCCCTCCATTTGCCATGGCTGGACCTCGGCGACTTGCCCACAAGGAGTCAGGTGAAATGAATCCTTATTAAGATATACACCAAACTGACGTCTGCTTTACTAGGTTACTGCACAAAATCCCACAGGTGGCCAGTCAGAGCAGAATCCACTTCACTGAGGTGATTCAGGCTGGCACAGTAGAAACAGCATTTAGAAAATGCCTCCGTTAAACCCAGTCTCCCACTACTGCTGTCTCCTGAGAGCTGCAGTGTTTGTGTCCGGCTCAGTGGGAGGCTTCTCCCCCCCACACCCATAGTGTCACAGACCTGGAAGTCCCTGAGCCTGTTTGTAAGCGGAGAGAAATTCAGTCCTCTGCAGGATTCCCACCGTCCCTGTCACAAATGCATTAACCCTATGGCAAACCATAAATATACAGACCTGGTCTCATTACCTGTCTTTTTCCCCAAAACCACTCTGTATTTCACTTCACAGTCCTTATCTAACATTTGCTATAGAAAAGACAAGTGTTTCTACTGAATACCCATTGATTATACAAGGGCCAGATGAAGCTGTGACATGGATGAGGAGGTAATACTGTGCTCAATCAGAAGTATTTGTTCTGCTGCTCCCAGCATCCTGCCAGGAAATCTATCCCTGGGTTATACTGTATATTATGCTAAATCTGTCTTGTCCATGGAGAGTAGAAATAACTTGTTTACTTCCACTAAATATCTGTCGGCATATGAGTTGGGCCGTAGCCTATTTTACATTTGGGAAAAATAAACAACAGAACAATCATGTGGGAATGGCCAAATTTGAACTATTAGGAATGTCAGACAGCAATTTGTGCTCATCATGTCCCAAATCTCCTCAAACGCTTAAGCTGAAATTTGCTTTTAGTCAGTACTGCTCTCTTTCTCCCTTGTAGATACAGTCATAAACACACAAGAGTATTTGCAAGAGTGAGAAGACACTTCTGTGTCCCTCCTACACACAGTGACTTGTATAAAATTTCATTCTTTTTCTCTGTTTCTGAAACAGCCCTAATCCAAACCCCTCTGGCATACTTATTCCTTCAACATTAGTCTATTTTTCTCCAAGAGGAGTTTGCAACACGTTATCAGTTTCAGCAGTGGTCAGAGACCAAGATAAGACAAGCGAAAATGTATGAAAATATTATCTAGCAATCCTATTATGAACAGCACTGAGAAAAAGAAGCACCATGACAAATATTCAATGCCCTGCAGCTTCAAAGCAGTGTACTTGGACGGCTACACCAGAGATCAGCCCACTGGTAATAACCCCTCGAGTTTCCTCTGTACAGCTCATGCTCTTCCAAAAGCTTTTCACAGAGCCATTCTCAGTGGTTCTGCAGGGCAAAGATTATCTGGAGCTTGTTGGATATTGTTCACTTCACGGCCACAGGGACATCGTCGCAGCAGCCAGTCTGCTACGCAAGAGGAAATTTCATTATTAAATGATAAAAGAAAAAAAAAGGTAGGAAGAAGACAGGTCTTCCTTCTTCAGGGTAAAATATCCTCCTTTCAAGATGTTGAACAGATAGGAGTGAGCCAGTCAGCTTGTATACAGTCATTAAGAGCATCTACCCACTTCATGCTCTGTTGGGAGACCGTAATAAGCTTTGTCTGTCAGATCTTGTCATCCTACCCGCTAGCTAGAATAGTCTGCTGCGTGGGGGACTCTTTCCTCACGTTGAAGAAAGCATTTAACTTGCTGTTGCCAGCTTGGTGGGGTGCACTGTACCTGCCTGTGCTCTGCCCACCTGCCAGCCCCAGGTGTGCCGTGCTGCCTGGCGCATCCATCTTGCATCTGACATGGGCTGGTACGAACCCCCACCCGAACAATTTAGCGGCTGCTGGAGTATGATCGAGGTCTCACCTCTTTTCTCACTTGTCTAGTGGCCTCATTTCACACATCTGATTCCCTTTCTCCAGCTCTTTTTAGTTTGTCTCTTTTTCAGCCTCTGAGTTGCTAGAGTCACCTTTTTTCCATCAACTATTTGAAATTGTTTTACTTATAAAAGTGTTGTTGGGGTTTTTTTTTTTGCATTCATGTTATCATACCCCTATTCCTAGCCCCTCTATGAAACAGATTCTTCTTTTTTTATCTTGACTTTTTTTCAGATTTTAGGTATCAACTCCTCTTTAATTATTTTTTTACCTTCGCCATGTAGAGTGCCAGGTTTTTTCCCCTAACTCTTTCTCACTGTCATCCTGTTTGAAATTTTCAGTGAATTGTGGCTTCAAACCATGTAATAATCACTGCGTTCCTTGGTTTATATCATTTGAAGAAGCCAAAATAATTTGAAAAATCAGTGTTTCATTTCAAGAGCTCCTGATTTTGCTGGGGAGTGTAGGGCAGGTGAGAAAAATTTATAAACAAATGAAAGAAATTATACTGTGTGGGATTTGTAAGTGAGCAAGATTAATATTTCATATGGAATCTGAGGCATCCAACTGAAGGCTGATTTCCTTCACATCCCAGTCAGACTCACTGCTGTCCTTGTCTAACAGACCAACCATCTTCCCAAGTAACTTAAGTTATACCATCATCTATATTTTTGCTTAAAAAAAAGGACATCTGGCAGCCTTTCAGGATTCTTTTGATACTAACAAAAAACAATTTTCAAATGCAGAGTTTTAGGTGAGTAGAAGCAGCCATGGAGTATTGCTCCCACCCTAATCTCTAGCTCCTTATCATCACAAGCAGGCAATAACTTATATCTGTGCAAAATAGTTGCCAGAAATGCTACCTAAAAATGACAGCATTTTACACTTAATTTCCTTGCATGAAAACACGTATCCAAGATGACAGGAAAGGGTATAAGGGATTACAGTTCAGGCCCAGTCCTGAGTAACTCCCCAAGAATGACCTCACATCTTTTCCTTCCTTGAAGTTACTCTTTTCCATACTTACATGTGCCCAAAGTTAAGGAGAGCTCCTTCCTCTTGCTTTGGGAAGAGAGTGTGTCACAAGACTTTGACAGTGCTCTACCAGATTTTTGAACTCAAATTTCCTGCAGCTGCAAAACTTTAGTTCACTTTGCAGCCAGCCATGGGTTTTGACTCTGGAGGGCTGTAATTCCATCCCCTAGGGATTAGTGAAGTGTCATCCATACAAAAAACGAGTGAGGAGGGAGTTTCATGAACACATCATTTTACTGGCTGTCTAACCATGGACCAAGCACGCACCACCTAAAAGTTGACCAACCAGCAAATTACTCCCAGGGAGGAAGAAGAAGGACTACTGATAACTAGCATAAAAAGCTACTCTAGCATAAAAATTCTGAGAGATGAATTCCCATCCTGTTTTGTTATAATGCGCTTTTAAACTAGGTGTGACAAAAAATCCAAAGGGCTATAGAAATAGTTCTGAAATTGAATTAAGAGTTCTTTTTAACTTCTTTGATAATCTCAACCAGAAACCTTTCTTCTGCAAACCTGAATCAAATACCAGCAATGCAGTTTATTTCTTCAGCTGTAACTGGATCAGGCAGTGTTAGAGAATGTGTTATCTATCACTTTGTGGTACTGGTAATTTATGAAATTTCTCTATGTATAAGTTATATGGGAGGAACATGACATCTGATAATGTGTTTGTATGCTTTGTATTCTGTAAAATGGAGAACTTGGTTCTTTTGCTAGCTTATTGGCAAGCAGACTAAGTTGTTATATTACCTTATTTCTTAGATACATCGTTATACTACTCTGAAGCATAAAGAAGACTGTGGCATGAAGGTATCGGTCAGCTGTAGGGCTGTCATATTTAAAAATTAAATGTGGTTCACCAAACTAAAAGCTTTCGTGTTCAGCCTTAGACATAGCACAGTATCTCATAGGTGTTAACAAACGCCCTAAGTTTGCTATTTTTCATCACTTTAACTGCATATTATGTGCCCTGTAAACTCCATTACTCTACCAAAGGTGTACTTAGTCATGCAAAGATGTATTTAAGGCAATTATATCAAATTTCCCCTCTCCAGAAGAGTAGTTATAGAAATAATTCATAACACTGCATGAATAGCAATAGATGAGGAAATAAGAGAGGCTTATGCAAATAAAAAACATTTTGAAGAATATGACATTTTAATTGAAAAATAATTAGAAGATTTTTCATTATTTGAAAAGATTAAACTATTAAATGTTATTAAATTTTTTTAGAAAAGTGGGTGATTTAGAAAGTTTTTCAACTGTCTGCCTTTCAGTTTAATGAACTCAAAATGTGCTCACAGAGTATGAAACTAAAGCATTATGACGTTGGGCTTGGTAAAGTTAGATTTAAAATTGGATTGATTTCTGTTTAGTGCTTTTCAACAAAATAGTCTTGCTCATGAGGTAGTGAACTCCCTATAGAAAATAAAAGTTCAAGTCCCAGATCTGTTCCAGACCTCCTGTTTGACCTGTCTGTATCATCTTTCCTCTGTAGGAAGAGGTTAACTGCACAGGGGGTTTTGTACTACATTGAATTTAAGTTGTTCGTACATATTGCACCTAGTGAAGGGTAATTATGATCTCCATCTTGTTCTCTGGATGTTAAGGGAATATAAAATATATATATTATAAACAATTGCTACTAAAACTGGTTGAAAAAAAAAATTATGGATTTTGGGGATGGTTTTTGTTCCAAAAGCCAAATATTTTTACTTCGTCACCACCACATTTTCAAGGAGATGAAAGGCACTCTTTCTGGAAACTAATTTTCTTTTTTTTTTAAACACCTAGTTTAAAATAGCTGTGAACAATGAACAAATCGGCCTGGAGCAAATCCAGATGTAATTACATTTTTTTGAGGTAGGATGTAGGAGTGGATAAAATCTATTAGGTCATTTAGTTCAGCTTCCGCAGGCTGGTTCTTAGCGCTTCGGCACTGAAACAACTTCACATGTGCTGCTTGTGAAAGGAGAACTTCTTTCACACCATTTTCTCCTCAAACTTCCCATAATTTTTGACCAAGAGAAAGGCCTGGCATATGTTCAGGATACTTGCCAGCAAGTTAAGAAACTGCAGTGGAAGTAGGAGAACAAGGACTTGTGCAGACAGCATAGAATCGTAGAATAATTTGGGTGGGAAAGGGCCTTAAAGGTCATCCAGGTCCAACCCCCCTGCCATGGGCAGGTACACTTTCCACTAGACCAGGTTGCTCAAAGCCCCAGCCCCAGCAGAGATGCCATAGTCAGAAGGCCACAATTCAGAGCATTTAAGAACAAAGATTAAAGAAGACTGTTCACTGATCCTAAGAGACAAAATATTAGTATGTTCAGGAACTTTTCTTCTGTTGTTGGAGAAATAAGATTTAATCATGGACAGAGGATTTTTAAGTGTGAACAATCTGGATACCAAGAAAACCAAGATGTCTGCTCATGTACTGGGGATCAAACCTATGGACAGACTTCAGGCAAATCGGCAAGCACCATTGATTACACTTTCATTTATTTGCTTAAGTTTCTTCCAAAGCATCAGATGTGATTCATTACCTAGAGGTATCTAAATATTTACCTTACCATGTCTCATGCTACTCCTGAGATCCAGGGTTTACTGAGGCCCTTAATATCTTTTAATGATATTTTAAAAATACATTTTGGATTACATTTTTAGAGAATTTCTTGTATTTTTTCTGTTTTAGAAGCAGTCTGTTGTGGGTGTTCCCAGGGCTAATATCTTGTACGATGTCTGTAATACTTGTTCCCAGAACTAATACCTGTAAAAAAGTGATGACCACTCTAAGCTAGACAGAGATTCTCTTGGCTTCCTCTGGGCATACATCGCCTCTGTATTGCCTCTGTATGCCCAGAGGAATATGTGGGGTTCCTCACTTCTATAAAGGAACAAAAAAAAGAAAAAAGACCTTTTTGCATCCTGTTCTGTCACTTTGACATAAACAGATATATTTAACCTGCCTACCACAGGGTGCTTCAAAAATGTCTTGGAATTCACTGTAAAGAAAACAACTTTTGGTTGACAATTCTTTTAATTATGCAATACAGGACAATAAATTGTTTAGTGAGGATGTGCTGAACCACAGTAAATATTTCAGACAACTGGCAGCCAAGGCTGCCCCTGCTCTCAGTTTTATTACCAGTGTGGGTGTTTATTTCCCACCCTTTTCCCTCCAGGTCAGTAAATTCTGGTAGAGGACTCTTCACACTTTCTATGATCTATGTTATTCAAAGCTATAAACTTTACAAATGAATGGGGCAAACCTTGGCTGCCTAGTTTTCTGGGTCTTACTGTTACACTACATCCATCTTATTTACTTGCTAGCTCTCAAGAAGGCAATGAAGCATTGTGACTTCATGAGCAATATTAAAATATTCAGATTTATCCCTGTGACTGAGATTGATACCATCATGGATGCTGAGATCTGTCTTTCTGATACCTGTGGCAGCTGTGATTTCCCTGTTGCTCTGCATCGGATAGAGTTATTCACAGCGTGACAAAGTGTATATGAGAGACTCTCCAATAAGAAAATTTGCTTTTGTGCCATTTTGAAAAGTTTTAAGTGATTCAATGAGGTACAAGGGCAGTAGAGACTTGGTGCTTTCTTTTGTTTACCTCTCCCACTGGTAAGGTGGATTTGGGTGATGACATAGAAATCTTAAGAAAATCTTGTAACCTATCCTCACAGACTACAAATGTGAATTGCACAAAATAATCAGAATATTGCAAGGATGAACTGTATATATTGTCACTTTGGTTTGCAAATTTGCTATGAAGTTACATCAGTGCTTTCAAGAACTCCAGCAAACTGGCTAAATAGGAAAGCTCTGCCACAGTCAGCAATATCACGTTTGAGAGCCTGTGAGGAGAGCTGTACATACAACACTGACTGAAAGAGAGGATGTAGTCTTTCTCCAGCCTACCCCAGACAGCTTTCCTGAACAGTTATCCTTCTCTTCAGTTGTACCAGTCTTTTCAACGGTTGAAATTAATAAAAGAGCCTAATTTCTTTTGAACAAATTGTTTCTTACTTGTGGAAGTCCTGTCTGTTTCATCCAAGGCCCGAGTTCCTTGTTGTGGTCACCATGCTGAAAGTACTCATCTCATGCAGTCTGGTAATGGCAAACAGCAGCACACACATGCTGAAGCTGGCACACTGCTCTGCTCACCAGCAGGTTGTAGGATTCTGTTGTGCATGGGCACTGGAAGACACCATGCATCTAGCTCATGCAAAAGTTTATAACCAGTTCTCCAGCTCCACAAGCCAGATTTTAGTTATAAACTGTCATGCTCTATCAAAGAGCAGAAGGAAGGGACTGAAGTGGAAACGGCAAACTCTCATTGACTGATGATTCTTACTCTGAACTTTACATGGCAGCTGGCCCCAGTTATGTGCTTTTTGCATATGCTGTGACAAAGTCTGCTTTCACAAAAATTGTCAGAGGTGAGCTCACACAAGAAATGCCGTTATACTGAGCATGTAGCAAAAGAATGCACGGATAAGCAAGCAAACATAACAAATAGAGGTCTGGTTCTCAAACTTCAAGAACTTATTCTACTGAAGTACAAAAATTCTGGCTTGAGAATCTATGCAAATCCATGTAGCCTAGGCACTGACAACTAATCTAAGCAGTAGTGAATGATGGTATTATACTCTTGCAGTTTTGAACATGAGATGGGTTTCCTTCAAAACCATGAATAATTCCTACAGTCTTAAGGTTTACTGTCAATCTCATAACTTGTCTTTTTCTTGCTGTGATTTCAAGTTTACTGTCTCTACTTCTGCTTCCAATCCACGGGGCAGATTTTCAAGAAGGATCTTGATTGTAGTTGAAGTTAAGCTTAAATTTAACATTTAAGAATTCTATTTAGAATTGTAGTCTAACACTGTCTTTCATGACTTCATGAAGTGAGAATGAGATTTTTGTGGTATATCTTAAGACACCTAACCAGCATTCTAGGCTCCCTTTATAGTTCATAGAGGCATTTCTAAAGGGCTTTCTCCCCGTCCAAAGAATACAGGTCTGTGATAAATGCATGACTCTCCAGAGGTGTCATTATCGCTTCATTTACAACTAAAAGTATGGTGATAACTATCTTAGGCTACATGACTGAGTTTTTGATGCATAAAGTCAGGCAAGATGAAACCATCCTCAATCATCTGATCCAAAAGTTTTCCATGGACTGCTCAAGACACTTGATCATTCCTTTGAAAGAACTCAGAAATGTGTAGTTGAACTTTATATGCTTGAATCAGAAGCTGCCAGAGCAACTCAAAAGACTCCAAAAGGAAACTACTGTTTTGTGAGTCATCGAGAATAAGGTTTGTTATTGCATCTAACCTTCCCAGTGTCACCTATCTTTCCCATTACAACTTGCTTAACTTGCCTTATCAAGCGTTTTGTTTTGTGTGCATGTTGTTCCTGGTGCCGTTTGTTCATAGAGTCATAGAATCATGGAATGGTAGGGGTTGGAAGGGACTTCTAGAGATCATCTAGTCCAACCCCCCTGCTAAAGCAGGTTTGCCTAGAGCAGGTTGCACAGGAATGCATCCAGGTGGGTTTTGAATATCTCCAGAGAAGGACACTCCACAACCTCTCTGGGCAGCCTGTGCCAGTGCTCTGTCACCCTCACAGTAAAGAAGTTCCTCCTCATGTTCAGGTGGAACTTCCTGTGTTCCAGTTTGTGCCCATTGCCCCTTGTCCTGTCGCTGGGCACCACTGAGAAGAGTCTGACCC
>VZSC01017261.1:73796-98231 GCA_013398225.1 Steatornis caripensis
GAGCCTGTTGTCCACCAGCACTCGCTAGTCCTTGTCTGCAGAGCTGCTCTCCAGCAAGTCAACCCCCAGCCTGTACTGGCACATGGGGTTGTTCCTCCCCAGGTGCAAGACCCTACACTTGCCCTTGTTGAACTTCATGAGATTCCTCTCCGCCCAACTCTCCAGCCTGTCCAGGTCACGCTGAAAATGGGCTCTGTGTGCAAGCTTGGCCAAACAGCAGCTCTTCAGGGATTTGGGGAGATTTTGTTTCACTTATTTACTGATGTGAATTTACCGCACAAGACAAACCCATGCTCAAGAATGATGTTGAGCTGAATATACTGTTTCTTCCAAGTTACGTATATTTTGCTGTTTCTCTATATTACAAGGAATCCTCTCCAGTTTTACCTGATTATAAAATATCTCTATTTCAAAGGACTAAGTGAGTGTCAGTAAAACAAATGAAAGTAACCTACCAACAGAGAAACAGTCCTCTGGTTTGGTGACCTTCAAATTAAAACTGGGATGAGCAGTCTCCTTATGGCTTACAAGGAAGACAGATCACCACTATAGCGTGAACACTTGTACGGACCTTTTACCACTTTGAACAGGTGGTACGTGGGGTGTTTTGAACAGCATTGTAAAAAGAATCCTTTGAACTTTTGGGGAAAGTAGGAAGTACTTTTGGTGTAGAGCAGAAGTTGTATGGGACAAAATGGTTAGGCAGTTTAAGAAAAAGCCAAGTAAAATTTCCCTTACTACTTTCCCTAGTTTGTGATTGAGTTTTTAGTTTTCAGAGAAATGCTGTGCTACTGTTGGCTTTGTGATCGCAGCTATTTGCCCATAGCAAGCAGGTGTCCAAGGGAAGCTGCTCTAGGAGATCATCACAAATCAGGAAACACACTCCTTCTTGTGCAGCTTCCAGCAGCTCCTTATCTACCCCCGGTAAACCTTTGGTAGAGAGAAAGGGGTGAGAAGTGTGTGAGTCTACAAAATTAAGGACTTGTTTCCTGGGCCAGGAATTTGAAGGACATGGTGGACCGGAGATCAAGACACATTTTGCTATTTCAACACCTGTGCACTCTTTCCTAAACAGCTATAGAGTAACTTTATATGGATGAGATCCTGATAACACAAATCCAACCTTTCTGCAACAAACCTCGTCCTTGCAGGGACGAGCAGATTAAATCCTGTCAAGAAACCTCATCTGACATTTTTTCTCATATTCTCATTTCGTCCTCCAGAGATGTCTGATGGTTAGTCTTCAGGGGGCAAGAATACAAGTAAAAATACATGCTCAGAGAGCACCTTTTACACCCTCCCTTTGTTACTAATTTGTTGCATCCAAGTTACAGAACAGGTTGCTTCAACTACCACCAATTACACTCAACATCTTGTTGTTGTAGACAAAAGCACCACACTTTTTATGCATAGTCAAGGATTTATTATTAGTCTAATTGAAGTTTTAACAGCCTAATCAGAGAATTACTATTATTCCAGTAACACTGATATTAACATTTATAATGCAAATTCTATACAGCTAAAGTGATCTGGTGCATGTGTTCTATACATGTTGGATATTTGTTCTCTGTTCTTCTTGTTACCCCTGTTTTTGTTCAGATCCTAGAGGCACTGTTCACAGCCCTGGGCCATCTGTTGTCATCCCAGGCCTGTACTTTTGTTGTAGTTTAACCCGTCAGGCCACTAAATACCACACAGCTGCTTGCTCATCCTCCCCCCATCCTGGGGAATGGGAGAGAGAATTGGAGGGGTAATGGTAAGGAGACTTATAGGTTGAGATAAAGACAATTTAATAATTGAAATAAAATGAAATAATAATGATAACAGTATATGAAATAATAGTAATACTACTTCTACTGCTACTAGAATATACGAATGAGTGTTACACAATGCAATTGCTTATCACCCACTAACCAAGGCCCAGCTCATTCTCAGCTAGTGATCCCAGAGGAGGAGAGAAATCCCCAAACTGCAACCCTGGAAGAGCGAGAGTGATTTCCCAGCCAACTCTCATCTATATACTGAGCATGATGCTGGATGAAACGGAATACTCCATTGACCAATTTGGATCCATTGTTCTGGTTATAGTCCCTCCCAGCTTCTTGTGCACCTGCACACAGCAAAACATCTCTTAGCAACAGCTGTTGATCTCTTAGCAACAACTAAGAACATCAGTGTATTATCAACATTCTTCTCATACCGAACCTCATACTAAAGTCAAAACATAACACTATTACAGTTATTAAGAAGAAAATTAGTTCTATCTCAAACTAAACCATCCCACCTGAAACCAGGACAACTTTGAAGCCCTCTGCTATCATCCCATCCATGTCCTCCTCTGTATTCTGTGTTTTGTTCTAGTCGTGGGTAGTCCATTCTGCAGAGTCATTACTTGTTATTGCTATCTATTAGTTAAAAGCATTGCATCGCACAATCGTGCAAAGTTAAAATGAAAGGTAAAATAAAGGTAATCATAATGTGATCATTAGACTATTGCCATTACAGTTAAAAAAAAACCCCTCATACAAAGTTCCAGCCACACCAAGGCACGGTCCAACAAGTCCTGAGGCCTGTGTTGTTAGTGTAGTACAAAGTCTACTTCTTGATAGAAGCAACAGCAATGCTATACTTGCCTTGCTGTGTGGCTACACCTTTGCATAGGGTTTGCGTACTCTTGGGCAGTACCTTGTCATCTTTGTGCTCAGAAAAAAGGGTAAAAAGGAGGACCTCAGACCTACTGACCAGTCAGCCTCACCAATGTGTCCAGTAAGATCATGGAACAGATCCTCCTGGAAGACATGTTGAAGCATATGGAAGACAGGGAGGTGGTTAGAGACAACCAAAATGGCTTCACCAAGGGAAAGTTGTGGCTGACAAATTCAGGTGCCTTCTGTGATGAAGTGACTGCATCAGTGGATAAGGAAAGAGCTATGGATGTCATCTACCTTACCTAGACTTCTGTGAGGCATTTGATACAGTCCCCCCTGGTCCCCCCCTGCCAGCATCCTTGCCACTAAATTGAGGAGGTATGGGTTGGTTTGACAGATGTACTGTATAGGTGGATAAGGACTTGACTGGATGGCCATATACAAAGAGTTACAGTCAAAGGCTCAATGTCAAAGTGGAAACAAATAAAGATTGTTGTCCCTCAAGGATCCATACTGCAACCAATACTATAATATCTTAATCAGTGCCATAGACAGTGGGAATGACTGCACCTTCAGCAAGTTTGTGGATGACACCAAGCTGAATGGTGCAGTTGATTCACTTGAGGGATGGGATGTCATTCAGAGAGACCTTGACAGGCTTGAGGAGTGAGCCCATGTGAGCTTCATGGTGTTCAACAAGGCCAAGTGAAAGGTCCTGCAACTGGATGAGGGCAGTGTCCAGTATCAATACAGACTGGGGGATGAAAAGATTGAGAACAACTCTGCAGAGAAGAACTTGAGGGTACTGGTAGCTGAAAAACTGGACATGAACTGTCAACGTGTGGTTTCAGCCCAGAAACCCAACCGTATCCTAGGCTGCATAGAAAGAAGTGTGGCCAGCAGGTCAAGAAGGTGATTCTCCCCCTGTACTCTCCTCTTGTAAGACCCCACCTTGAGTACTGCATTCAGCTCTGGGATTCCCAGTACAAGAAAGACATGGAACTGCTGGAGCAGGTCCAGAGAAGGGTCATGAAAATGATCAGAGGGCTGGAGCACCCCTTCTGTGAAGGAAGGGGAGAGTTGAGGTTTTCATCCTGGAGAAGACAAGGCTCTGGGGAGACCTTATTGTGGCCTTTCAATACATAAAGAGGGCTTTAAGTATCAAAAATATAGGTTAGAGAAAGACTTTTTACCAAGGCTTGTAGTAACTGGACAAGAGGCAACGATTTTAATATGAAAGAAGGTAGATTTAGATTGGATGTTAGGAGGAAATTTTTTATGATGAGGGTTGTGAGATACTGGAACAGGTTTCCTAGAGAAGCTGTGGATGCCCCATCCCTGGAAGAGTTCAAGGTCGGGTTGGACAAGGCTTTGACCAACCCAATATAGTGAAAGATGTTTCTGCTCATGGCAAGGGAGTTGGAACTAGATGACATTTAAATGTTCCCCCACCCCAAACTATTCTATGATTCCATGAAGGAGCAGGTGAGCTGGTGCAGGCTCCTCTGCTCCTGGGACTGCCTGCAGTGTGCATGGCTCCTGCCTGAGTGCTGCAGGCACAGACTCTCCTCCATCTTTCGATATGCTCAGGAGAGCCAAATTTAATTGCCAGTAATAAGAAGCCTAAGTTAACCCAAACAAAATAAATGAAAAATCAGGTACAAGTTGTTATTTCCTTCATTTCTTTGTCACTTGCACTGAGGGACTGCGAACTCACAAGCTGCAGTTTTGTTTTATATTCCTTCTCTTTTTATATAACCGAGCTCTGACTGCCTGATGTCTGATTAGCTCAGAGCAGGAGTAAATAACTGGTGAGTAAGGATGGTTGCTATGGTTCTGGATGCTAAAGCTATACAGTTCCTGGTCCTGAGTGAAGAGAGTGTTTTGTGTGGAGGGCTTTATTTGATTTTTTTTGTTTGTTTGTTTAATTTGTTTTTGTAAACAAAATCATGTCACATTTCTCTTGGTCACCGTCTGCTTTTTCTCTTTTTCCTTTTTTTCTTTACTTCTCTGAACTCTCCCTTTCTGTTCCCCCTCAACACCTGTTTGGTTAAGTAGCCATTTCCCTTCAGTTTTGAGACACAAATATGAAGTGACACTGCTAGTCCCCTGACAAAGACATTTCTAATGCCTGAACAATTCCTGCCTGTAGAGTTAAAACAGAAAAAAAATAATTTGCTTTTCCCTGACAGAGATTTCGGTCCCAAACCAGAGAGGTTACATTGAAATAATTGTTCTGATGATGTAATGCATCAGTAATAAGCATATTGATAGTAAACAATATTATTTTATTCAAATTGCAGTAGCTTTATTTACTAAGACAATCATGCTAAAGAGTTGTTCTGAAACAGCAGCCCTGATCCTGGTATGGTTTTTCCAAAAGACTGATATTTATAGTAGCTGGGATCCCAGCTTCTTTTCTTTCTCTTTAAGCAAAACCGTGCATTCTCTTTGCTCAGAGAGTGGACACAGTACATTCTGCCTATTAATGTGAAGTAATCTGGGGTGATCAAAATGCACGCATGACGAGCTAATTAAGTTTATTAGCTATGATCACAAGCAGTAGCATGTCATCCTCTAATATTTATTTAAATAGGAACACACCCTGTAAATGGCCATTGCTCCACTGACGTGAAAGAGTTGGTATCAGTTGGTATCAGGCGAGAAGAATGAGGAACACAGCTGGAATTACTTCCAGTTCGATATGACCAAGTATGACAAAAAACACTGAGCTCCAAATGTTTTGGTCCTTGTTGCCTTGGATAAAAGGCAGTGAATGCAAAAGCTACTGGATATCTGTCTGTGTATCTCAACCGTTAACACGTGAAGAGTTGTCAAACTGAGTAAGCACTGAGATGCGTATTTATACTGTCCAGAGATGAGTATGTACCAGCTAAAACTCTGTGGTCTAACTTTGCTTTTGGTTTGTATCTGAAGTCCATTTCCCCAGCAAAGTGAAAGTAGCACTGACTTCTTTCTAGCCTTGATTTCCAGAATTGTCACCTATCAAAGTGACCTCTCTGAAAAGCCACCTCAGTTTGAAAGAGTGGCTTCTGGGCGGTAAAGATGTGTGAATGCCTTTGAAAACAGGGAGCAACAAAACGTCCACCCCTGCTTTCTCTTGCAGGCATGATTCCACATGCTCTTTGATCAAGAGTGTCACAGAGCAGCTAGGTCTCTGGTTGCAGCAGTTATGGTATTTTGAGTTCACAGACAGAAAGGATTTGCCTTTCACAACAGGCAGTTTCTCAGCGCGTGTGCAGATGAGGTTGCTTAAGTGCATTACAGGACACACAAAATATCCATTTTTGGGAAACCTGGTCTATTGCTTAAGTAATTAGAATAACTGATACCTTAAATACATTTAATTTTAAACAAAAAGGACTAGCTATTCTCTTAAAAAAAAAAAAAAGCTGTAAGTGTCTTTTCTTTCATGTTTCCGACAATGTATAAGTGCTTTCCAGTCAAGTGTATCACACATACTGAGTATCTTGATCTCTCATTCTCTGAGGAAGAAAGATGAACATGTGCGAAATGATTTTTTGAGGTTTCTTTTTTTTTTTAATTTAGTTGTTGATTTTATTGCTATAATGCATGAAATATCTTATGAAGTCAGGGCCTTGGTGAGTAAATGCAGATTAAATAAGTAAATACTTTCCTGATCCCAAAGAAACCACAATCTAAACATTAAAGGCAAGTAGCAGAAAGTAGGAGAAGGCAACAGACACTAGATCATGTCGGTAGTTTCCACTTCCCAGCTGCAATTGTGCGGCTTAACTTGCTCTCAACAATCTAATATTTCATACAGTTTTCTCCCTTCTTGATTCCACTTGTAGTGGTTTATACCTGGCTTTGCTTTTACTACTGTAATCTGTATTGTTTATGCTATCTTCATTTTCTATCAGCACGGCTTTCCTATTCCTGCCTTGCTGTACGGTATTGCCATATAAATAACTAAGGAGGAGGCAGCTGTAGCAAAAACTGAGCTGTGCTGGGTTTTATAAATTTATCTTGCAAAATTAGAAATCATTTTACTTATATAAATTATTTTGCTGGAGGAAAATCCTGACATGAAAGCGAGTCTGGCTGGTGCCTGGAAGGGAATGGAAACAGGCACAGAATTTGGTGTTATTGTGCCAGGAATGTATCTTCCATCAATATCTGGAAGGATAAAGCACATAGTCAAACATCTCCTCACAGATGCAGATTTCTTTATCCTAGAAACAAAAGGACAAAAAATATAACATAAAACAAAATCAAGCATGAGGTGAAACAAAACCAGCCAAAAATCAACATGAAGCTAAAGCTTTTATCACACCATTGTGAAAGATATACTCCAATAACTCATGGTAAATTACTGTGAATTAATCACCACTTTAGTGAAGATATATTGCACAATAATTCTCTAGGGTCCAGTTCTATAACATGCTTTTATAGGAAAGCTTGTTTTTTTCTGGGAGATGAGTACTCTGTGTTTCTCATGAGAAATCACTGGGATAGATATCAGCGACTGACTGAGCTGCTCTTGTTTAGTGTTTTCAATACTCAAGCATTATGATTACAGCAGAGAAGTGCAGTACTTCAGAAAGCAAAGAGGATATTAAATTGTGGGGAAAATGGAAGAAATGATGCGCCATCCGATGTATACACTTGACAGTACGTTGTTGAACCTAGTCAATCGTTACAAAAAGCAGAGGAGTAAATTTGCAGGAAATGTGTGTCTGGGGCTGAGATATGCACTTGAATGGGAACAGGTCTGGGATTGTAACCCATCCTGATGGTGAGCTGTACCTGGGTTGCTCAGAGCTTATACCACCAGCTCAGACCACTCACCTTCCTCCAATGACACAAATGAGTTATGTCCAAGGGGGAGCATCATGCACCTCCAATGACTTCCAATTCCTCCCGATTCAGATCTCTCTCACTGTACCAGTCCTCTGCTGGACCTCTTCAATTAAGCAGAATGGGCTCCACCATCCAGTATTTAAGGTAGTCACCTGGATCGCCTCCTAGGTCTGTCAGATAATTTGTAATTCTCATTTGTTGGTCTCTATGTCTTGTGGAAATATTACAATATTACTTTAAATATCACCAGGTGGACATAAAATGGGCAGCGGGACTGCAAATAAAAAGCATTAACAAGCCCATAAGGCGCTTAGTGGCAAGGAGGTATAACTATAAAACTCCTTGAAATTCCTGCCTTGATTTAACAGAAATAGTTAGAAGGAATTATTGTTCAAGATGTGTCTTGTGTTTATTTCCTTGTTAACGCTCTCCAGTTGCTGGTTTGATTTCTATCATTTTATGCTTGCCTCTAGAAAATTAGCAAGTTGGAGCATAAAGTGGGAAGTGCTACATAAAACTCCTGAAATGCTTACAACCTACAAAAAGAAAAAATCCTCAATTTCTGTAGTAATTCTGCATGCAATGTCAGATTGTGCATTTTGAAACACATGTATGGAAGTCTGGCCCAACTAAAGACACTGAGAATTTTTGCTGTGGAGTTCAGGGGCCAAAATACTACTCCAAGTGTTTGGCATACAGGCTGTAATGTTCATACTTCTTGAGTAAAATATACTATTCTTTAAAAAGTGATTACAAAACATATTGCAAACCTAAGATGTTTGTGTACATATTACTAACTTTTGTGAGACAAACATGAGGTAAATGAGATAAATAAGGGTAGTGAGTTCTGAGTGAATAAATGAATATTATTTAGATTTACTTTCACTCCATTTTTTTTCCCGTCTTTGAAATATTGATAATAATACTACAGTGACATAAGAAAAAAACATATCTTTATCTTGTTGGACTAACCTATTTAAGAATGTTAGAATAGAGTTGAAACTTGCTTAACCAATCTCTAGTCAAACCTCATTTATTCAAATATTCTTGTATTTTCTCAAGTTATTACAAGTCAACATGCAGGTTTTTATGTTGCAAAATTATTTCTATAATATATTATTTATTAGCCTTTTCCAGCAAATCAATATCCCACCATTAAAAAAGTATATTCTGAATATCCTCTGCATAAGTAAGAAATTGAAAAGATACATTCATTAAGTCTAAGTTAGGAGGTTGTTCCTTTTTTGCTTGTTTGTTTGTTTGTTTTTTCCCTAGGAAATGAATGAAAAGATGCGATCTATCTTCTTTTAGCAGAAACATAAGTGAGAGGATTTGATTGGGTCCACAGAGAGATCAAACACAAGAAAGGCAATAAAGGGAGAACAATTGGAAGAAGCTGAATGAGTCACAGAGCAGTGCAGAATGATTTACTTAATTTCCACCATGTATTTCCACTAAATAACTACTTATTTTGCCCTTTATAATACTGTTACAGGTCTTAAATTGTTAGTCTCCTTTTTCAGATTTTGTGATAGCTGTAGGAAATGTGGAGGATACACAGCTACTGCAAATGCAGACATTACAAATTTAATGTTTGTTACCAGCTCCAATTACATATGTGTTCTCTAGATATGAAAATGTTCTTACTAATTTCAATTATACTTGCATACATAAAGATAAGCAGACAAATTCATGCATTGTGGAGTGGACTATTTTTGCCAAATATCTAGAAACAAAGTGGGAACCTGAATATTTTCCACGATATTTCACTGAGAGCTTTCACTCCAGTATTTTTCCTGTCTTTGAAATATTGATAATAATACTACAGTGACATAAGAAATAAACGTATCTTTATCTTGTTGGACTAACCTATTTAATACCGGTTTCTGGATTGCAAGCACAAGTATTGAGATATTACTCTTGCATCAACAGAAATGTGTCATTTTCTTTAGTATACATCCGGTAAAGGTGTATGAGGAGTTTCACTTGATATTATAAAAACTGCAGCTTCTTGCTGCTCAAATTTCAGCATACACTGGCCAGAAGGTGGTGCTTTCAACCACAGATGTGCAAATCGGGAAAGAAAATATGAATATGAGCTGTGTGAACAATTTTCTGTAGTGAATAATAGAGGAAAACAGAAAATCCTGTGAGTTTTGCTAAGTCAAACACAGTTTAATAAGGGGCCACCACAGTCCAGAAAGAAGCAAGTGTAAAATGGAATTTTCTTTCCTATTTAACACTTTCGTTCACCTTACTATATAGATCAGATTTTTCTTATTGATTGCAGCACAGTGGTAGCGTAGCTTGGAAAGAAAGAGAAACAACTTTTTCTACCTGTATGAGCAAAGGGACTTTCACCTGACTGCAGAGTCTCTGGTGGTCACATTGTTACCCAGGTTTGGTTTAAGAAGCAGCATTGAAAAAAAGGAGAAAGCAAACTGAAATCTGTGTGTCCCCTCCCCTTGAAATCACTTCAGGTTTTGAACTTCTTCTTTGGCTTCCACTGACGGTCCTTGAAATAACAGCACAGGAAAAAGTGTTTGCTGTTATTTTGAAATCCCTAGACTGCATATGGAAGAGGTGGATGGAAGCAACAAGTTTGACTCTGCAAGAAGTTTTGCTTTCTGTTTAGCCAGAAGAATAAGAAGAAACCTCCCATAGACAGATTCTGAATACCTGGGACAAGAGGATTACACATGCATGTGTATGTGTACATCCAGTGTCTTGTCAGACACATACACACTGCTGCTCTGCCACCCTCCGGTGGCTGGCACATCTTAGGGAACTCCCCGGCTGCTTAAAGCTCTACTGCTCAATTCTGGCACCTTCACTACACTTACAACTGTATCATTTCACCTCTGACTAGTTTTATCGCCCTCAACAGAGTTATTTGCATATGTAAAGTTTATTAACATACTTACCTAAATGTTTGCAAATTGAAGCCATGAAAATTATCTTTGAAAGGTTTGATTTGAAATTACACTCCTTTGATTAGACCTCTGCTCTTAGACTTTAATAAATCTCATTGAGTTACTTGACCTCTAGATGATCATCCTAATCATCAGCTCTCTTTTCCTGTTAATTAAAGATTTGATGAGAGATTTGAGGTAGCGGTGAAATGGAAGAAAATAAAAAGTTTTATAATACAATCCAGGCCAATATTGTCCGTGAATGTTGACTGTATTGATATAAATTAAACAAAAGGTTACATACACATAGATGTTTTGTTTATCTTGATCATTCAAGCAGTATTCCTGGAAAAAAACCCCATGCATTTTAGTGTCAGTAGCTATGTTTTCTTGACATCAACAGAATTAACTTTCTGTTCCAGTTCTTGAAAATCTCTTTAGCTGAGGTCTTTAGTTGTGTTCTTAATGAACATGTTAAGGTTTTTAGTTCTATTGACTGAAGGAAATTAATTTTGGACTTTGCTAATTGGGGACAACTGTCAAATTCTTCTCCAGGGATGAACTGAAAACTAATAAAGATATGATATCTTTAGAAATGTTTGAAGGCTCTTAATCCTCAGGGTTCCTGTGTCATTGTCCTCAGATATCCTGAGGGAATGAATTTTCTCCTTTCTCCCCATGCCGAAAGTTAGCACAAGACTTACGTAATATTTAAACACTGCTTAACAAGCCTTTGGTATATATATGGTGTATATTTTGCTTAGAACTAACAGTAACCCACTGGTCTAGTCACAAAGTACTTTCTCTGACATTCTTTTCAGAGGATTTTTTCGCTTTGTAAGGGCTTCAGACTGAGATACGTGGTAATAGAAACTCTGGCATTTTCTATTAGTATGGATAAAGACACTATTACTATAAAGAGACAGAGAGCTAAACAATGTTATCACTTTCTGAAGATTATACAGTTTATTAAATTTATCTAATCCTTATTAATTCCACACCTAGAGGATCAAAATTGATGGGATGCTTTGAAATAGGCTTTGGATTCCAGATGAATTGGACTATGTCTGTTCTGTATCTAGAATAGGCCCAAAAAGCTCTTTGGGGAAGATCCCTTACCTTTCCACTCTTACGTGCACATACCTACCTCATACTTGGGACTATTAATAAATAAATTTAAAAAATCATAAAATTTGCGTAATAAGAAAAGTCACTTTAAATTAAATGGGACTTGTGAAGCCACTGCTGTATAACATGACTTACAGCACAAACACCACACTGACTGTGCCTAATAGAGCTCTATTCCCCATCCTCTTGTTAAAACTGCACCTGTTTATAAGAGATAGCACTGTCCTAGCGAAGGATTATTCAGCTTTAATAATACTTCTTTGTCTTCTTCCTCATCACTGTCATCCTTCAAGCTGCAAAGGCTGGAAAAACAAAGGTCTTCAGAGTCTAAAATGGACATATTTCTGCATTACGTAGAAAAAGCACTGTAAGAAGGTCTGGTCTTTTACCTGTACAAGCAGAGTCACCCTACCTTCTGACTACATTCAAAGTAAGGTAATAGCTCCTTTACAGGGTGATTAAGCCCAGTCAAAATCATGTTATGTAAATGCCTTTTACTTTTCATTGCCTATAGTAAACACTGAGGATGAACTTTTATTCCATGTGTTAGCAGAACACTGTTAACCACAGGACGAAATTCAGTGTGCGAGCTCAGAGGCAGGCCGTATAGAAAGAGTCAGAAACAGATCAGAAACCAGTAGAACTAAATCAATTTACACTAGCAGAGATCAAGCCCGGTATGTCTAGCACGGTCTGATGAATACAGCTGATGAATGGGACAGCCATTATAAGGATTTCACTAGAGTTACTCAAGGATTTCCAATAGTACATTTTTTCATCAGAAAAACACCTTTTGATCAAAACCAAATCTTTTCCCAGGAACCTGGCCATCCAGGTGAAATTCTGAGCTCAAACCCAGAAAATATCCTCAAAATGGAATGAAGAAGGTGTTCTTTGGGCTTTGTATTTTGTTGGGGGTTTTTTGAGTTTTGCTTGTTTGGTTTGGTTTGTTTGTTTGTTTGTTTTTTTCTTTTTTTCACCCCCAGAGTGCATTTTCTTTAGAGATGTGCTATTGTATTTCAAATGTTATTCTTTAAGCATAGAAGTTTAAAAAAAAATCAGCTTTTTCCAGGTGGAAGCTCCTGAGTGATTAATTGAATATTTACTAGTACTTTTTAAATTTTTTTTGGAAATTGTGAATTACCTTTGTTTTCAGTAAGAACATGAGTGGATACAGCTTTCACTGCCACAAAACTTTCCTTGAATCTGAGATCTTGCACAACCCTGTCTGTCTTGGTCCCAGAAGAGAGGCTGGTGCAGGCAAGGGCTTTCTCAGGGCACATCTGCACAGGTGGGAACAGACAAACTCAATCTGCCTTTGCTCCATCGCCATATTGGCACAGAGCTGTTTTCCATAGACAACCTTTTGAATTGGAACAGTGAGGCAATAAGCTGCTGAGCATAATCTTGGGAGTTCCCAGCTTGCCCTGCTGCATTTATACAGGCAGGCCAAATCCTCCATCCCAGGTTTCCAAGTAGATGTGTTATGGATGAAATGAGTGGTGAGAGTTGGGGATGAGGTGCAGCGGGATGGCAATAGTGCATGGGAAGGAGGAAAAGGAAACTTACACAATGTTGATATTGCTTGCCAGTGCCTGAAAAGGTTAAGAACGCTCCTGGGAAGGAGCAGAACTTGTTTTGATTGCTGAGTTTTGATTTTGTTTTGTGCTTTTTCACTTGACAACAAGTGTTGGGAGTTGAGATTAATTTTGTGAGGAGGAAAACAGTTAAATGAGTTAGTAGATTATGCGGGGGTTTACTGGAGGTACCTGAAGGGACACTTCACACTGCACACTTCACAGGGGACAGGTAACACTGGTTGTTCTCCCATGGCCAGACAGGGATGACCTTTATGGATCAGCATCTCTCATCTCTCATCAGCATCTCAGCAGTTGCAAAGCCCTGTAGTGTAAAGCAGATCCAGTTTCTCCCCTGTCTTAAGGAGTAGCCCCTTTCCTTTTCTCAGCATTTGTTAAATGCTACCAGTCAGCTCTCTGCTGTAATAGATGTGGCGTGGGAGAAAGCAGACACAATCCCCACTGCAAAGATTTTGGGATCTAAATAATCTGCTTCACTTTATCAGGCTCTGAGTATGATAGCAACACAATCAGCAACAGCTGAGTAACTCAGTGATGGTTATCAGCAGATGTTCATCCTCAGCCTTGTGGGATTGAACACTACATGATTAATAATTCCTGTTTTAAAGTAAAACACATTAACTGAGAAATCAAGATTTGCTTAGCTTTTGCTGCGTATTAGAGTAACTGAGATAGAAATAAATAAAAAAATAATGTTATAGTATTGCAAGGCAAAGGTTATCTACGATTCTATTCCTTATTTACTGAGGATAAAGAATATTCTCTGGAGAAAATTCAGAGAAAATAGGAATGCGAATTTAAAAATAACTTGAATGATGGAAGTGGCCATTAGTTTGGACTCAGGTAAAAGGATTATCCTTAAAATCTAGACTGAAGCAGAAGACTGGCTGTTGTTCTTATCAGATATATTTAACTCCTGGAAAGTTTTTTATTTTATTCAATCAGCATAAATTGACACGATCACTTTTACATTAAAGAAAAGTATTCACCAATGAACATCATATGAAATTACATAAGGAATTAGTGAGGGGATGGGAAAAGTGATGAAAGACATTTTTTTGCACAATGGGAGTAGGGAAGCATATTCATCCTTCTGTAAGGACAGACAGGAGGTAGCCCATTGTTTCATAATGCATACTTGTCTGAATGGTGAGCAATACAGTGTATTTATAAGTATTGATGGAGCTTTAATATAAAGTTAAGGATGCTCTTGTCAGGAAATATGATAATTCATTCTTTGTTTTGTCATCCTGTCTGCAGAGCCACATGCTGGTGGGACTGATATAGATTCAATGAAGCAATGAAGCCGTCTTACCTTTCGTCAAAGCTCATACATGAACAAATCACCTCTCCATAGAGCTTGCTGTCTTGTGCCCAACACCTTTTAATGTGGCTCCACAACTGCTGGCTGGTGCTGCCATTGTAATGTCTGCTTGTGGAAATCTATACAAACATTTCTTTGTCGACGTATGCCAAAAAAACCAGTCTGATTACACTTGGTCAGATGAAAGGTACATCTGACTCATCATTGAGTCTGGCACTAAGGCTGCTGCTCTTTGCTGTTTTGCCATATGGGCATCATGGTACTACCAGTGGACATCCAGGCAAGTTCAAGAATGACTACAGGATTTCTGGGGATAGATGAAGGTTATAGAAGCCCAGGTATACATCAGCTCTGCCCTTCACAGCTGGTGTTACCAGAAGGTCTGTTTGGCTTCTTGACTATAGAATCCTCTGCAAAAAATGGGTGTCACTGGGAAGAAGCAGAATCTATCTGATGAAGTGCAGAGAGAAGAACTTCACCAACAGGCTTGTTAGTTTACTGAGGAGAGCTTAAATTAACTTTGCTGGAAGACAGAAATAAGACCTTAAGTAAGATAACAGGCGGAAAATGTACATGGGAAGATGTGAATTAGTAGTCTCTCATATCCTGGAGAAAATGAGGTGAGCAGAAACCCACTTGAAATGCGTTTACAGAAGTGCATTCAGTATGGGAAAGAAATGGAATTATAAATCCCTGGGCTGCTGCAGGACTATCATATTCTAAAGATTGTGGAGCTATGGTAGAATAGTTTGTGCAACTGGAATGCTATGACAGGCCTACAGACTCTAAGAAAGACAGGCAAAGAAGTCAAAGGGCAAGGTCTTGTACTTCCAAAAAGCAGTTCAGACACATGGAGCTTCTGTGTCATGTTCAAAGGGGAGGCCAACAAGAGGACGTCATGGTAGGTGTCTGGTACAGACCAACTGATCAAGAGAAGGAGGAGGCAAATTCAATCTTCTTTAAACAACTGGAAGAAGTTTCCTGACTGCTGTCCTTGGTTGTCATGAGGAATATTAGCAACTCTAACACTTGCAAAGCAATATATTGGTATGTCAGAAATTTAGTTTTCTGGAGTGTGTACTACTTTTCACTCCGACATTGAATGGGCTGACTGATGGGTTTTCTGATGGACCTGTATGTCACAATAAGGAAGAATTAAGACCGAGAAAATCAGAGGCAGCCCTGGTTTTACTGATCATGACATGCTGGAGTTTTAGATCCTGAAGGAAGGGAAAAAAGTGAGTACAAAACTAAAGACTTTGAATTTAAGAGTGTGAACTTCAGGTTAATTGGATATGTGATGGACATGGTATCGTGCTGCGCTATTCTGAAGGGGAAACGGACCAAGGAGAGAAGATGGATCTTCAAGGACAACTTTATCCAGAAGTGCATTATAGCATGCAGAAAATCAAGCAGGTATGGCAAAAGACCAGCTTGGCAAAAGGGAGAATAGCTGTTTGAGCTCAAACACACACACACAAACACAGAATTTTATGGAAGATGGTCTATCCAGGAGGAATGTAAAAAAAAATGTCTGAGAGTACAGGAATAGAGACAAGAAGGCCAAAACTCACCTGGAGTTGAAAAAAGCAACTGATCTGAAGAGCAACAAGAAGAGATTGTACATGTACATTGGCAGTGAAAGGGAGGCTACAGAACATGTGGATCCACTCTTCAGTGGGACAAGGGACCTATTGACAAAAGACATGAAAAAAGCCAAGGCACTCAATGTTTTTTTCACCTCCATTATACAGTGGGAAGGCTTGCGCACCTGGTAGTATAGTCCAGGAAACTGAAGCATTTCCTACGTTAGATTTAAGGGCCACTTAAACACCACTTCACAGGTCTCTGGCACTAGGCTGGATTCATCTAAGGGAACTGAAGGAGATTGTTGATGTCAGTTTATGACTGCTTGGTTTCATCTTTCAAATATCATGATGACTGAGAGAGTTCCTGATGACTAGAAAAAGCAATCACCACACACATCTGGATGGCCAGGAAAGAAGATGTGGGGAACTGCAGGCTGGTCATTGTCACCTCATGTACTTGGAAGGTTATGGTGATAGTTCTCACATGAAGCACTACGGGGTGACCAGGAGAATCTGTAATGGATTTATGAAGGTTAAATTTTGCCTGACGCAATGTATTGCCTTCTGTGATGTGAGAGGACTGGTGAGTAACGTGTGAACAGTGGACTTGACTTTAACCTCTATCAGTCTCAATAATCCTATTATTATCTGATGTGTTGTCTAATGCAGTTTGTGCATTTCACTGTTCAGAATGTACTCCATGTTTTAAGGCTACCGTACAGAGAGAGGACATACTTGCTCTTCTTCCCTGAAACAAGAAGGCAGCTGTGTATCTATCTACTGCTCAAACATGAGCAGTAACTATTTTTTTTGATAGCAGAAATGTGTTCAAAATCATATGTCAAAAGTTGATACATAAAGGAGAGTTTAAAAGCAACACAATGAGAGTTCCCCAGAAGAGCCTTCTAGCCTTCAGAAACTTGCAGTTTTGGGGCTTCCTGAGTGAGGGGGAGTCCTGGTATTTAATATCATTCAATGGATTCTTTTCTTCTGTAGATTTAGTAAACTGCTGTTAGAACGGGCATGAGTCTCATGCATTAGTGATACAGGGTGTGTGCTTTGTTTGTCACTTGTCTAGAGGTTAAACTTCTATCCACCTTTAAGACTCTGTTTATATAAGAAACTGGAGAAGAGATTGTAAGTGGGATAACTGGTTTTAATTATGCATGTCTTGCTTTCTTCATTTCTTTCCTTAATGGTGGAGTAGACACTATTCAGTAGAGCAGCCGTAAGTTAAAAACCGTCCTGAGAATATTTTGCTTAACTTTAACTTTGGATAACCAAAGTTTGGTAAAAAACTTCATATTATTCAAACCATGGGATTGCATACCTAAATTAACAGGAAAGCAATTGTTAATATTTGCCCAATTACACTCTGCTGCCATCAAGCCATATTTTTGTTTTTGTTACTTTGGTGCACTCTTGAAGAGTGTTCAAGAATTTATAGGTCCTCTTTGCTCATAGTTCAAAATGTTCCACAGTGCTGCACAACCTTTTCAAGGTCTTTCATAACAGAATATATTTTCTTAGCTTGAATCAAAACAAAAGAAATACCCACTAGAGGTTTATAGTTTCAACAGTAAGAAAACTATCCTTGAGTTTTATAGCATACTTTAAGGAAGCATAATTATAAGACACAATAAAACAGATAATTTGCCACAGATTTTTATTACTTTTATCACATAATGCCAAGCTGGAGGGTTAATTATATTTTGTAATTCCATTAAAAGCGTAATCATTTTTGTATGCCAAAATCTCATATTTATCATAGTGCTGAGCTCCCAGCACAGAATTCAATCATTAGAAGTCAGAGCACTTCACAAAATAGGTGAAGTGCCAGTCCTGATTTACTGATGGGGAAGCTGAAGTGGTGAGAGTTGATTTGCCTATGGCAGTCAGCAGACCAGCAGCAGCTGAGGGAATGAAGCAAAGTCCCAGTAGCGTGCATTCCTCATCAGGTAACAACATCAAGGTATTCTTGCATTCTTAATCTTTTACTTACGTGTTATTTTATTTTAGTAGAGGAGCAGTTTTCTGAGACAGTCATTTTCAGGATCTTGTCTCCTTGCAGATTGGGCTTTTTTGTTTCCTGGTTTTTAATATACAATGTTCTTGAAACAAGATTTTTCAGAAGTAGGTGCAGACTTTGCATCTCATCAATTTTGGAGAGCCTATCTGGGGAGTACTTGAATTTTCAGACGTTACTGAACACTTCCTCTGAATCTAGCAATTTTTACTTAATGCAAATCAATAACATTTTAACAAAAAGTTGAACTTGGTTTAATTTTCTGATAACTTCTGTTTTTTCATATATATAATATACATAATATTTTCTATCATAATTTTCCTATCTTCTCCAACTCAGTCATTCCATTAATTTACTAATTTCCTAGTATTCTGCAGTCCTACTGCCTGTGTCAACAGTTCAGTATTTTGTAAGGGTTATTACAAATATGAAACTTATTAAAAGGAATAAAATACTTCAGCCTCTGAGCCCTGGCATTAGCTATGACTCTATTCATGATCTGTTTTATTTTTTATCTTAATTGATAATTGTCCATGTTATCGTTATTTACCTCTTACTCCCTTGGTAACTCATTTGATTTATTGGAAAATAAATCTCAGTCTTCAGTTAAGATTCAAGCAGTGATGTTGTAAGAACAATATGGATAAAAGAAAATCAGACTCAAGAACTTTTTCTAGCAGGTCCTAATAGACTATACCTTCTAATTTTGTTGCTTTCTGATTTGTAGTATTAAAAATGTTTACACAAACCTGAACTTTCCCTTCAAGTATAGAAAGTTTTTCTTAAATATTACACAATTATTTCTAAGTTATACACTCATCAAATTAACAAATATTGCATTAAGAGCCTAAGTTTTCAAAACATACTATATCCTACTAGTAAGCCTAAACTAATTAATAAGCTGAATTATTCACTTTTAGCCAGCTACATAAACAGTATACAATGAAGCCAAAGCTTATTTAATCTCTTGTTATTATACGGCAAAACCTCCACAAATGTACTGAACAACTAACATCTGAATTAGATTAAAAACTTCGTTCATTTTAATCACATGTTTTATGCCTAGGACAATATTAGTACTACTAGAAGCTGATAACGCTGTGCATCTGGAAAATGTTAAAACTAAAAATGCACACTTTTAGAACAGAAATATTTGTGATGAAGGTACTTCTGTGGAAAAAAGTATCCTGGAAAGAAAGATTTCAAATACATTTCAAACTTTGCTGTCAATAAGAATTTGGAATATTGTACTATATCTAAGAAAACTTATTGAGTTTGGTGTTTTTAAGGAAAATCAAAGGTTTCTATATGTTTGTTTAGAGGTATGGTTAATTTACAAGCACTGGATTAAGATTTTGTATAATTTTTGTTGGTTTTCCCCCATGCATGTGTTCAAAACGCAGGACAGACAGTGTTGTTCTTCAGAGGCCACTGTGGTCCATCACGTAAATAATTCGTATTTTGTACTGTATAAATACATAATTGTGTTTTCTGCTGCGAATGATACAGGACCCAAGTTTTCTCTCCTTTTACTAGCTTTACATGAGCTTTAGGGACATCACTCCAGAGACAAAGGAGAGGGAACACAAAGCTTTCTTTTAGATAAATGATGTACGTTTTAATCTCTGTCTCTTTCTATATTTATTACAGACAAAATCCAACAACAGAAGAGGGCATTTTCAAGGCTGTGAAGCCTAGCACTTAAAAGCTAGAAGACACCAGAATTAAGATTGCACTATGAGTTTTATATATATGTGCTTTCTCCCTCACCCATAGGACTCATACCTCAACCAGTTCCATCCTTCTGTGAATACAGGAATACTAATCCTCTCATCATCTTGGCTACTGCAGTTGTTGCTGTCATCCATGGGCATCAAAAATACGAATTAATGTATTCCCACAGTACCTTCATGAAGAAGGTTATTTCCCAACATCTCAGTTGAAGACCTGCTGCATAAAATAAACAAGGATCAAGTTTTCACTAATTTGGTTTGAATGAGGTCTTTTACTTTTTTCTTTTTTTAAAAAAACTTTTCTCAACAAGGTACTTAGCACTATATAGTATTCAGTATGGTCAAGAACAGCTCTTAGCATCTCAATGCAGCTGTGAAGGATTAGTATCTCTGCAAATCAGACCCTTGAGCACCAATTTAGAAAGCCAAAAATATTCCAGTTTCCCTTAACCATCTGGTTCTTGGTTTCCTTTTAGTCAGATTATTCTCTTTCCCTTCCCTGCTCTCAAACCTATTTTGTCAGGCCAAAGATCCCTAGCCAAATGTACAACAAGCATACCATTGATCAAAATTCACAATCAGACTCCGTACTGAAACACAGGGATTCTAGTTTTCTCAAAGAATGATCCAGTTTTTTAACTTGGTCAATAACTATCTTTTCCCTTGACAACAGCAGATTTTTTTTTAAAGCTGGAACCTTCTGCAGAAATATTGATCCTGAGTCAGCACTTTAGCATGGCAAATTTCAGCACCCAGGGCTGTGCCTTCCTGCAATATTACCCTTTTACCTGCAGGCTTAGCTAATAACTATTGCCTGGGTGTGTTGGGTCTGTGTGGTGGGGCTTCAGTAGCAGGCGAAGGGGCTACACGCATGGGTGACCCCTGTCAGAAGCTCCTCGAAGCTCCCCCAGCTCCAAGGCACCCCCATCTCAGGCTGAGGCCAGGCCATTTAGAGACAATGGATGCACATCTGCTAAAACAGATTTAAGGAGGGGACAAAGGAGCAGTCCTGGGGACCTGCAGCAGAGGAAGGAGGGAGAGGTGAGAGAAACATAATGTGTAACGTAACTGATTAAATTGACTTTTTTCCCAAGTTCAGTCTGGTTTTGCCCATGACCACAAGTGGCGAGTGAACCGTCCCTGTCCTTGCCTCGACCCACCAGGTTTCCTTGCATTTTCTCCTCATCACGGTGTGGGGGGAGGAGTGAACGAGCAGCCACATGGTTCTTTGTTGCTGACTGGGCTCGAAACACTACACTAGGCCTTTTCTGGGCTATTTCTCAGAGAAAAAAATAATTTTATTAGTCAGAAATTTTTCAAGTTTCATCTTGTTTATCTGCATAAAATTCATTTTATTCTGAACACCACTGTGGAGGGAGGAGGGAGTGGAGAAGAAAGCTCAGTCTCCTTTTTTTAACCTATGTGCTTGGTAAGCATTTTTTCCTCCTACGGTCTGCAACCTTGACTTTCCAGTATGCTCTGCCACAGACTTTTCTCTTTTTGTTGTCAGTGCAGGACGACTGACCTTCATTCCTACTGGCTTTCTGCATCTCTCAAACACCACCATGGATGCTGTCAGTCATGATCCTAAGCTTGAAACAATTACCCATTCCTGGTTGTAAAGTTAAGAGTAAACTTCATTATATCAAGTGATGACCTATGGATTTGTGGATGCTGGACTGCAGCTTGAGTCAAAAAAAAAAAAGGACTCATCTTGCCTGACTTTAGAAGGCTACAGCTGAATTACTAAAGCTAGCATCCATTTGCAATTTACAGAGAGAAACAGGTATTTCTGGAAAGCAATTCATTGATTTTATTGTATGTATTTACTTTAGGATGAAATGAAGCACTCCATAAATAAGTTTATTTTTCCGTATTAGCTATAAAGAGAATTCAAATAAATGGATCAGAGTTCCATATTTAGTCAGATGAATGTCGTGTAACATACCAAGAAACAAAATCTTGCTCTGATTATGTCCTGGTGAAATCGACTACAGCTCAATTCCTTCCCTTCTCCTATCTGTTAATATAAAAAAAAATGAGGTTTTGCCCCTGAATCTGGAGCTCTGCTCAAATCTGCTCCTGAACATTTGTGCACCTTGACAAATGGGCAAATCTGCATTGGGCTCTTCACCTGAAAGGAAGCTAGATCCCCAAAGACCACCCCTTAGCTTTGTTATGCAAAACACTGCTGTGACTGGTGCCTTCTTACTGTTTTCAGTTAATATGAAATTAAAAGCATCCCACTGCTCATTAATTAATATGAATTAAAGGGATTGACAACAGTAATTATCTTCTACCATAAGAAAGAGTTTTTAATCTGAAGTCTAGAGTCGCTGTGTTGGTTGTTTTGTGTTTTTTTTTTTAAACAGTTCAACCTTCTCCAAAATAGAAAAATATTCAGCATAAGTACAATATTATCATAGCTTTGGCATCATTCAAGAAAGAGTCCTTATGGTTTTAAGCAGAAAACATCTGCAAACAAGGTGTGCCTCACAAATGGTTTTTGACTTTGAAAATTATCTTCCCTCTTGGTCTGAGTCAGGTAAAAATTTCTTGTTTTGCACAATTTTGAGTAGGTTGCTGGGTTGGCAAAGCATGCTTCAGATTTTTTTTTTTATTATACTTGTCAGATGGAGTTGCACTCACAGATGCACTGACACATGGAGAAAGATCAGAATGTTTTTAGGTTTTGCATGCTTCTGGTGTAATGATAGTGTAAAGTAGCCCTGCGTGCATATCTGAAAACTGGAAGAAAACAATTCTTTCAGGTGGTTGAGGATGTTTTCATGCAGATGAGTGCAAAGATTTTCTTCTTTTGGTTGTCTTCTGAGTTTTTATTAATGGGATTATAGAAGCTGTATTGACCAAAGGTCATTCCTTTTTCTGCCAGTCTTCTTTTCAGAAGCAGAACATATTTATTTCTCTTTCAGGACTGAGAGCTTCTGAGTGAACCTGAGATTCAGTGACCAGGAAAAGGGCACCACACAAGGGAGCTGCAAAATTGGAGTTGTAGGATTAGCGAAGCAACAACTGACATTAACAGTGAGTCAATGAGCTATATATGAATTCAGATAAAATCTCACTGTTGACAGAGGGACTAAGAGCAAGGAGATATTTGGAAACCCAATTTTATATTTAGCCAGATGTCACGTCAGCCATTACACCTTCAAAAGCTCTGATTCAAATTTCTAGTTGTCAATCACTCCAGCTCTCGCTAACTGTGCAAGAGTTTATTGTGGCCTTGTTTACCTTTCAAAGAAAAGAAAAGAAATTTGGTTCTTGTATTGGTCCTAAGAAGTGGAAAAAAATCCTTCAGCAGCAGAAGTCTGTGGCAGTTTCATTCTAAGGACTAATGGGTAGGATAAAAAATATTCTTTATCACATTCTGCAAACAGGGTCTTTGCCAGATGGAGGGTTTCATATCAAAGGAATAGGTCTCCAAGGCTCAAGAGAATGAGGAATATCTTAGATTAATTCTCCATTCTAAGGAATAACAGGACCATGCTCTTTCCAAAGCCCCTGACAGCTAAGATTTGACATTTATTCCAATTTTTTCCAAGTCACGTTTCTTTCTTTTTTCTCCATGTTATTCCCAGGTTTTAGAGAGAAAATGACTCTCCAGAGCCTTACTTCTTCAAAGGGGGCCCAAAGATGACTTATAAAACCTGTTAATCTCTCCTATCTTTATCTCCACCCACTACTGTCCTTTTGCATTTTGACTTTAGTAGTAAGATTGAACATTTACTGTTTCATTTGCACTTTCCATTTCAAAAGGGAGAACTCATTCCTCAATAACATTTTGTCATTTTTTTTGAGCAAGTTTATACTGCAATGAAAGTGAATATTATCTAAATAAATTCTTACATGACCATTGAGAACAAACTAATAAATGTAAATTAAAGGAATGACAATGATTACAGTGTATCCTTTATGGAGCAACCCAGGTATACTTGGCAGAAATACACAACTTGTAAATGTCAACGATGTCATGAGGAGATTATATCACAAAGACATAAATGTTTTCTGAGTCACTGCATGAAAAATTTAAGTGACCTGAAGTAGTCACTCAAAGTGGCCTTTTTATGATGGGACAATCTCATTTTCTGTGAATGCTGATATTTAGGGATTGTTCTGGGTTGAACACTTGAATTATTTGTCAAATAAAACTGAATACATTGATGATTCAATAACCCAAATATTCATCTTTTCCATACTTGCCACATCTCTTTCCCGTTCTGGAGTCCTAAAACTAAAAAACAAAAGGATAAAAATACATCTAATTAGTTATTTTTCATGACAATTATTATTATTAAAAGCCAACAATTCAACATTAATCTAAAAATAATTCTTCTCATACACCAAAGGTTTATGGACAAAGCCTATTGCTAGATCTAACATAACAAGTAAGGATATTTATACCACACACTTTTTTCTAAATACAAAACTGAAAGGAATTAAGGCCATCTGCAAAGATAAACAGTTATTTTGAATTGTTTTATGTATAATAACATCAAACCACGAACTGAGTAGATTTCTCCATGTCACAGTTTAAAGTTGGGCTGGCTATTAAACAGACAACAGATGCTCTTTGTTAACCCCCTCCCTCCTCAAAATGGGGGGGGAAGAGAA
>VZSC01017261.1:98326-127529 GCA_013398225.1 Steatornis caripensis
GGGGGGGGGGGGGGAGAGAAAAGGAAGAGAGATTTACAGGTTTGAAAAAGTTAAACCAGCTTTAATCTAACTACAATAATAACAGTAGTAGAAAGAATAATAATTAAATATATACAAAATCCATATCGAGCTCCCCCTCACTGACAATGCATCACCCAGATGCTGTGGGGCATGCCCCAGGAAAGTCCCAGAGAGCAACAGGCAGGAACTGGATTCAGGAACGCTCAGATCAGGATCAAAGGCAGAAGAATCAGGCAGAGTACTCCTCCAACACTTGAACAAGGAGCTGGGCAGAACTGCAGAGCAGTACCCTGACACATCACCAGGACCTCTCTGACAGCCCCATGCTGAGCTGAAATAGGCTCCTGGGTCACAGGTGTGGGTGGAAGCACCAGGTGAAGCTACTTAGGATCCTTAAAGCCCATCAGTGCCCTCAGGCCTCTGGGCAATAAAAGGAGAGGGAGTGATCCTTGTGGTCCCTTAGCTTTATACTGAGCATGATGTGTATGGGATGGAATACTACATTGGGTCAAACCAGGGCACTCCACTATTAAAAAACTAACAAGAATTAATTCAAAGACAAAATTAATTTATAATAAGTGAAACAGTCCAGTACAGAAATGTTATTTTTGATTCTATGGGTCTTCTGCTTATAGGTATGGAGAAAAAGGAATCAAAATAATTTCAGATGTGCACAACAAAAACACAAAGAGAAAAAAAACCTGATCAAATAAAGCTCTGATGGGATATTAGGGGAAAAAGAAAACTCTTGACAGTGATAAAAGACTGGAACAAGCGTCCAGAGAAATAGTGGAATGCAAGCCTGCATCCTTGGAGATAGCCAGGCTTTGGCAAGGTCTTGAGCAACTACCATCATAGTTGCCTGTGTTTTGAGCAGGCAGCTCAACCAGGAACCTTCTGATGTTGCTTCTAACCTGAATTATTCTATCATATTGTGATTTTAAGTGATACATCCTCCTTATTATGTAAATTGTTCATATGCATGCAGGTGAGGAAATAACACGATACCTGCAAATGATCAGTGAGAAGCTTCTGGTTTGAAATGACAACATGAGGCTGTGATGACCAAAATGTTTAGTGCTGGAGGATCCTGTTTATGGTAATGGAACTTGTGGTTTTTCTTAGGAGTAAATTCTGTTCATTTTCAGGACTCTCAAGGTATATTTGTGGAGATATGCCTCAGTGGTAAACGGTTTCCTAGGAAGAAGACTGAGCAAGAATATATTGGAAGAAAAACAAGAGCACAATTCTTCTTCATCCATCTCCAGCTGCTGACCCAGTGACCATGGTTGCTGGATGTAGTTCTCTGCTACATCAGGGATACACAAAAGATGATCCCATATGTAAATTTTCCGTGTCACTTTTGGTATAGATACTTTTTATATTCCTTTCCCTAATTCTTAGGAAATTTGTCCCCAAATCTCATTCTTAAGGCTAAAAATTGTTTAATATTCAACCAAATGGGACTTATTCCAAAATTGTCCTTTACAATACAGCCTTCTTTTTTGGAGTTAGTTATCTGTTGTTGTTAGCTTGGTATTTTGTAGAGAGCACTTATGTTTCTACTAACCCAGCCAATTTTCTCCAAAATTAATGGAATGTCTGTTTGCCTGATTATCCTAGCAGTCTTTCTGTTCACTTATTTGTCCTGAACACTCCTCTTCAGCCAGGTGCAATGCAGTATCCCCTGTGGTGCTTGCAAAAGCCTTGTATAACTACCCTAATATTTACCTAGATCTACTGGAATAGATCTACTGGAACTGCTATACATTTTTGCAGGTGCATCACACTCTAGTCATGCTGTAACTGGCAAAGCCCCTGGTCTTTCTCTCCTTCTGTATTTCAAACTGATTTCATAGCAGGAATCCTTGGTTTAGTCCCCTGATTTTTTTTTCTACTGCAGAATGTCAGTCAAATTGTGGTTTAGGGCCTCAAGGTCATCCGTTACTTCCTCTGTGTTTATATCTTTTTTGCTATTGATAATGCCTCTCAAATTTGCTTCAGTGAAAAATTTCATTAGCATAGTCCTACTTTTTGTGCCAAATTTCATTAATGAATATGCTCATTAAGTCGCAAGACCATTCCTCCACCAGTACGGTTGGTTCAGTAACCCCCACTTTGCAACACCATTGCTGCAAAACCTTCTTTCCTTATTTTTGTGGCTTCTTTTATTCCCTCTATCCATGTTCATTAGCAATTTTTCATCTGGCATTTATCAAAGATTTTGCTGCAGCCTGGGTAGATTCAGCATATTGTACGTCTTTTTTCCTCCAGATCAGTTAGTTACTTCATCAAATATATAAATTATGAAATTCCAGCATGCTAAACCTAAAAAATGTAGCAGGAATGGATACATACCAAAGCAATAAATAGCATAAGTAAAATACAAATGTCTTTTTTGTAACACTAAATCATTGTGTTGTTTTTATGTCTTTTAAAATAGCTTAGTTTGGTAACCAGTGTTATTTTCACTAGCTTGTTACACTTCCAACAAAGGTAGAAATCTTTATTTTTGTACTTGTTAAGAGAAAACTAACCTGATTTCACTGAGCACAGCTGTCAGAATACTCAGACAGCAGGGTAAGTACTTCTCACTACCTATAAGCTTTGAGAAGCATTTTAAAGCAAAGATTTAATTACGTTTGTCATTTCTGAGTCTCCAGTCCAAAAGTGTTAAAGTAGAATTTTAAGCAAATAAATTATTTTTGATGTTGTGGCATGAACACAGTGCAGTTATCATGCTGCAATTTTTACATTTTTGGAAATGCAAGGAGGAGAAAATTTAGGCCTAAAAAAGGCATGCTACTTGCAAGTAAATGAATTAAAAATATGCTGATGTTGGAAGTTACTTTATTACCCAGAAACCTAAATTAACTTTATATTTTATCATAGAAAAACAAAGAGATGTTATTTTTGTTAAGTTGAAACATTTGGTCTATAAATTACAATTAGGTTAGTACACTACCTGAAAATCAAGTTGTAGTAATAAAAGCATAGTGCTAAGTGTACAGTTATACTCAGTATAAATGAATATTTTGTTCATGCAAGCATGGGATGCCCTGTGTTAAAGAAACCTGAGCTAGAAAATGTGTGAATACAAACACATCCCCCAATGTGCTGTACTGGACCTGTGACCACATGTAATAATTTTTAACTAACTGGTCCTACCTAATTTGATAGTGAGGTGAGTTGGTCCTATACCTATTGTGGAAGTGGGAGGTGTTAGCAGATGAGGTACATTCAATGAGAAGAAAGATAATGTCAATTATTTTGGCAGCAAAGGAGCACTGTCAGGCTCTGGAAAACAGGCTCATTTGAGCAGGTAATGGGCACCCAGACGATGACAAAGGTAGTCCTGAGAGCAAGACTACCTGAAAGCGGATAATCCTGTTTGTCCCAAAAAACTGTCAGGTGCAAAGGCATGATGGATGGGAGGGCATGTCAAAACATTAAGTCAGTAACAGAGCTGAAAAGTTGTAAGTGTTCCAGTGATTAGGTGATGATGATGTTGGAGGTGATCTGCAAGTGCAGAATACGAGCCTTTAGCGTCCAAATGATCTTGAGGACTGTAACTGTTCAATGCATGCATTTCAACAGAGGGCTGGGCTTGCTTCCACATAGGACCTGAAGATGACACAAGTACATGCATAGTGTCCTAAAGACAGTCTCGCAGTTGTTGCAAGAGGGAGGAATGACTTTGTCTTCATCACATTGTAGGCACTGGACATAAACTTTGATTTACCTACTTTGTCATAGAAACTTTGTATTGATCCTGCTTTTGTGGCAACTCCTGTTGCAAATCAACAGCATTTGATGTTTAGAGAACAACTGAGCCCCTGCTTTTGCTTTCAAATATGTTTTTGTAGTTTCTCTATGCCAGACAAAATATTTTTTTTTCTTTTTCCTTTTGAAATTTTCAGGCTGCTGAGCTGAATAAAATGACTCAGTTTTGCTTTAAAACATTTTGGGTAATTTATAGTCTTTTTGCAATTCCACACTTTTAATCACATAAGTAATTCACAACTCTCTGTCCAGACCAACCTGTAGGGCTTTAAGCCTTCTTTATGGACCATTTTAAGCCTACCTGGTAGGGGAGTCTGTCTGTTCTCAACTGCTGCTGCAAGTCAGTGTGTCTGATCAGCATGATATTATTGTAAAGACAGTGTGTACAATCCTCGGATGTGTAGATAGCTCAGATATTAAAAGTCTGACACACAGCAGGAAAGATCAAATCCCCTTTGCTGGTGTGATACCGCAATGGTCAGACTGTAGTCAGAAATGTATAACCATGAGAAAGCCCTGCAATGACAGAAGAAACTTATAAATGGTTCACTGGGTCCTGTTGCAATCAATTGTTCCACATATTGAATGGAAGATATTGCAAAAGCAGCTTCTACACACCCAAAATATCTGTCAGCTTGATGTCCTCCCACCTTAAGATACTCTCCATATGTAACCTTAAAGACATTGAAGCGAAATCTCTTCTTTCTGAAGTTTAAAGAATCTTGATCCAGTCTGTTCAGTCCTGGAACTGTTCAGTTCTGTAAAATCTTGATTTAACAGCTATTAACAGCTGTTGACACCCAAACATGTCAGCATTTGGTGATGTAAAAGCACTAAACAAAATGAAGATTTGAAAGCAAAAAAGATTTTTCAATAACTTCATGGATCTGGTGGTAGAATATAAAAAGGTAAGTGTAGTGGGAAATGTGGAGATTGACACTAGAACTCAGCACCTGTAGAAGTACTGAGCTTTGAAAATAACTTTCTTCCTTTATTTGTTTTTATTTTTATTGTCATGAGCCAGATGTTGTGAGTAGGCATCTGTCAGGTTTCAGATATGATAGTATAAGCACCAGAGTTATACTAATATATCTCCAGACACATGTCCTCAAAGTTATGGAAGCCAAAAAAATTTATTTTTGACACTTCTGCCTTTAATATATCTACTACACGTGACATATAGGGCTGGAGCATGTATAGATAGCACTGGAGACCTGCTGAGATTTCCTTTTTTCCTCTCTTCATTTACTCTTCTCTTAAGCGTCCCCCAGCCTGCTAAGTGCAATATACTCCTCCTACATTATCGATTAGTAGCAGCTTTTTGTTGGGTTGTGAAGCCGATGCTTCATTATACATGTTCCTTCTACAAACTCAGACAAGTGATAAGTTCAGTCTCCAAGGATTCAATTCTAATGGAAAAGGAATGAAGAGAGCCAGCAGTTTCTCTGAGAAAATATTACAACAATGCAAAGTATCCCAACAGAGAATAAGCACAAGAAGTGTAGTAAGTGGCCAACTTGGTTAACTCATGAGCTGACTTCAAGCGCAGCAAAGAATAGTTTGAGTTTTCAGTGACAAAATTGCAAAAGTCAAAGCACAGGTTGTGAAGTAACTTGCAAGAGAAATTAATAGCAAGAATTATCATTCTATGCCTCTGGTAGGAAGGGAGAGAATTTTTGATCTGCTTCTCAGCTGAGTGATAGCTATCAAAAAATGATGCCAAGAACTCCTGAATGTTCGGTGTTTGGGGTTTGTGCTAGTCTTCACTAAAAATGCCAACAGTAGAAGGTAGTGAACACAAATAACACCCAGCAAAACACCATGGAATTCTGATTTTGGATAGGGAAAAAGTAGATTAGAGTATGTTCTTAAATTTATGTTTTAAGCCAGTTTGGCATTATGAATTTAATCCTCAAGTATTTGAAAAAAATAGTTATGTAGCATGAAGACCATTAACGTTTATCTTTCAGAATTTTATAGAAGATAGTTGTGATGACAGAAGAATGTGGAAAAAATTCAAACTGTGCCACTCTTCCTGAAGTGGCTAAGAATGGAATTATGGATCAGACAGCCTACATTCAATCGTCAGGAAAAAAAGCAAAATGCATATAATATGATTATTTGTAAATACCTGGAAGATTGTGGGTGTTTACTATAGGCCACCTGATCAGGAAGAGGAACTTGACGAGGCCTTCTACAGACAGCTGGAAGTTGCCTCACAGTCACAAGCCCTGGTTCTCGTGGGGGACTTCAACCACCCTGATATTTGCTGGAAAAACAACACAGCTAGGCATGTACTGTCCAGGAGGTTCCTGCACAACATTGGTGATAACTTTTTAATGCAGGTGGTGGAGGAGCCAATGAGGAGAGGAGCGATCCTGGACCTGATACTAACGAACAGAGAAGGACTGGTTGGCGATGTGAAGGTTGGGGGCTGTCTTGGCTGCAGTGACCACGAGATGGTGGAGTTCAGGATACAGCGTGGAACAAGCAGGGCTACAAGTAGGATTAGAACCCTGGACTTCAAGCAGGCTAACTTTGCCCTCTTCAAAGGCCTACTTGGAGGAATCCCTTGGGTTAGGGCTCTAGAAGGCAGGGGGGCCAAAGAGAGCTGGTTAATATTCAAGAACCTCTTCCTCCAAGCTCAGGATCAATGCATCCCGATGAGGAAGAAGTCGAGCAAAGGAGGCAGGAGACCTCCATGCGTGACGGATGAACAAGGAGGTTGTAAAAAAAACTCAAAGGGAAGAAGAAAGTTTACAGGATGTGGAAAAAAGGACTAGCTTTTTGAAGAAATTTGTCAAGGACAACTTGTGTCAAACTTATCTACTACAAACTTACTTATCTACTTACTTATCTACTACAAACTTATCTACTACAAGAAATTTGTCAAGGACAACTTGTGTCAAACTTATCTACTTTGTTTCTGCAAATAAAGTAACAGACATTGTAAGTAGAGTAAGAACAGTACACGCCGTATAACCTGACTTTAGGCCTTATTCTGGTAAAATCAAAGATGTTGAACTATTTCCTCCAGGTGAAAATATACCTTGATATATCTAGTTCACTTACATCGTTGCAGTAGAGTATCATTATAACTTGGAAAATATGAATGCGGAAGCAACAAATCTTTTGTAGCTTGGAACCAGCAGAAGTAAACAGATGTAACAGGATTAATATAGTATTACTGAGGAAATGAGTTGCACTCAAAATTTAGTGTATCACTTTAATAACAGCTATACAAAAGAACTGTTTGCAAAAAACTGTGAGAGAATTTTGGGCCTCTCAGTGGGTACATTTTTAACACAAGATTATCAGATACAGGTAACCAGCATCTTCATGTCCCCCAAAATTTTTTCTCAATGTGAATATCTGAGAATAGAGACACCAAAAATCACTAGTCATTTCCAATTTGATCATTATTCATTTTTAAACCCACATAAAACTTTACTAAGGTTAAGAAGATATCTCTGAATGAGTCTTTTTTTTAATTGAATAACAAAAGGTATCTGAGACATCTGTACTGTGTTGGTAAGTATGAAACAGAACTTATTAGAGAACCTTATCCTTCTGAAATTGGCAGGTTTGGAATTTGAATCTAAACTCAGAATCTACATTTGGCATTGACTAAACTGACAATGGAAACAGTTGGAAGTTGCCACTCACTCTATGTGTTCACTCACAGGTGGTCTGTAAATATTGGCTTCCATGCATTCCATTCTTCTGCATGCTGCAATATAGCTTCTCATATGACAGATCTTGAATCTCTCTCTTCAAATGTTTGGGAAGGTCTAACTTCTTTACCCAATCCAAGCTTTCTACCTTTTTTTTTTTTTTAAAATGAAAAGAAGCTTAATACTTACAGGGAAGTATTTTGCACCATAGATCCCTGTTCTCTTATCCACTGAGAAATCTCAAGCCAGTTGATACCTTAACTTCTACCAGAGCTTGGATTAATAGTAATCAGTGGCCCAAACTATACTACAAAAATTCCTCACTAAATTTTTATGCTAAAGTTCAAGGATGATTTTTTTTTGAAAAATATTTCTAATTAGAATTTTAATAAATATTCTGGAACCATGGTTCTTAGTAGAGATAATGCAGGAAATTTTAACTGTGAAGGGAAGTAAAAGTGCTGAGTTTTAGTATACAGTTTTAGGAGGAGGAGGTGACAGAGGTGAGAACTCACACTAGAGCAGAGGAAAACTGAGAAGGAAGGAGCAACAAGAGAGAAACAGCCAAGTACTGACTGCAAGCTCCCATTATTCTTCCCTTCTGCAGTGCTTAGAGGAGTAGAGGGGTCTGGAGCGAAGGAGTGAAGTTGGAAAGGGGATGTTTTAATATTAGTCATTTCAGTTCTTTCTACCCCAAACTATTTTAACTGGTAATAAATTAAACTAATTTTCCCCAAGTTGAGCCTGTTTTTTCCCAAGAAGGTAAGTGACCTCCCTGTGTTTTTCTCACCCCACAAGACTTCTGAGTTGTATTTTTCCTAATTTCTCTCCTCTATCCTATTAATGCAGGGTGTGAACAAGCACCTGGGTGGAAGTTTTGTTGTTAACCGGGGCCAGCCCACTACAATCTGCAAGGTCATGAGGAAGTATAATAGCAGCTTAGAAAAGCCAGCAGCAAATGTTCAAACCTGTGCTGAGCTGGAAGGCCGGGACACCCAGCCCTTGCATCACTTTTGGATTCATATTATCAAAAGCTGAAAATAGCAATCTCTAAAGAGAGCATGAATAAATTTAAGAAAGGATGGTGCTGCTGCTGAATTAACCTCCTTTGCTTCACCCCTGTTCAAGAGGAATGTATTAATGACATGGGCCCTAGAACTATACTCATATGCATAATTGCATTGGGTGTGCTTATGTATTGCATCAGATTAAGTACTAGTGGTTTTTGTTAGCACTTCAGAAAAACTGGACCGTTAAGAGTTTTTTGCTACTTTTAAGGAAATCTCCTAGTATTATTCACTTTCGTGCTGTTAAATGCTTGAAACGGCCATATGACATTATTCTTTGGAGCAAAGGAAACCTCTTTAAGCAGAAGTTAGTTAATATGACTGAATTGTGTTTCTTTGTTTCGTTTGGTTTTTTCTGATTCTTTTGCCTCTATTTGAAAATTGAGGAACACAACATTTTGTTTTGATATTGTCATGATGATGGGTAGATACTTGGGAAAGATTTCCTGCAATATAAATTGTGGTAGAAAACATTTCTTCTCTCTGGACCCAAGAAAAGATATTAGGGTATGGACTCTGAACCAGATCCTGCGCCTCCACAGTAGACATTTTTGTACCTCCATGCCACATGGAAGGTCAGCAGATCTGGAAACTAGACTTTTCTAAATCAATAATTTTTTCTCAAATTCAATACAGACAAAACAGAAGTCACTAAGGTTCTACTCCCCCATCATTTTTCTAAAGAATTTGTATGGCTTTCTTAGAAAAAGAAGCTGTTGCTTTCTTAGAATGATAAACCACTGTCTATATACTTTGCTTCTTTTTTTAATATATTTTTAAGGAACAGTAATATTTACATGCCACATGGTCTAGCCATTACTTCCCTCAAGAGTATGGATGATGAATTTATGTTGTAGGTTACTCTTCAGAAAGCGGTCAGACGACTTTCTGCAAACGATACTATGGATTAAACCATTTTTCTAAAGTGTGTTTGATGTACCCCAGGATGCAGTTTGCTCTCTTAGCTGCCAGGGGATGCTGCTGACTGCTACTGAGCCTGCTGTCGACCAGCAACCCGAGGCCCCTTTCTGCAGGGCTGCTCTCCCAAATTGCACTTGTGCTTGACTTTAATCCATCCTTGGTGCAGAATCTTGCATTTCATCTTGTTGCATTTCATCCCATTAACTTGACCTTGTTGAACCTCATGAGGTTCTCACGGGCCCTCTCCTCAAGCTTGTCGAAGTGTCTCTGGATGGCATCTCTTCCCTCAATCAAACCAACAGCAGCACGCAGCTTGGTGCCATCTACGAACTTGCTGAGGGTGCACTCAGTCCTGCTGTCTATGTCATTAAGAAAGATACTGAACTGTACTGGTCCCAATACAGAACCCTGAGGGATACTACTTGTTATTGATCTCCATTTGGACTCTAGCCATTGAGTGTAACTCTTTGGATTTGGCCATCCAGCCAATTCCTTATCAATTGAATGGGTGCAAGGTATAAGTAGATCTCCTCTCTTGGAGATTTTTAATATTGATTGATGTAAAAACAGATGAGATTTGCATGCAATAGGTGCCACTGGAGAGACTGAGGCAAATTCACCTCCACAGTAGCCATTAGTCTTTGAATTTGTGGTGCCATTTGGGGAGTGAGAGAACCTGGTGCCTAAATCAGAGAGAGTTTGGGCTTTCAAAATCATGTGTCTCATTTCATACACAATCTTGTTGATGGAGGGACACATGCTTATGCTGTTCATTCCTTCAGCATCCTATTTCCTTCTTCCTTCACTGCAATCTCAAAAGTACTGGACTTCAGACATCTTCAGAGCACATCTACACAGTGCTTGAATATCCTATTTCACTGTTAATGCCTTTGTCCTGGTTTGGGCCAGGACAGGACCAATTTTCTTTTAGTAACTTTGCTTTTTAGTTAAGTCCCTTCTGAGAAGCTGCACTCTCTGAAATTAACTGCTTGTTTTTCCAGACAGTAGCTGCTTCTAGCAGTGATAAGGCTCGGTGTTTATAGTTAGTGCTGGAACATCAGTAGGAATGGTATGCAGAAAGGCTCTTGCTTACAATTATCCCTATGGAGACCAAGGTCGATACTTGCTTCTGCTAACTTTCTTATGCATCAGAAAGGACAGAGTGGAAAAGGAGTCCCACTTGCGACCCTCCAGTGGGGAGGAGCGGGTCGGACAGGTGACCCAAATCTGACCAAAGAAAGTATTCCATCCCATACACATCATACTCGGTATAAAGCTGAGGGATCATGAGGGTCAAGCTCTCTCCTTCCACAGCCANGCATAAGTCTCTTTCCTTTTTTTCTTTCCCCCTGCTTTGGGGAGGATGGGGGTTAACAAAGAGTGTCTGTCATTAGTTTAAAAGCTAGCCCAGTCTTAAACCGTGACAGCCTTGAATCAGAGCTCTAAGCAGCTCATTAGATACAAACTGGTAGAAACATTTAAGTACCTTCATAAGTCCTGCTATTAACCATAGCATAGGTGTCATCTTTATGGCCATTTTGAGAACATAAGAGGTGCCTAAATGGTAAACGTAGGTGGTTACATCTCTGAGGATGTCAAATGTAATTAAGTGGTGGGTTTGGTACAATATTCTATGGAGACTTTGCAATTCGTGGTCAACATCTACAAACTGAGTGCCTCTCCCCATTTAAAAGTCTGTGATACTCATATTGAATTTTTTAGACAAGATGATAGTCTTAACAGGTAACTAATCTTTGCATTACTTAACAATTTTCAGCTGTAGGAACATCCTGAGCCACTGGATCCACTCTGATTCTTTCATACAGTCATGTCATATAGCAATAAACGTATCAAGCTCCATCTCAAAACAAGATTTTTTTTTTCTCTTATCACTGCATTTGGGACATACCTCCCAAATCTTTATTAATGAGTCGTTTTCTTCTAATTTCACAGAATCACAGAATGGTAGGGGTTGAGAGGGACCTCTAGAGATCATCTAGTCCAACACCCCTGCTAAAGAGAGCAGGGTGCACAGGAACACATCCAGGTGGATTTGCTTCCTCCTGTTCAGGGGGAACTTCCTGTGCTCCAGTTTGTGCCCGTTGCCCCTTGTCCTGTACTGGGCACCTCGGAAAATATTCTGGCCCCATCCTCTTGATACCCTTATCTGATCAATAAGCATTGATCAGATCCCCTCTCAGTCTTCTCTTCTCCAGGCTGAACAGACACAGGTCTCAGCCTCTCCTCGTAAAAGAGAGATGCTCTAGTCCCCTCATCATCTTCATAGCCCTCCGCTGGACTGTCTCCAGTAGTTCCCCAGCTCTCTTGAACTGGGGAGCCCAGAACTAGACACAGTACTCCAGATGTGGCCTCCCCAGGCCAGAGTAGGATCAGAGGATCACGTCCCTCAACCTTCCAGCCACACTCTTCTTAATGCACCCCAGGATGCCATTGGCCTTCCTGGCCGCAAGGGCACACTGCTGGCTCATGGTGAGCCTGTTGTCCCCCAGCACTCCCAGGTCCTTCTCTGCAGAGCTGCTCTCCGGCAAGTCAACCCCCAGCCTGTACTGGCACATGGGGTTGTTCCTCCCCAGGTGCAAGACCCTACACTTGCCCTTGTTGAACTTCATCAGGTTCCTCTCTGCCCAACTCTCCAGCCTGTCCAGGTCATGCTTAATTCAAGGACAGTTTTGTGCTTATTTTCTACCAAAACTGTCCTTTAGATTACATACATTTCCTCTTTTCCTGAGGTTGCTCACAATTTTCCATCTCTTTAGTCCTGATCTTCAAGTATATTTATAGGTCTCGGGGTACATCTCTGTTTCCATTTTGTCAGTTTGACAAGTCAATCCTCTTGCTCTTTGCTCACGACATGGGCTCCATGTCCCTGTCGTATTCTATCAGCACCTGCTCCAACTGTATTCAGTATTTGGAACATGGGTCATCGGTGTTGTAAACAATGCTGCAGCAGAGGTTTCTCTAGTGTCTGTCACAGTGCAATTAATAGTTGCCATACCTTCATTACTCAGTGTATCTTAAGATTTTGTTTATGTTTTTCATGTTCTCATCATCAGTTCTTTATGATCTTTTGATTCACTGAAAACAGAAGTCCATTCTCCTCCACCTATCCTTGTTACTATGGAAGAAGTATCTTCCAATCACAGGCTCAAGACACTGATTCACATCCTTCCCAAGTGGGCTCAGTATTTCAGACCCTTTAATTTCCTTGCAAAGGATTTTGGCAGTTCCATGAGAAGCACTGCCAGAAACTTACTAGACTTCTTGTTCAAATCTGCAACTGTCCTTGTATTGAGTTAACTCCTGGTTCTCCAATCTGGAACAGGGGTCGGGAACCTAAAAGTTAGCTTGTCAAGGAGAATTAAAACAAGGTTAATATCCTCTCAGAAGGTCTCTAGAAAAGCTGCACTGTGTAATATGCCTATTGCCTTATCTCAGTCTTTTAACAAGCTATTAGTAGTTTAGTCAAGCAGAAGAAACAGCTTAACTGAACATCTTAAATAACATCAGCAGTTCCGCTCCAAAGAGGTGAAGTTCAGGAGAAGAAGATTGAATCTGCTTCCTTAAGAATCATTTAGTGCTAGAAGGCAGGTAAAAGGAGGGGAGAGTTTAAGTAGTAATGAACCCCTGAACAGACCTTAAGTAATAATGGAAGTACAAAATCTAGCATGCTTCCTAGATTTTCTGCTACAAAATCTGATTGTAGGTGTGGGATATGAATAAAAGCAAAAAGGATTCGACTGTGTAGGCTAATAAACATCTTGAACTTGTCTCCTGAATGCTGGATAGGAGAGAAATGCCTGATGGATTTCATCTTGGGATCAATAAGCGATTAAATATATATTTTTTATTCCTTTTTGACATATAACTCTAACAAGCCTTTGGAACCTTCTTGACCATTTTTCATGTTGTAAATTAATGTTTTATTCATTCATTTTTTTGAATTAAATTTTTTTGATTCTCTGATTTCCCTGCAGCCTGCATTGAGTGACAGGTACTTCCTGCATGGGAATCTTATAATCAGGTTATTGGAACCTTCCTGAATCACTCACCAACTAATACGATTCTCCTAGAAAGATGAAGGTAACAAGAAACACACAGCTGCACAAACTAGTTTAGGTAGTGCTGAAGTTACTCAGTACTTCCCAGGGCCTCTACTAGCTAAAAAAATTTCTTGGCATGAGCTATGACGGTGTAAGCCGTGCCAGAGTCCTGAGGATTAGGGACATGTTAGCATAGGTTTGTACTCAGCACTCTGTCTCTTTGTAATGGTGTCACTTAGTCCTCATGGACTTGCAAGGTCTTTAGCCCAGGGGTGGAAGCTCACACTATGAATGAGAGGTAACTCCTGCTTCTGATGATCCACTGAAGTTAATTTTGCAGCTGGAAGCAAAGTGCTGACTTAGGTCCCCATTCAGCCTGTCTCACCTTTCCCTGCTCAGACTTGTGTTAGTGACAAGCAGCTTTGTTCAGGAAGGAAATTAAAAGAAACTAGTTTGAAGTGATCCTTAATTATTGAGAGAGGTTTTATTCTCCCCTGATTTCATATGAACTCCTATTCTACCCATCTGTGCAATGCAATCTTTTGTCTTCTAGCCAGTGTCGCTGAACAGTAGATAAGTGTTTTGGATTACTGCCTTAAAATGTGCCAGTCAGCTGAAGCCAATCTACTTCTTTTTTACTTAGCTATAAGACAAAGAAGTAATTTTTGTCTCCTGGATATGTGTGACACTCCTGTTTGCACATTGTGATATGTATTTATTTATGCTAACCTGGTGATTTCAGTAGTTTATATAATTTAAAAATTTAAGTCAAATGAGAGAACAGTGTGCAATATTCTCCTGTCAGTTTTGTTATTTTCATATCCATAGGTAAATTAATCTCCAAGATACCATGTCTTACTTCCTTGCTTACAAATTCAGAAAACACAGTAACATTTTCTTATCCATAAAATGCCTTCTAGGATATGAAGAACTACCTCCTAAGATGCTAAAATATTTTTCAGTGCAATGATTTTCAAGCTGTGATACTGCCTTCTTAAAATATGGCCTTTTTATATGTACAGCAATAACTGTGGCTGTTTAAAGAGGCTGTTTGAATTAGCGTAGCTCAACATATCTGGCGGTTTTTTCTTTGTCATTCATTGTGTTTTCAGAGGTCTTTTTGCCATCCACAAATTTTATCAACAGTTATTTGACATTCATTTCTATGTATTGATAAAATGTTTTAATAATTACCTAACTCTGATCCTTTTAAAATCTGTTTAAATACATGATCGGTAGATGGCAATCTCTGTTTTTGAGAACTGTTGGTCTGCTATTGATGTCTTTAATTTGGGGTACATTTATATTGCTAATGTGACATTCTTAATCTTAAAATAATAATTGTAAAAAACCAAACAGTTATAAAGTTCCAAAACTGCTGTATGCACACAGTTATCACTATCAAATAACCATTAATAGCATCAAGGAATTAATTTCTATAGCTGTCATGTTGAAACAATGCTCTTCATGTAATTGTCTATGGACACAGAGTATAATTGGTCAGACATAGTGCTTTGTTCTCTGAACGCAAAACTTTATAGTTTCAACCAGTATGGGTAACAGTGCATCTGTACACACAGAACACAATTCTTCTTTCATTGTTGTATTCACTAAGCTGGTATATTTCTCTTCCGCCCTGATAATTAAATGGACCTCTGGTGCATTTGAATACACACTGTCTGGCCTTGAAGCTCTCTAGCTAAGTACAGAGGACTTCTACAGGAAGTATAATTGATCAGTTGGAGCACAGTGCAACCATTCTATTTTTTTAAGATCAATTTTGACACTGAGTTAATACATTGTGCTAGAAGAATCACGTCTTCTCTGGTCAAGATTGAAACAGCTATTACATCTACCTATATATCTAATATCTAATAATGAAGAGTCATTCAACGTTGGAAAGTAGCTCTGGAGTCTCAGAAGAAACACATAAAATGAAAGTGCAAAATGTTATCTCAGATGAACTCCTGCAAGGAGTGACATCCATCACCAACTTCTGACCTAGAAAGTAAAGCTTACCCATTGAAGCTTATTAATTGAGGAGTGCATATTTTAAAAAAAAGCCTGATTGCATAAACCTACAAAAATCCTGAAAGAGATCTTTGTACAGAAGTCTTCCTCTTTAGAGAGATGAGAAGCTGAATGTGTCATATACAGTAGGTGTTAATTGCATTGCTTATAGAAGCAACATAAACCTTTTAGATGCCATGGTGATGAGAGTAGCATATAAACTAAGTAGCTAAATTGACATCTGTTTCTTATTATAGCTTTATTTTTTTAGTTTGTTGAAATTCTTATTTCAAAATGTTTTCCAAAGTTAGGAGACAATATTCTTACAGACAAGTTCAAACATGAAAAATACTGCTCTAAAATTTGTTAGGTTTTTTTTTTCTTTTCCTCTCTAGGGTGTGCTCTTTGTTACACAATTTTTTGGAAAACAGCTGTAGTTTAGACAGATCTTGCATTCAACACAAAAAAAGCGTTTTGACATCATATTCAAAATCTGTCAAGTTTCTTTTATCTGAATAAAAAAGAATTGAAAAATATATGAGCTGAATTGCAAAATGAAATGTAATGCTCTATTTGCTATATTAATCAGATATTTCTTACCCAAAATATTCATGATATTGAAGAAAATCCAAATAGTTATTGATACTTATAAGGTAGACCTGACAAATCTTTGTTCTAACTGACAGTTAGTACATGCAAACGCCATGTGCTAAACAATGGGATGTTAAAAATTACAAAAGGATCTAGATGGAGTCAAGAAGATTGGAAAGAACAAGAGAAATATGGTTGATAGCAGCCAGTGAAAAAGTTTAGAATTTCTGATTAACACCCACCAAAGAAGATAAGACTTACTGTAGATTATGTTCATACAAAAATTAATTTTGTCAGCTGCTGAATTTTTTTGAACCACAAATGTAAGAATTATACTCCTGATTCAGCTCTTGTGTAACAATGTCATTGAGCTCCTTAGAGGTATGCCAGTACTTACGTAGATTTGCTGAACTGGAGCCTGTTCTGACCCTATATTCTCCTGGATTTTCAGTGAAACTAAGAAAAATACAGTAGTGATGCTGTACAGAGTGGGATCTAAATGACGTGAATTTTGTAGGGAGACATATCTTTTACTACATCATCTGAAAATGTCAGTGGTACAGTTTGTAACAGTAAATGGTGCACACTGTATAGACCTACAGATTTGTTGAGATTTGTTGCCCATTTTCCAGTCACTCCTTTATCTGATTTTTATAAACTTTTTTTTTTTTTGTGAAACTTGTCTAACAAATGTCTGTGATCAGTGACACTTACCACACTCAAGTGAGCATTCAATGACTTTCTAAATGATTTGTAACACTATCCAGGGTGGTCTATGAAAACCTTCTGTGAAGTAAGAACTTGAATGTATTTTGTATGAAACAATCATGGAATTAAATTTAAAAATGGTCTGTCAAGCATGAAATAGATTTTAAGATGCCTGCAGCTTTTTGCCTTATCTACTAACCATACTTGTCAAGCATATCATCAATTTTGGGATATCTTTGTGGGAGGAGTGTCACGAATGGGCGATTTAGACCACTTAAAGAACCACTGTCAACAGTATCAGCAAAAGTGATTTTATTGAAATATGATGTTGTAAAACTGTGACTTAACAAAGTTTGATGGCAAAGTTCACTCTATTACTTACTGCAGAAAAGGATATAACAATAATACAAAACTACCAAGACAGAATCAAAGTTACCAAGACAAAAATCAATGTTACCAATACAAAATCTTAGTCTACTATAATGCAAAGTTATACATTATTTTAGTTGCTTACCAAAGATCTGTGCGTCAAGGAGTAACCTTGACAGGTGTCCCACCTCAAGGGGAGATCGCTATGCAGCCAGCTGCTTAGCAAGGAGAGCTAAAAGAAGGCTCGCTTAGGCTGTCATATTTATAAAGTGGTTGCCTTATAGTCAAAAAACATCTGATGGAAAAGCTATGAATGAGATTTCTTGTATACACATCTTAGTTTATTTGATACTGGTGGTTTGGTTAAGGAGTCAGCTGCACTTGTCACAAGTGGGCATTTAGTTTTCTGTTTGCTATGAAACTTGGAGTCTCTTTCAGCATACTGGAGAGTAAATCAAGCTGTATTCTTCAACATGTTTCTTAATGTTATAATAATTTGTAATAAAGTACAAATGTCATTACAAGTTACAGTTACAGATTGCCTTTTCTTCCAGTCAAAGTTAATTAGCCAAGAATATCTTCCTATCTTATTGATACTTGTGCCTTCATACTGCTTTAGCCTTACTGTAGATCAATAAATCTCCCCTTTGCACCAGCATATCCCTTCTAAAATCTCATTATTCAAGAAAACCTCTTTTTTGTACATTGTTACCTTATCATTTAACTCTTTGCCATCTAAAAGTATTAAAATACAGTTTGGACATTATGACAGTGCAATTCACTTAAGTGGTCTCAGACCAGACAGACAAATTTGTATGCATCCAGGTATATCTCAAAGAAGATTTTAATCTCAGCAATTTCAAAATTCCTCCAACTTTGTACTACTTGCTTTAAACGGAATCCAACAGAACAAATATAATAGCTTTTACTCGGGAGAAAAATATCTAGAGTGGCCTTAAGTTTTTTTTCTGTGCAACCTGCTCTAGGCACACCTGCTTTAGTAGGGGGTTGGACTAGATGATCTCCAGAGGTCCTTTCCAACCCCTGCCGTTCTGTGATTCTGTGACTCTGCTTTAAGCAATGGATGGTGATTCTAGACTTTTCTGAAAAGTTTCCAAAGATTGCTGGCAAGCTGGAGTTATGATTTGTGAAGCAAGTGATAAAGCATATTTTCATCCAGGTACCACTGTCCTTGTAAATGACCCTTTTATTCCTCTCAATGGCATATTGTTTACAGATTGAGTAAGAAATGTAAGGAGGGAAAAATATCTCCTGAAGCACTTCCTTCTCAGCAGAGGTTAAGTAGGAGTTATGCTTCTTTTGTTTGTGGTTTTTTTTTTTGGGGGGGGGGTGTAGGATATTTTTTTTCCTAAGAGCAAAGCAGTGAGAGAGACTCATACAGGAGAGAGATTTCTGAATAGCTGTGAGGAGGGTTCCCTTTTAAATAAAGGATGAGATGACAAGAATCATTGTTGCCGCTTCTGGCTTTGCTGTTTCCCTCAGAGATGAATTTCGACTTCAAAGTTGAATGTAGAGGACAGCGAGCAGTTTTATTGCCTTGGGACAGGAGCAAAAGCCAGACTATTCAGTTGTGATCTGCACCTTGCTCTCCTTAAGTAATCTACCCCTGCCAACACATGTTTTTCCTTTTTCTACAAGTATTCTTCTTTGCATTCTGGCCAGTAGACTTAAATATAACAAAAATTTGAGTCTGTAATCAGCTCTATTCCCCCAGATCCTGCCTATGTGTGCATTGCTTGTTTACTTGTACCTTCTTTGTATGTGCCTTATTTCTTAAGATCCTTTATAATATACGTGATGAGTAGCACCCAGGATTGATTTGCACGTACAATGTATTTGTGCACAGAGAAGCAGTCACACCAAGTTTATACACAACCCATCATTAATCTGTTCAGTGGTGCATTCCTGTGTTAGCATGGAGACTCATTGGCTTTCCAGAATCACACAGGGCAAATTTACTGGTGTTACAAGGGCTTAGCACGAGTTTTCCCCTCTGTGATACGTGTCTAATATTATTCACTTAACATCAGGAGGTTGCAGCTCTGAATCGCAGTTCATTAACATTTGTAAAATACATCAAAATCTTGAAGTGAAATATGTTATCTGCAGAAAAAAATGTCACTGTTAAAAATGTAAAAAAAAAAATTATGCGAGCAAGTGAATTGTCCTTTCTCATTAGCAATGGTGCTTCACTTGTTCCCGTATGTCTGCTATTGCAACATTTTCTGAATGTTTTCTGATCTGTGACATCTCACATTCATTGTGCGGTCTAATTTTTCAGAGCCAAGCCCAGAACATTTTCCTCAAGACCCCAAATAAAACTAAACTGAAGTGAAAAGTGGCTGTAACTCTTAGCTCTCAGCACCTTTTGGAAGTAGTAGCATCAATTTTGCCTGGCAACTATTCTATCATTCCTCCCTAAAAATAAACCCTAACAAAATGTGCTTTCCCTATTGCATAGTTCTGCAATTCTTGAGTCAAACTGAGAAAATTTTATGCTCATTAGTATCTTCCAGTTTGACTTGTCTACTGAAAACAATGAAAATATCTGTGAAACATTGCTACTTATTATTCATTATACATTGAGATTACATAATCTCCTCTTTCTTATTTTGCTTTGTTGTTTTAGATACTTGCAGAAATCTCAACTAATGTCAAGTTGCTAGTGAGCTTTCAGCCATATAAATTCCCTGAAATATCTTAGACCTCTCCATAAGGTGACTTCTTTTCTTAGATAAACGTTGCAAAACTTGGGGAACAGCACTTTATTCTAAGGGATACATTACAGAAAGAAAACTTAGAGTTTCATCAAGATCATGTTTTCTTGCTAGTGGACAGTGCTCTTGCCCTAAGATTTGCAACCAAATTTTCATAAATTTTAATTAACTTGTACTTATTGTCTGTTTTAATATATTTAAATACAGTTTTCTAATTGTCATAAAATTTTTTATTGTACTGTTTAAATAAATTTTAGTTTCTAGCTCAACCACAACAGAACCAGTATTTAGCAGATTTTTGCTGAAGTCTGTTTAATCAATTAAAATATTCTTGCCACAGATGTATGCAAGTGAAGAAGAACTAGCCACAAGTTTTAAGAGACTGACAAAATCAGCATTTAAGGATGGAATTTCAGATGTTTCTTAATACAAGACTTCTGAAGCTGCATACATACATTATTACTCTGCTCAGAACACAGACAATTCTTATCCAGCTCTCAAGTCTTAGCCTTTCTCTAATGCTTTTCTTTCTCCGAAAAGTGAAAAAGAGAGATAAAATGGCAAAATCAGGTTAAAATAATTTTGGTTCCTCAAATCCCAATAAGCAGTCAGGCATTTTGGAACAGATATATTACTGAATGCAAATGTGTCTGTATTTTTTTAAGCTTTATCATGGTGTGTTTCTTAAAAGAGATTGAATTTATGACTCAAGAATTTGCCACCATTTCTCTGTCACAATTTATCCTTTAATAAAATGAATTAGGTCAGAATGCTCAAAACAGAGTCTGGTTGTTCCTGATGTAGGGATTGAATCACAACATGACATGAAAACTTTTAGCACTTTGGGAAAGAAATTGAGCCACTGAAAGAGTTTGACTTCTCCATCTTCATCATTCATTAAGAACTTTAAAATTGCAAGTCTGCAATTCTCATTAATAGTCACTTCACCTAACCCCTGCCATTGAGATTTTAGGTCTATGAACTTCAGCAATGATTCTAAATTAGTTTTCTGGACTTCTTGCATTATAAATGAAGATTTATGAACCTCCTTGAATGGATCAGATCCCTCTTAGGAATGTCCATTTCTCTCAGTTCATTTGTAGCAAGGATGTGCTCTGTACAAGCAACTGATTTAGACTCGTCAGGACAGTCTCCCTTGCATATCACAGACTTATCTGGGTTACAAGGCTGTGGATAGACCATGGCTCAAGCAACAAACTCTCATATGCAACTGTAATTTCAGGTGCACAATTTAAATATCATTTTTTGACTTTTCTTTTGACTATATTTGTCAGATGGAATTGTACCCTGAAGAAAAGATTTATGATCTATTCCTACAGGAGTATTTCTTGTGTACTCTGGGTCTTAAAGTTAATTTGCTTTGAGTTCTGAAAATTACGCGAGATCTTGAAATGTGGTATAAAGTCACCAACAAACCTGGTGAACAGGAGAGAAAAGGAAATACAAGTTTCTATCTCGTCTGGCAATGAGAATTACTCAAAAAGTCTAAGAAAATTCCTTCACCTCCTTTTAATGACTTCCTCTTTAAGCTGGTCCTTTCTGTAGTCATAAACAGAAAAGGATTTCTGGCCACTGTTAGCAATCTAGAGGGAAACTGACTTCACATTTTACTGCAAAAGTTCCTTGTCTGGGAACTCTGTTTTATAATTTCACTTTATATTTTAGTATTATTATTTGTAAGCAATGATTATCTGGTGAAAAATACACACAAGGTAAGCTTTAAAGAAGATTGGGACACCTATATTTATCTCAGTTCCTCTTCTTCACATTTTAACTAGCACCTTCTGTGAAGATCAGGTGTCACTTTATCTGACTCCACAGAGGTATCTAGCCATATTCGAGACATTACTGGGCACCCTATTAGGACCCTAGGTGCCTCTTCAGAAGAGTGTGGGTATCAAATCCCCTAAATTAGGTAGATGTCTTAAATACTTGTACTGGTTTCAGTTGGGATAAAGTTAATTTTCTTCATAGTAGCTAGTATGGGGCAATTTTGGATTTGTCATCAAAACAGTGTTGATGACACACTGATGTTTTCATTATTGCTGTACAGGGCTTACACAGAGCCCAGCCCTTTTCTGCTCCTCACCCCACCCCACCACCAAGGATGCTGGGGGTGCACAAGGAGTTGGGAGGGGACACAGCTGGGACAGCTGACCCTAACTGACCACAGAGATGTCACATACCATGTGATGTTATGCTCAGCACATAAACTGGGTGAAGAAGAAAGAAAGGGGGGACATTTGGAGTGATGACCTTCTTCCCAGGTCACCATTACGCATGATGGAACACCTGCCTGCTGATGGGAAGTGGTGAGTAAATTCCTTGTTTTGCTTTGCTTGCATACACTACTTTTGCTTTACCTACTAAACTGTCTTTATCTCAACCCATGATTTTTTTCTCACTTCTACCCTTCTGATCCTCTCCCCCATCCCACTGGGAGGGGAGTGAGTGAATGGCTAGGTGGGGTTTAGCTGCCAGCTGGGTTTAAACCATGTCAATACCCTAGAGCATTTCCAAGAGCACTAGACACATTTCGGGAAAACAAATCTTGCTGCAGATGTTTTCTTGAGGGTGAGCCCTGTCACTCCATGCCATTACTTGACAATATTGACTGTAGGACAGCTTAGAATTCTGGTATACTTGTAGGAATCTACATACATACATCTGTAAGTAGGTATCCTTATCTAGAACTGATTCCTATGTAAACTTTCCACAAAATAAGTGATTCTACAAATTATGGACTGCTATAACTGTCCTAATTTACCTATTTTCTGCTATAATTGTCCTAATAAGCATCTTATTTGTGCCTCAAACCAATTAAGCAGAGGAGGTTAAACACATTAAGAAAACATAATAGCAAAATGAAATCTTCTGAGGACATTGGTACACAGGCGCAGGAATCACAAGAGAAAGAATTTCACCTCTGTGAAGACAATGTCCAGCTGAGCTTGCCCAGAAGCACAGTTGTACTCAACAGTTTGGAGTTTCTTCACAAAACCTGAACTGCTCTCTAATGTCTAAGCATCAATGCAACATTTTTGCTTTGTTAGGCGAACTTCTCCCCACTTTCTTTTTTTTTTTTTTTAATTCACACTCTATCCTGCAGTTCTGCCTTTGAAATCATCTGCTGCAAGATGACAACTTGATTTTTCCTGTGGTTTGTCACAAGGGAATTAAACTGTTGATGTATTCTATTCTAATTGTATTAATATTGGCTCAATTGGCATATGCTTCACTCAGAATGTCACTGGATCCTTTTACTTCAATTGATTTTTCATTTAAAAAAACACAAACCAAAATTGTCTAGAGAAGAGTCATTAAATAGAGATTTTGTTTAGTTTCAGAGTCTAGTTCTTTAAATATAGTCAGAAAATTATCCAAAGAGCACTACTAGTTTATAGCACAATGACGATTTCATTATGTATTCTAAACACGAACACATATATCACTGCATAGAGGAAAAAAAACACGTAAAGATACTCTTTGAATCATTGGCTCTCAGAAATCAATAGCAGTTTTGCTCCTGACCTCACTAGGGATAGGATTTTCACTGCAGTATTTGTAAACAGTAACAGAGGGACAGCATGGGAAGAAAACAGACCCTTCTGGTACCCTAAGAACAGCTTTAGGTGGAGCAGCAATGTATCAGTTTCCCAATAATAAGACAGATCTTTCTCTTCCTCTGTCAATAAAATCCCAGATTTCACCGGAGTATAAATTCAGATTTAGGGCTTGATAATTTTAAACCCACACACCGTTTGAAGGAGGCTAGCAGCATGACTTGTGTTTGGTGAGAGAAATTCTCTCAGGCAAAATTTTAAATGAGGATTTCCATTCATAAACAAAGTGAAGAAATTATATATAAATTATATAAAAATAGAAGAGAAAGTGGAAATCTGATTTCCAGTTTCTTTTTAAGTTTCTTGCACTTTCCAACCAGCTGTAGATGGCAGGCGTTTTGGGTGCTGCTTCATTTCATACTGGTGAATAAGAGATAAAATGGTTTATTTTCAGCAGTGTTAAGTGGCTGTGGAACCAATTGCTTCAATAGGCTCTGAGCAACCCTGTGAATCAGGCCAATTTTAGAGGCTCTGTATCATCAGGTTCATGTCTTGTCCAGTTCTCTAAAAATCTTAAGCTAAGCACATAATGTCCAAGAAAGGACAATAAAGCACATGATCTCATCAAATAGTCTGTACAGTAATATGCTATAAGAAGGCATATGAAATATGTTTCATAACATTCAAGTGATTCTTCCCCCACAAATAGCTCATGCAGGCACTTCTAATCCTAATTATGTATCCTTTCTATGCTTATAGTAATAATACGGCCATTTCATCTAGGTGTAGTTTTCAAAGGATTTTGCTAATATGTTATTTTTTTAAGCTTGAAACTGATGGCTTCAGACTTTTGGTCATATACGTGGCACTTGGAAAAGAATAAGTAAACCTATGTGTCACAACAAAGAAATCAAAGGGAAAGGTCAAGTTTAAATAAAGCCATAGAAAAGTTTTGATCTGAAGCAACCTAGATGATCTAAAGGACTTGTTTCAAGGCACCTGTATTTTTCAGTGCAGGGACAGTCTATACTTAACTGGCATTAAGTCGAAATGCCTCTTCCCTGGAGCTTCAGTCTCCAGTTCTAACACACTTAATTGAAAGTGATCTAATGTCAGATGTTTGAGTGTTTGTTGTCAGCAAAACAGATAATGTCTGTACCATAGGGATTGAGATGAGTCTGGAGTCAAAGGTGAAAGTACTTCAACATCATCATCAACTGGTATATGGAAAAAAATATTTATTGCCCACTGCTATGGGTAGCTAATTAGATCCTTTTTTCCACTTAAATCCATATGCAGTAATTCTTCCTTGCTAACAGATATTCCTTTCATAGCAGTTTTGTGGTGGTTTTTTTACTGAATTCTCTTTCCAAATGGATTTATGCCTTCAAAAATGTGAATAAACAGACACAGGAACAGAGCTTGTGTGGCAGATGAGCAGCAGTGATCACTTGTAGAAAGTTGTAACTAGAAAACATTGTTTGGAAACAAACACCGCTGAAAATGAACTCAACAGAATTCAGCTGGAAGTGAGTTTTCTTGACAATTTTGCAATTTACAAATTTAAATTTGTATTTAAATTACCTGAGAATGCCTGATAACATAGAATGAAGGGTTTTAGATAATTTCTGAGCGTTGTCAGCCTTTCGCTTGTTGTCTCTTCATGTCTAACTACCTGCAGTTACATTATCTTGTGTTTCACCCTCTAAATTCTGAGGAAGCAAAAAGTCAGATAATCTACTCCTTGCTTACTAATTATGTTGGAAGAATTTCAATAGTAAGAATCAAAACCTGTCACTACATTTTCCTAAGTGGCTTTTAGAATATTTTTGCTTCTGAGATACGATATTATGGATTTGTATTCTAATCTTTCCATATTTAAATACATTGAAATCCTATGCTTGGACACTCAGATGCACGTTTAAGCACATAACCTGGTCATCTGGGTAAATAAGGAGTATTTGATGACCATACTTGAACATACCACAGATGTATTAATGTAGAAATTTGTGATTATCATCAATTGGTGTATATGTAGAATGTTGTAGCTCTTTGTTTTCCTTACACCTTTCCATTTAACAAGTCTCAAACAAAAATTTAGTGAAAAAAGTAAAAAACATTAACAACTTAAAAAAATAAAAGGAAAAATCTCCAAGAATAAGGGTTATTTAAAATGCTTTGGGATTTGTACCCTTAATGTATTTCTTTCTTGTTGCCATGGTTATTTATTTCTCTTGTGGATAATTTTTAACAATAGAGGATGCCAAATTGTTGGGAATGCAGATTTCTTTTGAACTAAAGTAACTAAAATCCCTAAAACATGGAAGCTATAACCTCAAAAATGTCAACATTAGTACATCAAAAGGCCTTTGAAGAACCACATGGGTAAGCCAGTGTAAGATTATTTTATTCATTCAGAGGATTAATCTGACGTAAATCTTTTTTTATTCCAATGCTCAATTCACCTCAGCATCTGTTTTTCCAGAGGAAAGCTAGCTACACAGCATAGCTACATTTCAAAATCAAAATATTTCCTGGCCTAGAACAGTACATCCTCCAGACAGTAAAAGAATTCAAGTCAGCTGGAACATACCGTTTCTCCTGTTGTGTTGGCAAAGCTACTCCTCCAAACTGCACAGACCTCTGTGAAAGGGGTCCCAAGAGGCAAATATCCTGAGCACCTGCAGCAATGGGTGGAGAGAGGATGCTGCTAGCCCTAATGTTTTAGTTCTTTGGCCCCTCAGATCAGGGAGTTGCTGACTCTGGCCCAAGTCAGGTCCCAAGGGGTACAGATTTGTTAGACTAGCAATCAGTGCTGAGAGGCAGGTACATTCTGTTTGGGGGAGTGCAGTGAGCACTGATGTATGGCATGTGTCTGATATTTAATCTGCCTAAAAGAGCCCAGATCCTTCCATTCATCTGCATTTGTGGGCATAGACTCCTGTGTACAGACCTGGATGTGACTCATAAGAAAGATGAGACTGACACATTTGTTGGCTAACAGTCAACCCTCATGTAGTTCTTCATCTGGAAACAGGATTAGGAATCCATTCTGCATGCAAGGTTGCTATGATTTTGTCTGCCAAATACAGGAAGGATGCCTCCATTCAGAATGAATAATTTCATCTGTGATGCTTAGTTCAAAGGACTAGGGACATTTTAGGTGATTTGTAGTTGCATTATGTCCACTATTCTGAGCAGTTCTTAAAAACCTTCTGGCTTCCATTTTGATGAAAGAGGTCACCTTCTCTCTGCTGGACATACTGTTCAACTCTACTTACTGTTGCCAAAAGGTTTTTGTTCATAAAAGACAACTGCTGGACAGTATTTTATTTCCTCCTGCATGCATGCTCATAAAATGAGAGGTGCATTGAAGTTTGTATCTGCACACATACAGAGAACCACTAGAGGCCATCATATACCTCTCTGTACAAACACAAATACATTTCAATTAATGCATAATACTGACACACAGGAACTTGTTAATGTCCGTAAAAGGTAGAAAGTCCACTGCTGGGATCTTAGAAATGGAAAGGGGGAGAGGGAAGTGCAGACTCCAAATGGACATATACAAATAATTATATAATTATTTAAATTTTAAAAAGAGACGGAAAGGAGACATTTGTAAAATAGTGCTTAAGGAATTAAAGCTGGAAGTAATGTATATGGCTTTACTTTATCTACAGCTATGACAGGAGGAGAGGCAGTTTCCCCACATGACAAGACTGAGAGAGTCCATTGCAGTTGCTTGAGACCTAGTAGTTGCTGAAGGAGTGTTTCTCACACGTGAACTACATAGTCAAGTGTTTGTATGCAATTTGATATCCAGGTAACATTATCAGAATCATTTCTCTTCCAGAACTAAGAATTAAACAGTATAGCTTTGACCTCCAAACGTGTTTGATGGCTCACAGCAGGCTTCTAGTTCTTTGCATCTATTACAACAAATTCCCTGGCATAATTTGTCACATCTATTTGTTTCTCAAGGAAAACATATTAAGGCACAATTAAAATTAAAGCTTAAATGTAAACAAGAACAGTATTTGTACTTTCTAATGCATGTATAAATTCTACTATAATGCAATCATACTGTCTTTCTGTTTGATCCCATTAAAGTCAACAGGATTGCATTTGACTTCAGCAAGAAATTTATCCACCCATTTGCATCAGTACTTTCTCATCTCTGGTTCTTTTTTTCATATCTGTATTACTGTAATGCCTTGGAGCCCTCTTCTATGAACAGAGTTTCCACTGTGTCAGGCACAAACATGATTGAATGATCAGACTGTAAATATTAACATTTCTTCAGTGATGGTATAATTGTAATTCTCCTTCTCTAACAGAATACTGTCATGTCAGACTTATGGTTTTGAATCGTCTTTGACACCCTTATTGGTTTATTTTTTCTTTTTTTTTTTTTCCTATGTTCCTTTTATTCAAATGAAGAAGAATTCTTCCACAACAAGACAAAGATTAGGGAAATGCAGCTAGGTTTTCTTAGCAGCAGGGTCTGAGTTGTGGCGCTCAGTCTGTCAGAAGAGCTCATTACAATGATTATTTTTACATTTCATAGTCAGGTATGAGATGTATTGCAGACATTGTCCTTGTTTCAGAAATAAACGCAGTGCTCCTCCATTGTCAGAGCAAAGGGGGGGAATAAGACATATATGTTTTTTTCTTTTAGGACCAATTTTAGAAAAAAATACTTTCTTATAAGATATAAAAATTACAGAGCACTTAAAACATATTTATATGAGCTGTCTGGATATGTGGAAGACTGTAATTGATAGCCAAAGGTGTTAAATCCAAGTAATACTCAACACTGAGAAGCAGGGAGCATTAATTTTCACAGTTATGCTAATGCAACTGCACCTTCTCCCATTCATGTCTCTGGCTGTCTAGGAGTGTCTCAGTCCATCTGCAGCTTACCATGTGATTACTGTGATGATTCATTTAATGCAATGATGATGGAGATGTGCTTAATTGAGCTATTCCATCCTATTAGTTCTTGTATTGACTTAAATTGGGTCTGTTCCTTTGCTTTTAAAAATAAATAATAATCCAGGTAGGTAGAAAATACAGCTTCCGATTATTTATCTTTGCAAAAGTTTCACTCTGCTCCCTCCCTAACTAACTAACTCTATAAATTGGACCCACGCCAGAAATGAAGATTGTGGAGACTTAACTGATATCAGAGAGATATTGCTTATCACACAGCTTCTGGTGACACTATTAGCACTACTCATAGGACTAGTGCTACTCACTGTTGGGAAAGGATATTGCTCTTCAGTATGAATAAGACTGCCAGAATCTGAAAACAGGTCCTGTTTGTATTCTGCAGAATGACAAGATTGCCAAGTAGCAGCAGTAAGATGTTAATAACCTGCTTTTTTTTTCTGAATTCCTTCTAAGGCAGTTTTTAACATGTCTCATACTCTACAGACAGACAAGGAAAGTAGTCTCTGGCAGAACACAGTACTTCTTCTGGAACAGCTCATACTGGAAGTCATCTCAAAGCACATGGAGGAGAAGAAGACTATCCAGAGTAGCCAACATAGATTTACCAAGGGGAAATCCTGCTTGACCAATCTGATAGCCTTCTATGACAGCATGACGGGCTGGGTGGACGAGGGGAGAGCAGTGGATGTTGTCTACCTTGACTTCAGCAAGGCTTTT
>VZSC01017261.1:128064-141063 GCA_013398225.1 Steatornis caripensis
GGAGGAACAACCCCATGCACCAGTACAGATTGGGGTTGACCTGCTGGAAAGCGGCTGTGCAGAGAAGGGCCTGGGAGTGCTGGTGGACAACAGGCTCACCATGAGCCAGCAGTGTGCCCTTGCAGCCAGGAAGCCTGATGGCATCCTAGGGTGCATTAAGAAGAGTGTGGCCAGCAGATCGAGGGAGGTGATCCTCCCCCTGTACTCTGCCCTGGCGAGGCCACATCTGGAGTGCTGTGTCCAGCTCTGGGCTCCCCAGTTCAAGAGAGACAGGGAACTACTGGAGAGAGTCCAGCGGAGGGCCACAAAATTGATTAGGGGAGTGGAGCATCTCTCGTATGAGGAAAGGCTGAGAGAGCTGGGTCTGTTCAGCCTGGAGAAGAGAAGGCTGAGAGGAGATCTCATCAATGCTTATAAATATCTAAAAGGTTGGTGTGAAGACGATGCGACCAGACTCTTTTCAGTGGTGCCCAGTGATGGGACAAGGGGCAACTGGCACAAATTGGGACACAGGAATTTCCACCTAAACATGAGGAGGAACTTCTTTACTGTGAGGGTGACAGAGCACTGGAACAGGCTGCGCGGGGAAGTTGTGGAGTCTCCTTCTCTGGAGATATTCAAAACCTGCCTGGACGCATTCCTGTGCAAACTGCTCTTGGAGCCGCTGCCTTAGCAGCGGGGTTGGACTGGATGATCTGCAGAGGTCCCTTCCAATCCCTACCATTCTGTAATTCTGTGATTCGGTGGTTCTGGGAACTTCTTACTTAGCTTGTTTCAAGGACCTCAGTGCACTCATATGATGAAAAACATGCTCTTAATCTTCAGTATCACACTCAATCCTTCAATTTGCTGTCAGGTTAAAGCAATGAAAATGATATCCTTCTGCACCATTGTGGCACAGGAAATAAACTAATAAAAATTCAGATAAATATCTGTCCTACTCTTCCATAAAGTAAGAATGTATTAAGAATCTATTTTTGTAGACTCTTCTTATGCATTTGTGTTTTGTTTGCTTGAACATTTATATTTGCTCACCTGTTCATGGTATTTTTGATTCCTGACTGTATGAGAGGCAGCACAGAGTTGCTGTTGCTTTTCCCCTTGCTTTTAATTTCAAGCTCTTTATTTGGCTTTTAAAAAAATCTTTCATTTAATGTCAATTTGTTTTGATTAAAAGACCTTTCTCTTTCCCCTTGTGTGCTCATTCTGTTGCTTGCTCTGTTTTGGTTTGTGGTATCAGGTTTATGTTTTAATTATTCCTCTTTATGGCTCTGTATTCTGGTAGTATTTAAATTAGATTGACTTTTTCACAAAGTTCATAACTTTCTCCAGAAATTAGGGACTGTAGATGGAAGTAATTCATTTTGTCTGGTGTAGGAAGCAAACATTTTACCTCTCCAGGCTTCAGAAATCTCAATTCTATTCATTGGCTTTCTACATTGCCTAAACATGATTGCAGCGTAAGCAGAGCTGCTGTGCATCAAGAACAGCACTGATGAGAGTTCGTTAATCAGGAGCATTATACATTTCAGCAGGATCTGAACAGGCAGCAAGCTCAAGCCACAGCTGATGGGTTTGTTTGGTGAAGAGAGCTGAAAGTAACTAACTGCCCAAAGAGTTGTTCTCTTTTAAACATTATCCCAGTGGTGTGGGAAGCTGCTTAGGAAGTAAGAGAGCAGCATTTTAAGCCTATCTCAGACTGAAGGCTTTCAAGTCATTATTCCAACTTTCCATGAAGATCCATCCTATACTTCAGGAGCAGATTTTTTTCAAAGATTTACACCCCATGTCAGCTGCTCCACTTTACACAGAGGCAATCTCAGTTTTAGTTTTTTGACCAGTTGTGTTATTTGTTATAGTCAGAAGCAGATCACCTTTCAAAGGAGTCACCGGGTCTCCAATTTTTCTGGAGTTGCTAGCCCATTAACCTGAATGTGCCCCTACTTTTGCAGTCTTTTTTCAGTGCTTTTTGTTTCATTTTTGTATGAAATATATTCCTTCTCCACGTTCTGAAATGGTCCCATAAGTAGGCATGTCTATACGAGTTTACTGAAATTTTCTAGTAATAGTTCTAGTACAGCTGCTTTCTTTCTTTCTTCTTCTTCTTTCAGTCATCAGTGCAGGCTTATTTAAACCTTCTCCTATGTTTTTAGATTGCTTTAGATCTACTAATTTATGTAGCTTCTGTTATTCCCATTGAGGACTTCTATTTGGCTAGTTTCATTCCTAGTTACCTGTGCTGCTCAGAAATTCTTCAGAGACTTTGTGTCTGAGATGACACTACTTCATCTATTCCATGTATTCCACCTGGCAAAACTGATAATCTCTACATAGTGTAAGAATTTATTCCAACTTCCTCACAACAAACCATAGGTTTCTTCTTATCCTCTAGCCCTAACCAAACCGTGCCTCTTAATACAAGAAGATCTATCATAGCAGATGAAGCATGGACATTAAATTTTATGAAGAAAAGGGTCCTGAATAATTTTGAATACAGCTCCTGTATTGAAGTCACTAAGAAAGCATTGCCAAATATTTTTTCATTTTTTCCAAAGATTTTAATTTTTTTGTTCTAAGATAATACCAGGATATCTGAAAGTTGTAGCAGGATGTTTGTCAGCCTCTTTTCCCAAGTAACAAGTGATAGGATGAGAGTTGTGCCAGGGGAGATTTAGATTGGATATTAGGAAAAATTTCTTCACCGAAAGGATTGTCAAGAATTGGAAATGGCTGCCCAGGGAAGTGGCTGAGTCACCATCCCTGAAGGTATTTAAACAATGCGTAAATGTGGTGCTCAGGGACATGGTTTAGTGGTGGACTTGGCAGTGTTAGGTTTATGGTTGAACTTGATGGTCTTAAAATTCTTTTCCAACCTAAATGATTCTATGTTTTTATGATTCTATCTTTACTTCAGACAGAAGTCTAAATTTTCTGTGGACAAGTTCAATAAAAGAAATATGAATATAAACTTTTTTCAAAGCTACAGGAGAAAACTTGGTGTTCTTTCTTTGTACCTTGGACCTTGTTGTGCGGAAGCCCTTCTATCTGTGTATTAAATTTATTTATTATTATTATTAATTATTATTTTTATTTTATTTTTTATTTATGTATTTATTTATATTTATTATATTATTGTTTATTATTAATTATTATTATTTATCTATTATTACTTATTGTATTGTAGGGTCTTTGAGGTAAGGGTGCTCTACTTTATAGGCACCTCTTTCCCCGCCCCCCCTTTTTTTTTTTCAATACAGTCGTTATCAAGGTATGTAAGGTAAGCTTTAGTCAGAAGGATCAAATTTACTTGGACAAGATGTTTCAGTGGAGTGAAGAACTATATTTCCACATGAGAAATCAGTTCCTTACCCAAAGAATCATACTCACCATAATGCATAGAACCATAGAAACGCTCTTTGCAACGATTTCTGGAGATCGTCTCCAAGATCCATCTTGAAGGAGGAGCACTGCCAATCCTAGATGAGACCAGCCATAGCTTTCTCCAGCCAAGTCTTGAATACTTCCAAGGATAGAGGTTCCACACCCAATCTGGGCAAATTGTTCCTGTGATGCACTAACTGTCTGGAGAATTTTTTCCTGATGTCCAGTCAGCTGGGACTCGCATCTCTAGCACGTCACCTGACTCTACTGAGAGTTTGCGTGCATTGTTTTTGCAACTATACTGCGAGAACCCCTGTGCTGCTATTAATGTTCCTGTTCATCCTTAGCCACCTCTTTCCTGTTACAACTAGACTTATCTTAGCTTTGTCATCTGTTTTTGATTTTTTTTAACTCAGCTCATTTTAGATATGATTCATGATTAATACACCTTTTGAATGCAATCAGTAGACTTGATATACTCAGTTAAAACTACAGTGCTTAAAACATCAGATTGGTGCATCTGTTGGAACCTTGATGAATTCAGAGAAAGTCAGAACAACCATACCTACAACAGATGACTGTACACAGTAACTGGATTATTATCAGGTCTATTACCTAGCAACCAGATGAATACACTTTTTCAAAGACTACGGGTAGAAGTAGGCACTGCAGGAAGAAACCAGGCAGACATATCTATCGTAAGGAAAAAGTTGGCATGTACACTGAACTGAAAGGAAAGGGCAGCATGACATCAGGCACAGAGCAGTCAGTGGTTAAAGAAGATAATTAAGAAACAATCTTGGACAAAGCATCAAGAGACTTGGAGGAATGATCAGTTGTTCAGGGACTTGAAAAGGAGAGCATGAACAGGCTGACAGAGATGCAAGAAAACCTTGGAACTATCAAGGAAGAAAACCTTATATTTGAAAGATACTCTAAGACACAAGCGGAATGGAAAAGGACAAAATGAAAGGTGAAGAGACCAGAAAAAGTAGATACAGTGAGGAAGGAGACTTATACACAAAAAGATGAACAAGGATTTTATCTGGAGAGGTAAAGTCAAAATTGTAATGCTAGTGCACAGGAAGAGACACAAAATTAAACAAAATCTGGGATCTATGAAATGAAGGAGAACAAAGAAATAAAGCTGATAACTTACATATAAATTATAGAAATGTATTGCATCAAATTTATTCCTGAACACAATGGAGTTGTGAGGGGCTGAATTCAGCTCAGTATGCTTACTTATTTTATAAATAATAAGTGATAATAAATTATAATTACAGTATTGATCTACCTTTTCCAATTAACTTTTATTTATATTGTTTTCATTGCACCCTTCTGGAGAGTCCTATGTTTTGTATTTTGTATTCTGAAGACAGCTCTGAAATCTGTATATTGAGATCGTTTGGTGTAAATTTTAAGATAACAACGCAGGAAAGTATCACTTCAACATGAATGGTAGAAGCAATATGGTTCTCTTTGGTACATAATGCTGGTTAAAATCTTCAGTAACTATGAGATTGAATTTTGACTGTGCTTGTGAAGTCTTGGTTTTAGTAAGAAGCATTGTCTTTGGATTTGTAAAGGAGACAATCGAAAGAATTAAATATGTTCAGTGCCATCATGCATACAAAACTAACATAATACCAAAATCACTCAAAATCAGAGTCATACCATTTTGCACTCAGTTTGAGCTGGAGTAAATTATTATATTGGATTCAAGACAACGATAAATCATTTTGGCTCTTTGAGCAAATATGAGGACCATAGGTATTTATTAATTACATTTTCTCACTGTCTGAGTAAGAAGTTTGGTAGGATATTTTATAGGCATAGAACATGTGTCTCAAGATTGTAGGAAACTTCCTTGTAGGCTGGTAGCATAGCTGTATCTGAATTGATATGCATCTGATACAATAAAATCATATTAGAAAAAAAAAAGGCAAAGAGAATGGTGATTCAGAGTTTTTTTAATCTCCTCTTATGTTTTTCAATTCCAGAATTTTGTGTGCAGGTTTTCTCAGCTGGGGTCATGATTTCAGTTTTCACTTCGAAAGTGTATTGACTCCTATCTGCTCATTAACTTCTATCTCATCATTCAAGCCTCTTTAAAGGTATATTGAAATTTGAATCACTGACAGAAAAACAGATAGCTTCTAGTCTGTGATTCTCAGCATACAAATGAAGTTGTTATAAGCATCATATTAAAAATAATAAAAGATATATTGTTATAATGTTTTGATTCTTTGTCTAATGATAAGATATTCTGTACAGTTACCTCTGGTCCCCTGCTGCAGTCCACAGGCATGGCAACTTTTCTGGATGTGTTACACAGTAAGTTTTGAATCCAAATCTACTGCATCTATGGAAATGATTTTCTGTTGTTCAGAAAATAAAGCAGGTAAGCATACAGATGTACAAAACTAATACTTTAGGATCTCAGACTAGAGGCCAGTCCTGAGATAATCAATGTCTCAGTCACAACCCAATATTAAACACTTTCAGGTTCCATTAACCGTTTTATCAACTATAGTAAATGGTTACATAAATCGTCTTAACTCTTGACCCTTGCAACCAATTTTAACTATTATGTTGTATGAGTTCAAAAGTTCTGTTTCTAGTTTTAATCAGACTGTTTTTTCACTCTTGGTATTGCAGTAGTATGCAACCTAATTCAGAGAGGTATTGTGACTAAAATTATTCTCCTATATATACTCTTTATCTCCTAAGAACAAACAAAATAGTACAGTGTCATAGTCCTTGTTCCAGAGTTAGGGAACTTGAAACATGGAGTGTTGGAATGATCCTCAGTGTCATAGTGAAAGACTGAGGCAAAGCCAGTACTGAATACACATCTTCTAACTCTTGGTCTGGTATTTTAACTATCAAGTTTAATAACTGATATAATGTAAGAGGGTAAACTGGATGGTCTGTTAAAGGATCCCTTTAAATCCAAATTATACTATTAGAGAAAATACTTTTTGACATGGGAAACCATATCCCAACTCTCTTGTCTATCATCTGAAAGACAGAAAATTATCATTTGTCATGGCCCTCTGCACCTCAAATGATCAACTGATTGTCCCTTTGAGTAGAACAGCTGGGGACTGAAGTGCAGGAGGGATAAAATATGACTATATCAGAAGTGCAGTGTTGTTTTCTGTTATGTTAAAGCTTAGATACTATTATGAGGATCAAAGATCTGATAAAAATCTGGTTAATATGCCTAGGAAGGGTGGTCTTTCCAGTTCTGCATTGCTTTAAACATATGTCACGTAGAAATAATGAACCAGCCACTTGCTTCCTGGACTGAAATTCTGTTCTCAGACATGGCTATGAATTTTAATTGGTGTTGAGGGGAATTATTCAGCTAGATTAAGTTAGTCCCAGTAAACAGCCTCTATTGAGACAACATGGAAGAAGTGTTGCATTGCACTGGGGAAGTATGGGAACAGAGCATGAAAAGAAAGGAAATTGTCCCACAGTGATATGTTGCCTTCTGCAAAGAAGCAAAAATGTTGAACTGTTGCTACTACATGTGTTTCTGAAGTGAATGCAAAATCATTATTGCTGTCTTCCAGCAGTGACTAGAGGCTTCATCTGAGATTGGGATCCTCATTATTAAACAAACACACAGTGAGATGCTCTGCTCTGCAGAACTCACAGTCTAGAGACAGACAAATGGTGATGTGATAAACAAGAATGTAAGAAAATAAGGTAGTGAAATATCAAAGCAGAGGTTTGTAGAAACAACATCAGAATGTCCTTGTGATTAAAAGTAAAGCTGTCACTAGCACTTCAAATGCTTCAGTGTCTGTGAATATTCTCATTACCTGTTTTCAAACACGTTTCACTTTGGGATGATATTATCTCTGCTTTCTTTCTTTCTCTCTGTGTGTGCACCTGTATCCAATTACAGCTTCAAATATTCTTCATAGTGTAGCAGTCTAATATATTATATCTGTTCTGTACATAGGTAAATGTGTCAGAAATAAAAAGGGATGAGCAGATAAATCAACTGCTTGTATCTCAGTTATAATAATTATGTCAAGCCTTTATGACAGCTTCTCATACAAAAGTTTTTAGACTGTTACAGTATAAACTGTCCTATAAGAAACTTAATGTAAGTATATAACCATGTATAAGCTAATAACTATGCTTTATATGTCCATATGCTATGGACTAAAATTCACAAGATGATCTAGGCAATTAGATCCCATCTAATTTTTACTATCTAATCTCCACTATTTGATAATTGAATGAAAATGTCATGTTCTCAGACTTCTGTTCAGTGGTCATGTAGTTTTACTGGTTATGAAAATCCATAGTGCCCCAAGCTGCTCCTTTCACTCCCTGACTGCTGCAAGTGCTGTATCTGCTCGGCAGAGCAGTTTCTTGCATTCTTGATGTATTCGGCTGTATGTCACGATTTCCCCAGGGAAATAAAAGGTGCATTTGTCTCAAAACACATCTTAGACCAGCTCTGCAAGTCTTGAAATCTAAGGAAACTGCACCCTACTTGTCAGTACTGGTAAGTACTGGTGAGTACCTTGTCTTGTTATATAGATTACTTGTGTTTCTTACATGTCAAATTTCTAAGTAAATCTTTGTTTTTCAGCTCTAAAAGTCTCCAGGGGACTAACTTAAACTCACCAACTTTTTTTTCCAAAGCTAAACACAGTTTTCACAAAGCTGTCATCATTACTAAAAATCTTCAGATTTGATCCCCCACATGTAGGCTGAAAATAATTTCAGTGTGTTCAGGAAAATAACCCACATTTCTCTTGGTTTGGAGAAGAGTAAAAATCTATTCCTAGTAACTTAAAAGGAACATAAGACTGAGAATGATCTTCTGGATTGCCAAATCTTAGCTGCTGATATTGCAGTTAATCAAGCCATATAGTCTCATGCATGAAATTATTAAATTCAGTTTGTTTATTTTCTTCCACAACATCCACAAGAAGGCTATCCAAAACCTTGTTTACCAATTGCTGAAAGTTATTTCCAAAACTGGTTTGCACTGGGCCCACTAAAAGACAGATACTTTTGTTTGGACCCATGACTTCTCCAAAAATCCTAACTTGTTTAAAACTACAGGTTATTGAGATAACAGTTCGTTACTTCTGTTTAAAAGGATTTCACTTACTGCCACAATTATACCTGTCCATGATCTGTCTTGACATGTTTTAATGCCAGAATATCAATGTGTCCGAAAGGAATGGGAAGTCATGTTACTAAAACTCCTAACCTAACCTTCATTTCAAACACGACTTTCAGGAAGACTATTAATATTAATCCACTGAAGAAAGTGTGCTGAAAACAAATAATCTGGTAAATAACATGCTTCTCAGAGAGTAATCTATAATCTGGTTGTTTATTTTTATATTAAAATGAGCTTTACCAAACTTGAAAGCAAGATTTCCCAGTCCAGGCACCAAAATATGCTCATTTCTCCTTTTCAGTGAGAGGATAGTGATAGTACCAATGATAATATATTACTTAGCATGTCAAGAAAATCTCTTTTCTGAAAACCTGCTGAGACAAATGAGTTATTTGCCAGACTTTCACAGCAGAAATGATTTTGCTGTGCTAGCTTAAAATGGTGTTGGGCAAAATAATTCATGGAGGTTATTCTCGTGAAGTGGGGCAAACTATAACAAGCTATATCTGAGGCTGATATCTGTGATTTTCAGCAGCTGTGTGAACTTCCTCCACTCTGGCTAAGCAGATGTCCTGGATGCCACGCAATTCTGCAGGAATTCTGCTATACAACCAATCTTATGTAGGCAGTGAAAAAGAGAGGCTGATTAAGGAATATGATTTTGCTCGTATTTATTTAGACTCTGTCTTTCTTGGCACATAGTAGGATAATGAGCACATGATGGATACACTACAAATAATGATTATAAGTAGTTTAGCCATTCAGAGATATTCAAATAATTCCCTCACTTTCTCAGAGTAGTCTTATCTCTGTTTACTTCTATAAAGATGATAGCTGCAGTTGTATTTCTTAAGGATTAAAACAAGCCTGACAGGTTAAGCTTTAGTTTTAGTCAAGAAACAGCATGGAGTATATGGAAAATGAAAAGAGAGAAATTTTTCTTTGTAGAGTCAGTTCAGATTACTGGGCTTCTTCCCTTTTCCAGAGCATCCACTTTGAACGGCCTGCATACAGGCACCCACAAGCAGCCTGAAAAAGAGTGAGAGAAGATGAATGCCTGTAAGAGATGTTATAGAAAATGAGAAGGATGTTAAGGGAAAGAGAAAACTGCGCTAAATGTGTATGATGTGACCCACATCTGTAGCATTGCTGTATAGTGTCTGCCAATGTCAGAGACCATGCCAAAAGATTATGCTTTTAAATGGAAGAAGGAAAGAGGACTTGGATCTATGTAAGAAGCTCTAGACACATGTAGTGTCTCTAGTTCAGTTCACAACACAAGTTGTCAAGTTTCCTGGATAACAACTGCTTAGAACTTTGTTGAGGGTGATTGTGTTCAGTGGATGCTGAGCAGTCAGTGACAGTATCTGCTTGCTTGGAATGTAGGAAAAAAACTGTTTCCTGCATATTTCACAGAAAAGACCTATGTGCTTATCCCAGGGACTAAGATATTATAGAGATGTATCTCTTCTGCTAGAGTTATTCTACTAATGTTAATGAACATGTGGTGTCTCCAGCTAAGCATAATGTTCTAATCACTGGGTCATGAAGTGTTTAATTAGGGCTACCATCCACCCCTGACACATTCGGAGAGACTCTGAGTTTTGGTAGACTGGCATTCTGCTTCACAAGACATGGCTCCTCTGTATCTTTTCCCCAAGCTGCAGTGCTGGTCTGTATTTAAAAATGTAAAATATTTCCAGCAGCCTGTCTCCTGGAGGTTGGCCAGTTCACTCAGTGCACATTTCAACATATCAAGGAAGAAAAGAAAGGGCTGAGTTTGTGTAGCCAGCAGGAGTCAAATTTCTGTGGGGGCTATGCTGCTTTTTCCATAGAAACTTCATACCACTGAGACTCTGGCTGCACAGATGTATAACCATGTCCTGTTGCACAGCAGCAGTCAGCTTGCTGAAAGGTACTGAAGCTCTGCAGATATGTCTGCTTTGATGAGCACCCTAGTGCACATTGGGACTGTGATCTCCCTAAATATCCAGACTGGCACCTGTTTGGAGCATGGCGTGGTTTTTGTCTTGTCCAAGTTCCCTCTTGTTGGAGATTAGGGCGTGAAGCTGTAGGGGAGAGTGCTTGGTGGTGGTGCACCTATGTGTTCTAGTCTGATGGGGAGCTGGGCACACACCCAGGGATCTGGAAAATGTTTCTGAGTGAAGTGACTTAGAGAAATCTTACCTAGCAATGATTATCAATAGGAGGCAAAGACTCAGGAATATGGAAGCCAGGAATATGTCCCAAATAACATATGGTGAAGGTCAAATAAATTGTCGTTTCCTCTCTGCAGTGATGATGTAGTGCCTCTCTGTTTCTTGCCATGACACACAGTCTCAGCTTAACATGGCAGAAGAGATCCAGGCAAGGCAAGAGGAACCTGAGAGAGCCTGGCAGTTGGGTTGCACTTGAATTTGTCCATTTTTATTGATTAATCTCTTTACAGAGAGCAGTTGTTCTGAAAGAGGGAATCAGATGCCACAACAAACAAATCCGTATGTCAGCCAATGTGAGAAGAAAAGAGAAGCAGCTGCCTTAAAAAATGGGAATTTGAAAGTGCAGCTCTGGGAAAAGGGCTTTTCAGTTGAGCAGAGCAGAATGGGGCAGTCTGTGGGGTAGTAAATACGAGGTTCTTTCCTTTCATACTGTAGAAATTCAGAAGAGAATATGGGGTTTTCTTATATTCATATTTTTCCTGCATAGTTCTTCACTTTGACCCAAAAACCATACACTGACCTCAATATGGCAATTGAGACAGTTAAAAATTGAATGGTAAATGTTCTTTGCAACAGATGGTGGATTTCTGTGGAAGCACCATAAAAGGTAAAACTTGCAGATGATAGTGTGGTCAGAGAACAAAAATGAATAGAGGATATTGAGAGGATATTGAGTTCACATTAACTCTAAACTAAATGAAACTAAAGTAAAATATATGATATTGCACTGTACAGAGAAAGACTGTAGGTCAGGATCTTAGCTGCTGTAAATTAGCTTATTTCTACTTCATTAGCTTGAGATCTTAAAGTCTACATGTTATACTGTCACCACATATCATTTCCCTGGGAGCATATCTTTGAAATCAAACTCTTGAGTTGCTGGCCTGCTCGTTTGGATCAATTCCCTGGAAGGTGACCACAGCAAACACAGAGCATTGTTGACAACAATAATTTTTTGATGCTGTTGCTTCACAGATGCCAGTATGATTTAAAATAAACTCCAGCTGCAGTAAGCCCTTCTGCTGATTTCCCTAATGAACTGCGAACCTCCAAAGTGTTTCTACTGACCTTGTATTGAATATGCTTTCAGAAAGGAAAATAGTACCGTTTAGAAGTGAAGCTCATTTTGCTAAGTATGTGAACAGTCTGTCACTTACTGGCAGAGCTCAGACAGCTCTGACAATGAGGGCCAGGTCACACCAACCTCCTTTTGAAGAGAAAGATGGAGAGAACTTATGGGAATTCGGAAAATAAAACACCTGAAGTGCTGAAAGTGTGTTTTATGTCTCTTCTTGAAAATTACGGTTGAATGGTCCATCCAGAATTTGGCCTTAGGAATTTCAACTCTTGAATCTTACTCCCTTTATGAACTCAAACACTTTAGGAAAGTCTTTGAATGAGGGTATCCTTAACGTGGATATTGAGTATTTGTGATAAAATTAGCCCAATTCAGAGGCAAATTTTGGTAATATTACAGAAAGCATATTGACAGTTGGCTTATCAGTTGAAATAGAAGTAAACCAATAAACAAATCTACAACCAGCATTTTCCTGTTCCCTGGGTACATCGCCAAATCAGTAAGAATGAAGATGAAATCTGTGTTTCATAATATTGTCATGTTACAGCTGTAGGCTGAATACGTCAAACTAGATAAAAACAATATGGGAGAAACAAAACATACATCATTTAGTAGAGTTCTGCCTTCCCTAATCATGTTTGAGCTGTCTATAAACCCAGTTTCTAACTTACTAACATATTACAAGGCCATATTCATTTTAACACAGACAGCCACCCTGACTCGTACCATAATAGGAACAACCTATGTCATAAGTAATGTCATTAAGAACAACAGGAATTTTCAAGGACTAATGTATTAATTAATAGGAACACGGATATCAGACTTTGTTTCTTTTTGTGGTGGTCTTTTAATATCTGTCATGGTTTGAGCCCAGCTGGCAACAAAGAACCATGTGGCCGCTCACTCACTCCTCCCTCCCCATGCTGGAATGAGGAGAAAATGTAACAAAACCTAGTGAGTCAAGACAAGGACAGGGAGGGTTCACTCATGGGCAAAAACCAGATTCAACTTGGGGAAAAAATTCAATTTAATAAGTCATCAATCAAAACAGAGTAGGATAAGGAGACATGAAAGCCAGATCTTAANAGTGAGTCAAGACAAGGACAGGGAGGGTTCACTCATGGGCAAAAACCAGATTCAACTTGGGGAAAAAATTC
>VZSC01017262.1:833-33172 GCA_013398225.1 Steatornis caripensis
GGACAGCGCCGCGGCCGGCCCCGCCGAGGGAGCGCGCAGGGCCCCGGGCCGGCCGCAGCCCTTGCCCTGGAGCACAGCTGCGCCGTGGGGCGGGCGGAGTCGGGCTTTAGAGTGCAGGTGCGGGAAGGAAACATCATGTGGGGCGACGCTACGAGGTGGTGATGAGAGACAGCCAAAACAAATTTGGGTGCTTGGAACGACACTGAAAGCTGACTCTGGTAGAGTGATGTTGCTTATGCGCGACGATGACTGACAAAGCTGAACAGACAAAACTGATAGTCAATGAAAAAAATATTTTCTTGTAGAGTGGCATGTAATTTGTGCACATATTCCAGATTATTCTCATTGTCCCATCTGACATTGGATTATCGACGACAACTTCTCATTTTTGATGATAAATGTGCTTTGGGGGTGGACTGCATGTTACTTGCTAAATACACTGAGGAACAGAGATACTGTGTCAGTGAACGGTACAGCTGAATTAATGAAACTATTTCCTCTTTGAGAGTGTATTTTTGGAGCGTAACCATTATAGGTGATGGCTATGGAAAGAGTCAGTCCGGCTTTCTCAGTTATTTTTTTACAAATTAGTTGTGATGAAATACTTCAGGCTTTTGACCTAGGCAGAATTAATATTCCAAATGCTGGGTTTTTGTAAGTGCTTTGTTTTTCTTGAAACATTCAAGAAATTGACGAGGCATTGAAAAGCCTTTTCAGTAATTATTTTTATAGCTGCATTGGAAATTCTTTGATTTTTTTTTTGTTTGAATGAAGATAGAATATGCACTTCCACCCACTCATGCCTAACTCACTGCCTAGAGAAACTGACCTATGTTTCTAGTAGTGGTGGCTACACCATTGTTTTGTTAAAACACTTTTTAATGTATATTTCTTTTTATTAATATAAGAGAGAAATGAAAATACATAAATTATGTGGTCCTTCATATTTGTCTACCCCAAGTAATGATAGTGAAGCACTCCGTGTTAATCATTGCTGACTCTGGCTCGACATGCTGTGGTTAAGGACTGCTGGATTTCTATGCAATAGTGTCATACAGACAAGCAAATAGAAAAATGTGGTATTTTTAATTTTAATTCCCTTTTGAATAGGCTTCACTAGAAAACAACAACATTCCTGTAGATGTGGCTTTGCAAACTAATCCTCATCAAGTAAGCCACCATCATACAGATACATTGCTTCCTACAATACGTGGTTGAATTTCAGAAGGAGACGCCTATGTTGGGCATGTAAAATATGCAGCTCGGTGCCTAATTTGGCACAAGACTGCACTTGAGCATACTTCAATGTTTCCTACAGGTGGCACTTACGTACCAAAAAACTTGTTTTAATGGGAACATAAAAACAAGCAAGCAAAGGTTAGGGCGTTAATCTTTCTGGGTAAACGTGCAAATGTATATGCAACATGTCTAGATCCCTAATTGTGGGTTTAGTTAGTGCATTTATGTTATGAATACTTAGAATTTATTTTAGGGTATCTTTGTTGTAAAATTCATAGTTCTTGAGGTAATACATTGGCATCACTGAGGTTAATCAGACTTTTGTGATAAATATCAATATATTACCCATAGTGAATTAAAAATTTGCTAGATTTTCATATTTTGAAAATGCCCTTGATCTCTAAGCTGTAGTAACTGTAAAGGCAACCAGTGAAATGATAACTTTACATATCCAGCTATGATAAAGTCTGCAGCAGTCTTAGGTTGGGATTGCAGTCAATGCTGCAGCATTAACATAAGCAAGAAGGAAATATTTGTGCAGATAGCAAAATATTTTTCTTCTTTTCTAAGATGAGAGAAGTAATTTTGGAATATTTTGTATTCAGAAAACAGGGTTATACCTCCTGTGGAGGTATATGCAGGAGCCAGAAATCCAGGGATTGGAACGAACAATTAATAATATCACAACAATTCGTATCTTTTTAGATTTTTTTCTGTTTTTTTCAGTGGGTTTTTTGCAAGTATCATCATCTCTCTTAATGAATTGAGACCATTTAGAAAACTTAGAAACGTCAAATAAAAGAAAATTATGTGGTTTGGAGTTTTTTTTTTTAATAAAAGCACCTGATAAGATTTGGTTTGAAGCAAATTAAACATTATAAAGCCAATTATCAGCTCTTGTTTTCAGCATTCTGTGTTACTTATAAACGCATCTTGCATTATTTTTTCTTACTATTTTTGGTGGGTCTACTGGTATTACTCTCTTGCACAGTCTAACACAGTTCCTTAGAATTCTGCTGAACTCACTTTGCATTTAGGAAAAAAGTGTATCATTTGTTATTTTCCTTTGCTGTATTTGAACGTTGTAGCCATATTTCTGTAAACTTAGGCCAGGAAAGAGTATTTAATCTGTGCTAAAAATTCTGGTGACCTTTTTATAAAATTTGTATTAGCCCTACCTAGGGATTAAACCTTTAGTAGATGGATGCCCTTTGTGTCATGAGTGGGCCAATTCTGTGAAAACGTATCTAATGTCAGAAAATCATAAGCCTTTGAAAAAAATGTGCTTTTCACAGACTTGGTACAACAGTCTCAGATTTTAGCAGCTGGATTTCCTGAAGCTCCACACTGCGGTTGCATAGCACTCCCCCTACAGATACTGCGCTTTGGCTGCTGAGGTCCTGCCAGAGCGAGAGCTGTGACGCTGTCATCTGCTTTCCGTGCTCTTACAGCTGGTGTAGACAGCTGGAAAGCGGAAGACACCTACCAAGATGCAGAAAGGAGAAAAGCAGTGCAACAAACCTTCAAAGAGGATGTTGGAACTTGGAAGATGTGGACTGGGGAGAGGGGCAAGAAAACTGGCCCAGAAGGTGCATGGGCTTGGCACTAACAGAGACTGAGGCAGTGGCTGGTCAAGGGTGGAAGAACAGGAAAGACTGGGGGTGCTTGTGAGGATTAGATTAAATGGGAAGGCGGAAGTGAGCAAAATGATCCTGAAAGAGAATAGGAAAAGAAGATGAAGGAGCAAGGCAGGTAATCCAAGTTCAGGCAGGGTGCTCAGGCAAGTAAAACTGGGGGAAAAAAGATGAGGAGGTGTTCACCCAGATGAGATGAATTGGATGAAAATGAGGATGGAATGAGAATTTGGAAGCCGTGAAGACTAAACCTGCAGACGTGTCTGCAAAGAAGAGACAAAGTACAAAAATGTGGAGGGGAGATCTGGGCAGTTAGGACCACAGAGGTTAGGAGGAAATGAATGGAACTAGGACTTGCTGAGCAAAGAGACTGGGACTGAAAAGACAGCCTTAGGAATGAAGAACAGGACTTTTGAAGTGTGACTGGGAAGCAGAAAAAAGGGTGGGACAGGAACAAGTTCAAAGAAGAGGGCAGAAGTGGCCATGTTTTGGTGTAACAGCCAGAGAAAGGTCAGCGTGTATCAGCACGTGCCATCTTCCAAAGCCACACATGACCCCAGGATCGCAAATTCTCCTTGTTCGTTTGCCAGCAAAGAGGTCTGAAATCCACTGGCAAAGCATGACGTCCATTTTCAGTGCTTATCTGTGTGAAGGATGGCAGTCCGGTAGGGCTGATGGTTGGCCCATTAGCTCAAATGGTAGGATCTGTGCCTGTTGCTGTGCACCTAAATGTTCCAGCACCGCACACTACCCATATGAGAATTGATATGAACCACCAGTAGATTTTTAATCTTTTTTTTTAGTTGCCAGTTTGTAAAACCTCAGAATTTGCAGACCTGTAATAGGTTATTAAGGTTACCAAGTTAAACACTCAAAGCTAGAAAATGGTGGAAGTTTGGGCCTCTGTGCAGAACCAGCGTGGTGTTGGGATTTTTATGTTGTGCAGTGAATAGTGGGGATGTTGAACAAGGTGGGGGAAGAAAGAAAGGAGAGGGAAATTTAGTTCTAACTTGGAGACTATTCCAGACTTTGTGTATGGAACTGAGCAAGAGCTACCTACTTTTCAAAGGGGTTTGTTACTTGTTGTGTTTCTCCTTTTCTGGGTGCTTGATCCAGGTACCGTGGTGTCAGGGCTTCAGGGGTACTGAGAGTCAACAGCTGCAGCTGCCTTCAGTGCGAGTAGGACTTTAAACATACAAAGTGCAGTGCTAAATTCTTTGCGGAAAGAGATGTTAACCAACTCAAATAGGCACTGAAGGTTAATAGCCATCTTTTAACATCTCTGTGCCTCAGTTTTCTGTATGCAAAATGGCCGTATTATTGCCCCTCCCGTCACAAACAGGTTTTCAAAATAAACTAATGAATGTTTGTTAAGCAGCCAGACACAGCAGTGCCTTGGAAAACCCATGACGTGCACAGAAAAACCCATGATGAAATTCATAATTTTGTCTTCAGAGCAGAATATGAATAATGTGTAGCAAATAAGTCCTGGGACTACACGCTGAAGAATAGCAAATAGCTGCTACAAGAGAAATCGTTCGTTACATATGCACTATTCATTATGTTTGCTGAATGAGTCAGAATTTCTGTGAAAAAATAGTATGTAATCATGCAGTTAAAGACTGTATCATAATCTCAACAAACAAAGGGGCCAATTTAAGATTATTAAGTATCCTTCATTCTGATGTTTTCTAACTATTAATGGCTTAAATTATACAATGTCATTGAAGTGCTTTTAAAGTTGTTTTTTTTTTTTCTGTGTTCACTTCATGTTTTTGAAGACAGTATTTGGGTATCAGGATCAGAACTGGAATTGGCGTCTTGGCCAATTTCAGTTGAATAAATCAATTTCATCACCTTCCAAACACTTGACACCATCAAAATCGTTTAGTCTAACAAGCTTATATGAACGCATTACATCACACAAGCTAAGATGTCATTTCTGTCTTCTGTAAACAACTTGCACCTGTGGCTGTCCATGTTATCCGAGCATGTCTTATGTTTTCTTATTTATTTCAGAAGTTTATTATTGTGCTGGATTTATTGGAGCATTCTGAAATATACTTCTAAAATTTGTAAATGGGAGTTTTTGTGGCCATATCATGTACACTTTTGCCTTTCAAACAGAAGGTATGAAGTGGCATCATGCAGTCTCTGTGTGCATTCTTCAAATCCCTTTTTTGGCATTATGTAGCAGTATCACTGCTATGTCTGAAATGCTATCCTGTAAGTCTCAGAGACGGGGAAAAATTGAATTTCTAGGTAGACTCTCACGCAAAGGACAACTGAGAGATCCAAATTTCGTAGTAATTCTTAGTGCCCGGAATGGTTGGATTTACGTAGTTGTTTGGGTTTTTTTAAACTGTGAGAGTTCTGAGCACATTAATAAACGATTCATATTTTTGTACCCAGCATAGTAGAGAGGTGCTTGTAACTGCGATATTTTGATAGGACACAAAATTCAGAGGTGTTTTGATTGTTGTTTTTATTCCTCTCCCCAGCTGCAAGTTTGGAGATTTAAGTTTGCTCTCTTCAAAATGCAAACTGTATTACTTTTCTAGGGTTTGAATGATGAAACGGCCAAATAAGAAATTTATTTCTTCCGTAAAATTTTGTCTAACCGGACTGAACTTAAAAATATCTTTTTTTTTTTTTTTGGTGGCAAGCAATAATGCTGCTTCAGGTAGGAGCTAAAATCTAGTACATGGCTTCAAAAGCTCTCTTGTTGCAAAGAAGATACGTATTGTGGTTTTAGCTTTACATTTTTGCCAGAGACTAAGATTTTCATATGTAATATTCCTTACTGTTAGGACACAGAAAAATACTAAATGGAGCCAAACAACTATTTTTAAGTCTTCATAAATGATCTTTAGAATTGTGGAAGAGAAGAAAAGAAATTATTTTCTTATGTCTTTCACTTCAGCTCACCATTGCAAGTATTTCATCCTGCCTTATTTTATATCATGTTTTAAATCATAAGCAGTGACACCAGTAATAACTAGCGAGGCTTTGCTAGAAACTGACTATTCAACATCGCTATGTCAAGAAATGCAGTCATTTCCATTCTTCCTTTTATTTTTGTTTATATGTAATATATATTAATAATTATATATTATATATACATATTTAATTTTTAGAGTTATTTTATTTCCTTCTTCCTCCCTCCACATCTTTTAGAGCTTTATGCCACTCAAATCTGTGTAACAATTATGAACTATTTTAACTGGCAATGACCAAGTTATGTATTATTAGCTATTTAAATCTTGCCTGTTACTCTGTGCCCCTGTTGATTCAGTTATTCATCACTGAAACTTTTCTACATCTTTTACAAAGCAACTGAAATGCTTGGTGTGTAATTATGCCAGATTCACGTACGGAAGCACTGTTCTCTCCCAGTGCTATACGCTAATATTGCTAGGTTGAAATTCAAATGCATAATGTGAGTTTTGTGGTTAATTTCTACTAATTGTTATAATTAAGGCTTTTTAAACATTACTGTCTCCCATGGATGTCCCCCCTTTCTTTGTGTTTGTTTCAGATTATAGTTGCCAGATGCATTCTTTTATTTATTCTGTAACAGAATCCATTTTATCATTTTCTGCCTATCTTTCTAAGCCATCTTGTGCTTGCAGCTCCTTCTCTTTTAATGTTGTCTGCAATACAGAAGTGTGATTGTTCTTTCCAGATCATTCATAAAGATGCTTATTTAGCCTGGAACTAGCCACACGTTCTGTGGTAGCCCAGTAGACACCTGAACTCCTTAGCTGTTTTGCCACGTATCAATCTAATCTCCGCCAGCCAATGTTCAACCCTGCAGATCAGTAGTTCTTAGTAAGCACGATGGCAGAGGAGTCAATTAGGGAAGAGACGTTCTACTCCCTCCAGCCTATGAGAAGCAGGATTGCCAAGCCAACCCCTCACTTAAAATTTCATGTATCTTCTGCAAATCTCAAAGACAAAACCTGTTTTTCTTGAGTTAAGCCATTAGTAGTATCCTCTTCATCAGTTTTACCTTCCATCTTAAACTAGATGTAGTAATTTTCTTCTCAACTTACTAATGTGATGGCTCTACCACCTCTAATAAGCTGTGTTCTGAGCTCACTTTGGATTTGCTGTTTACCCTGCAGTTATGCCTGTACAATCTAGATCAGAGTCTGCCCTACAGGCCACTTCAGCTTTTACAACTGCTTTCCAGTGAGGTTCCTGGTTGCAGAGGCATAGCTTCTAGAAGGAGCAGAGTCTTGGTTTTGTTATGTAAGGTGGGAGGAGGAGAGACTATATCACATTCTTATTTAGAGTAGTATTTTGTCATTCATTTTTGAATGGGTTCCAGTCAGGCATTGTTGTGTTCAATTGTCTCCAAAGACTTGCTGAAGCTTATCTTCCTGACCTTGGGTTTTCCTTCTGAGACTTCTCTGCCTCATTAATTTTACTTCTTTTTCCTCCAGAATCTAGAAGGATCTCCTTTGCCCATTCCGTGTAATTTCCTCTACCTTTCATTATTGATGGCCTCTATGGAGCAGGTTTGGAGGCCCCAGCTTTTCTGAATAAGGTACTTTTCAGTTCCGTTTGTGCTGCTGAAGTAATGCCAGAACCTTTAACCACAATTGAGGAGGTAATCTTTAAAAGTCCTTACAGTCTGGGTTTGTTTTACTTGGTACAGTAGGTACGTCTGCCATGCTGCCAGCATGCGTGGCCTTTTGTGCTTTATGTGACCTGGAAGGCTATATTTAATTCTGGCTGAACGCAGCTCAGAATCATCCACTATGTTTTCTCTTCTCTTTTGATAGAAGTTTTAAGCATTTTACTTGCAGACTACTTTGTTCAGAAGTTTATGAACATGTCTGAAAAATTAGTACTAACATTGCCAATACATGATATTGTAGAGGCCAGGTGCCCACCAAAGTGGCTCTATCACTCCCCTCCTCAGCTGGATGGGGGAGAGAGAATATAACCAAAGGTGCATGGGTGGAGATAAGGGCAGGGAGAGATCACTCAGCAATTACTGTCACAGGCAAAACAGACTTGACTCGCGGAAATTAGTTCAATTTATTACCAATCAAATCGGAGTAGGATAATGAGAAATAAAAACGAAATCTTAAAAGACCTTCTCCCTACCCCTCCCTTCCTCCCCAGCTCAACTTCACTGCTGAATTCTCTCCCTCCTCCCTCCTGAGCAGCACAGGGGGACAGGTAATGTGGGTTGTGGTCATTTCATCACACATCGTCCCTGCTGCTCCTTCCTCCTAAGGGGAGGGCTCCTCGCACTCTTACCTTGCTCCAGCGTGAGGTCCCTCCCACGGCAGACAGTCCTCCACGAACTTCTCCAACATGAGTCCTTCCCACAAGGAAGGACTTCTTCATAGAAGTCCCCCACGGTGTCACCAGCCCTGCCAGCAAACCTGCTCCAGCGTGGGCTCCTCTCTCCATGGGGCCACAGGTCCTGCCAGGAGCCTGCTTGAGCACAGGCTCGCCACGGGGCACAGCCTCCTTCAAGCACATCCACCTCATCCCGTAGGTGCTACCACTATTGCTGATGGCTTCGACCTTGGCCAGCGGTGGGTCCGTCTTGGAGCCAGCTGGCATTGGCTCTGTTGGTCATAGGGGAAGGTTCTGGCAGCTTCTCACAGAAGCCACCTCTGTAGCCCCCTAGCTACCAGAACCTTGCCATGCAAACCTAATAGAGATACACGTCTAAAATATTTCACTGCTCTAGGAAAGTGTGAGCAAATACAACGTTTATGATGTTGGAACTAGAGACGGCTCTGCTCCAGGATCACTTCCTGTGGTTTCCACAGTAGGTTTTGTTATACAGTGGAGCATCCTTTGTTTGACCTTGAAAATGTTTCCTTCGGCACAGAAGGTTTGGTTAGAATTTGTTGTAGCATTTGTAGCTGTATCAGTTTTCACAGTGGTGTTTGTAGTTGAATCATTAAGCAATCTTACTTTATTGTTTTCACAGGGTGTTCTTGTTTTGTTTATGCTTGAATGAACAAGCTGTTTTGCATGGATGTTTTCAAAAACAGTGATTAGCTATAGTGTTTTTGTAACGTAACAGCAGTTTCTCTGAGCCTTGACAGTTCTAGCTGCTGCCAAAACGGGGAAACTTTAAAACTAGTTTGGTGTTACTCTCTCATTCCTGTAGAATGACAGGAAATATTAAGGAGTTGGACTCTTTCTTAGTTCCAAGTATGGAGTGGCTTCCGGAGTTTCTTTCTCCAATAATGTTAAGTCAGACACAGCTGCAGCTCTAGGAGAAGCATAGTTTGAGGAATTCCCATGTTAACCATTGTCTATCAATGCATTCTCATTGGGAGAATTTTGCAGTTTGCAGTTGTGAGAGGTATCCCATAAAATTATTCCGTGAGCTGTTCCATTTGCTTCAATAAGACTTTGTGTACAAAGAAATTTGTGTTTGTAATACAGCATGATTAAGATCTTACAACTACTGTATTTTCCTAACTTTTATTGTATGTATTCTATCTTAATAAGTCATACAGATAGGCATCTAATTTGGATTTTTTTCTCTTCTAAGTTGCAGTTTATCTGGATTTAATCTATCTTTAGTTTTGGCCTAGAAATAACATTTTTAAAAGATTATTTTGCGGGGTTTTTTCAGTTAATTTCCGTGTGCACTCATAGTTGAAGACATACGGACTTCAAAATCAGCAGGATGAAGATATGTTAAAAGACTCTCAATCTTGACCAGCCAGAAGTACGAGTATCAGTGGAGTGATTCATGCTGCGTCATTGGTCCTTTTAATCCAATTTATGTAAAGGGAAATTATACATGAGTTTATATAAACTAAGGGATAAAATTAAGAACAGAATGTGCAGCAGATTGTATTTCAATGCTACTAAGGTACATCTCATGACATAGAGTAAATATGCACTTACACTTTTATGGTGGAATTTATGCTGGTAATATAGTAGAAATGCTCAGTAGTAAACATGCGGCTTCCAGAGCACTAAAATTTCTGATGAATTTCTAGCCTTTACACTTTCATTGTAATTTCAAGGCATATATCTCATCACAGGAAGTGAAAATCCCCAAGCCTATCCGCTCACTGAATCCATTGTGTCACAGAGAAGTTCTGTCTCTCTTGTGTGGAACATACTGGAATTTTCACCAGTGTTAGCTGTTCTCTGATGACACAGCTACCACCTTATCCTTCATGAAAGGACGTATTTGAGCAGTAGGACTTCACCTGCAGTTTATTGGGATTGTCTCACCTCTGCCCATGTGTAGAGGTTACTTTCTCTTCCTCCCTAGATGGAGGCACATGAAACTCCAGGTCCGTTTTGTTGTTTCCTCCATCTGTGAACTGCTTTGTACCATGCTTTGGAACCTCAATCCATTGAATATGTTGCTTCTGTACTTCACTTTGTCACTCTGTTTAGGTAGCATGGAGTTCTTAAATCATACTTGATTTACAGGGATCTGAGTAAAGCAGCCTTTCTAGAATGAGAGTTCAATTTCAAATTTCGTGACACATCAGATAGCCAGGTGTCCCAGCATGACATGTGTAGTAGGAACATGTCTCATACTCTGTGCTTTCTCATAACTGTGCAACTGCAGGGAAGACAGAATCAGGTCCCAATTGTGAAAAATAAGATGCTGATTCTCCTCCTCCTATTTTTGTATATTCTGTAATGCTCAGCTGATTTCTGGGTTGCTTCCTTGAGCAAACCGTCAAACCACCTAGGCTGTCTGGTGAGGCTGTCAGCCCTAATGCAAGTGTGCGGTGGTTGAGATGGAAGCCATACAGTGAAACTAAATTCTTCAGTGTATCTTAATATGCTTGTTAGATTTAGCTCATATAGCAGGAAGTGTGAGTTGGAAAGCATTACTTGGGATGCTTTTAAATGCTGTAAATCCAAAAGATGAAAAATTAATCTAAATATTAATTCTTTTTAAGTAGCATACCCAAGGGGACTTGGTTGCCTTAGTGAATTTGTAGCAAGTTATGCAGCTGTTCCTCTATGGGTAATAATTCAATTTTGTCTTACCATGGTCATCATCGATAACTTGTTACAATCCAATGATCAGAATTATTATAGGTTTATTTTACGTTAATTACAACAAAACTTCAGTTTGAGTTTTCTCCTCTTCGACAATCTTCATTAGAGAATCTACGTGAGAGACCTGTTACGAATGCCATCAGAACAAGAAAATGGTAAGCTGGAGTCAAGACTTTTATTAAACCCACACAGTCTATATGGTGTATTGTGTCTGAATGAGGGGTGAATTCTAATAGGAAGAAAAACCTGCTTAAATATTTATTTTGATTACAGTATTCATAGCTGTGTCATTTTTATAGTTTAGTATCTGTGAAAAGTTTGAACTCATTGTAGCCTTCCCCTTGATAAGGAGTGTTTAACAGGGTCTTCTCTCATTTCTGCATGCTTGCCTACCTTAATGGAACCGGCAGCAATCTCAACTATATATGAGCTCTCTGACTCTTGTCAGAGGTTTAAAAGTTAGTAACAGTCAACCAGTGGCAGACCCACATCCAAAGACCTTGACTGTGTTTCGTTGCCCTAGGAAACCAGCTAAAAATGAAACGAAACAGAACAATTTCAGCTCCTGCCAAAAAAAGTCTATGTCCTTTATTTGTCAGGGACCGAAAGAAAGTCTGAAAGCTGCATAAAAATTAAATTAAAAAAATAGTACAAGTTAGAGTAGAATTTCATAAACTATTTCCTAAACTATGAATACGTAATACATTTCGAGTTACAGTGGAAAAGCACAAACTGGTGTAAAACAGAGCCAAATCCTATTCCTTACAAGAGATCTGTGTGAAAAGCACCCAGGAGTTGCCAGTGCGCTGAAGTAAAGAAATGCTCATTCATGCTGCAGACTGCCAGAGTATCCAGGGAGTTAACAAAAGCCCACTCATGCTGAGCACCCTACTTTCTCAAGAAAAATGTTTAGTAAAATTGTGTTCCCCAGCCTCGAGTTCTCTCTGCTGCCCTTCGAGTGACAAGTTTTGCCTTTCTCTTTGGGCTTCCCTTTGCTTGAAAGAAAAGTGGGTCTTAAATGAAAATCTTTGTGCGATCACGGCAGTTGCAGTTTTCAGACAAGCTGGCAGGTCAAATTAAAGCTCATGTGAATACAAGGCTGCCTCTCCTTGCTAGGTTTCAGCTCATATGACTTAACTTGAGGTAGAGAACACGTTTTTGATTTTGATTAAGACACAGCTGCAATAAATGGCACAAGTTGTTGCCAGCCAAATAAGAATGAAGTAAGCAAGTATGAGCGTGAGTTTCATAGTAATAAACTAAAATGAAAGTGTTTGCCTCTCTCTTTTGTTTAGTGACACGTGAAAGCACAAATCATGAAAGGCCTCTTGCTTCTCTAATATACAGTTAATATTAAAAGCAGTAGAAGATTAAGGCCAATGCTTTGCCTTCAGTTACACTGTGTTAGATGAAGAGCATTGGAGCAATTAGGCCACTGACCTAGAGCTGTGTAACTTGGATCGGAATCTGGCCCCAAGCAACTTGTCCAGGGTCATACAGTCAATGCCTTCATCTGTGAGATCTGTTTTCTTTCACTGTTAGTCTTGGAGACATAGGCAGTTCCACGGTCTCCGAGGCAGCTGTACTTGTTTGTTAATGAGAAGAGAAAAACCTCTTGCCATAAGAAGCTCCAGATCCCTTCCTGCTCTAAAATCTGCTCCCTTAGTACTCAGCAGGGTGGGAGTCTGCTGAAAAATGTCACTCCTTATTTTACAGTACTGAGACAGCATCCTTCCGAAAATATGCCACAAAAAGGGTCTGAGTGCAGTCTGAAGTATGGTCAGAATTTCATAAGGATGCATAGATACCTGTCAATGCAGGCTGCTTCTGCTAAACAAATAAATTATATGTGATAAATGGATCTGCTTTTATAGTAGTGTTTCTGATGTAATTACTTGTTTTCAAAATCTGGAATTCTGTATAAGTGAAAGTATGCATTATACGCAAATTCTAGTATATACAAGTGGCTGTAAAGTTCATTTTAATTTTTAAATGACATTTAAATTAAGCTAGAAGATGGTTTAGAGCCTTTTACATCACTTACTATCTTCTTTGCCTTTCAGCAGCTGAGAAATACTGATTTTAATTAAAATTTGTTTTTAAAATGCATCTTGTAGTCAACACATGCTGAGAAGAACCACTTACCATCCATGTACTGTAAGCTTGCTGTGCTGAACAAAATGGGACCATTACTTTAATTAGTAGTAAATACTGTGGTGGCTTAGTATTTGCGGTCCACTATAATGTCTCGTGTGATTTCAAGAAGGTAGAATTGCACTAGCCTAGCTCTGATGGTCAGGGGCATGAAAACCAATGGTGTACCAGTAGAAGTTGTAGTGCAGCTGTAGCTGTTTTTGCCACACTGCAATTCTCATTCCGTAGAAGGAATTCCGCAGAGAAGCTTGTTTAGCTTCAACATGACAAGGTACAGTAAAAAATAAAAACTTGTCGCTAGTGTAAGGAGTCTAAGAGAACTTCAGTGGGAACAGTATATCAGGATAAATCTTTTTGCATATGAGTCACCCAGCAGGCAGGATGAGCAAGATGCAGGTGTTTGGTGGTGTTATTTGTGCTCTGTCTCAGCTTATCTGGCCAATTCAGTTTACTTGGTTTTGATATTCATGGATCATAAAAGGAGATCCCACCACTTCTCCTCAGCTCTCTACCACAAAGATTTGGTCAGTCCATGGTAGGATCAGTAGATCAGCGTACCTTAGGTAAGGTGAAAATTAGGCATGATGGCATGTCAATTTAGTCTGCCGGGCTAGGTGTTTTTTTTAGTGTCTTACAGTTTTCCCAGTCCTTAGTGAAGAAATGTGTACCCACAGGATTATTTACAACCTTCTATTTGCATATTTTTATCTAATAATGAAATTCCTGTTTTTTCATAAATTCCCTATATCATTTTTAACACAGTGCAAATTAACTTTTGTGTGCACGTGTGTGTTTATCTTAGCATTTTACTGAGTTAACGCTCCTCAACTTACGTGTAGTAAAAATGTGAAAAGAGGGAAAGTTGCGTAATAGGGGCCCAGCCTTGTGGAACACCAGGTGCTTCATTGAAGCGTGGAGGCATTCAGTTTTCATAAAAATTTTCTTCAAAAAAAATATCGGTACAGAGTAAGGGAAACTCTAAAAAAAGTGTAATTGTATCAATAGAAACTTGGATCTTTTTCCATTTTACTCAGTATATCAGAAAGTCTAGGGTTTGGGCAGCTGTTGACAGTCTGAAAATGTGGTTTGGTTTTGAATGAGTAAAGTATAAATACCAAATACTTTCAAGACATCAGGATACCAAATAAGAATTTAATCTTAGTGAAAGAGTAAGTCAGCCTTGCCGCATTAGCCATTGCACAAAGTTTTGCTGATCAGATTTTCAGTCAGATTTTTGTCTTATGCTTTGGGTTTGTGAAACTGATGTGTGCCTCCACGATTCACTTTCACCACAGGTATGAATTGTTAGATATTTGCAGTCAAGTTTTCAGAAGCCGTCAAGTAACTCAGCTTAAGTTCCGTTTATTTCAGTAAGACTCTTCTATATAATTTAGGCATTTCTGAAGATGTTACCAGTTGTTAATTGAATTTTTGCTTCAAGTAAGGATGGATCAAAAATCAAAGGACTAATTGGCACTGAATTGGAATAATTGGCTGATAACAACAGAGGAGAGCTTGCAGTTATATATCTGATTTTTCTTTATGATAATAACAAAAGAGAAAATAATTATTTTAAGAAATTAGTTTAATGATGCAATTGAATACATTTATTTTTAATTACAATTCATTAAATTACAGTTACTAAATAATTTAACTATAATTGCAGTTAGCAAGATACAAATTCATCCACATTCCAACTTAAATGGTCCTGAGATGTTTGATCCTATTAATGCTTTCAAAAAAACATTGTGGGGATATGTGAAAAACTCTGAAGTATTTGACACAGAAATTCAGGGAAATTATTTTTGAAAAGTCGATCTTTTAAAGTATCAGTCCAGAGGATATTTCTGAGTAAGAGAGATGTAGATTTTCCTTCCTATGGGAGTTCAGAAATTGACTGCAGTGTAAGATTTACTTTTTCCCCCCCACGTTCTTTTTCTTGTTTCTCTTTGGTGGGAATCTTGCAAATTATCAGAGGTTGCTGTTGTGTCTTGAGAATCATGAAAATTGACAAATGTAATTTAGGAAATAATTACAGAAGGTAACTTCAGCTAGCTCTTAACTTATGTGACATCCCTCTCTAGTCTCTGAAAAGAGTTAGACTCCTCCAGGGCAAAGGTAAACGAGAGAGCTAAATGCAGGTATTCGTATTACCCAGTTTAGGAAATTGCCTTACTTCACTGAGTGGAAAGTGAGCCTGTGGAGGCTCCCAGCCTCCCAAGGCTGATGTTGGTCATCTTTAGTATTTTCTTCTTTCTTAGCATAGTAAGATTAGTACTGGTTTCCACAGTAGTACATCATACCAGTATTTCACATGAACGTCGTTGCAAGTCAGATGTATAAAATCTTTTGGATAGTAGCCTTTGCTTTTGAATTAGAGGGTGCGTCTTTTGCATAAAATTTATTCCAAGTGTAATTCCACAGACATCTGTGGTCTTATGGCAAGAGTGAATGTTGTTCCTGCTTTTTCCTTGTTACTGTATCTGCTGTCATTTTTAAGAAGCAAAGAAATGTTTGGGTTTTATAATCTTTAACTTTGAAGGAGTGCGTATGGCAGCAAATCTGCTCTTGAGAATTTTGTATCTAAGCCAAAATTTATGTTCCACAGAAGTGTTATAATGTGACTATTTGATTTCTGCTTACTAATTATAGTAACCTCCTCTGTACAGGTACGCTTAACTTCCTGTTTAACCTAATGTTGCATTCGGTGTCCACTGAGTGAAAGCTTGAGCTGTAAACCAAAGCGATACGGTTCTGGTGGCATAATTGTATTCCAAAATATACCAGTGTAACTCTGTTTGGTATTAACTAACTTCAGGATTGCCACACTTGCGTTATGTATTCCCTTTGGTGTTCGTGGAAAACGTACTTAAATACTTTGAGGAAACCAAGACCCTGAAGTCTCATCTGCACAAGATCCCAAAGTACGTGTGAGTTAAATGCTTTTGCTAAGGGCACATGCGTTGAGTTTACTATTCAAGTGAATGGCAAACCTTCAGTACTGTGCCGGATGCTTTTCTTTCATTATACACAATCTTTCAGTTGCTGTACTACACGTCCTGTCAGGTAGCAACTGAGTCTATGAGCCTTCTTTGTGTAACAAGAGGCTGCTTGCAGAACAAGGTTTCAGCTCTGTAGTTGACAGTAGCTGTGAGAAACGAGGCTTGGGAGAGAGCGAGGCGCTGCTCAGTGGGAACTGAGAGCCTGCACGTTTGTAGCTGTCAGTGGCAGGATTGAGATATTGGTCTGCTCCTGGTTTGAATCATGGGACCGCTTGTAGAGTACATTTGTTCTCCGTGTGAGACAGAGGAAGAATTGAGTCCTTTGTAAGAGGCTGAGAGAAATTCTTTAATACAGAAGCTAGACAATCTGGAGGTTGCTTGGTGCTTTATGTAGGCACAGTTTTGGGGGACCCTCTCTGCTGAAGAAGACGGCCCTACTGAAGGCACTGTTGTGCTCGCAGAGTCTAGTTTTGTTCTCTTTGTTTTGCAATGTGGAATATTCCCACTCAAGTCAATGGTGTAGAGTACTAGGAAACAGCTAAATTATGCCTTGTGTTAAAACCAAGTAACAAAAGAATCTGAATGTATATGAACGTTTCAAAAATGCTCAGTAAATATAGACATGCATGTTATAGTTATAAATAGGTAATGCTTTATTTTCAAACCTATTTTTAGAAATTTTGGACAGAGTGCACATTATCTTACTAGAAAATGCACAACAGTAGTATCAGACGTGGGGAGGAAATGAGGAGAAGATAGAGGCGTTTGTCCGGCTAACAGGATTTGTAGAGGCAGGCATTCTCACTTCAGCTAATGTAGGAATTGGTTTTAAAAGGATACTTATTTAGAAAATACTCAAAAATATGCTTACATAAGTATAAAAATCTGTATTGGGAGTTGGTTTACCAGGATTCTAGGGGCGAGGAGAGAGAGAGAGAGAGACATTTAGGAGTCTGAAACTATTCACTCATTTTTTGTACGTGAAAAGAAGCATGAATTAAGCATAAATGTTACTTACGTGGTTCTGGATAGCAAGTTGAACTTTGAAATAGAATAGTCATCCTGGGGAAGCGCCACTTCATGGGCTAACAAATAACAGCCTCGATTTGATAATTTTATAAATGTTGTATATTTGTCCTCCCTCTGTGTGATTTCATTGTCTCTCTTGAACAAAGTGTTGCAGTGAACATTTAAATTCTTGATATTCATGCTAATTATTTGCTTGGTAGGGACATATTGTCCTGGTCCTGCAAAACAATTTTATATAGCCAGCAGTTGGGCAGGGACCCATTCATTCCAGAGCTCAGGAGAAAAACATGACATTGTGATTTTGCTTGGTTAAATTTAAAGTATGTGGCTAATATATAATTTCCTGGCACTTCCCTGTCATTTTTGGTGGTTACAGAGAAAGAATAATTCTTCCTCGTATTGAACTTTTGAGTAAATAAAATATTTCCACAGTAAGTTGGAGAATTCAGTCTGAATTATAGCGCTCAAATATTGTCAGGCCATATCAGTTTTCTAGAATTAAAAACTTAATATTTTACCTTTATAGAGCTGATATATAACCAATCAGTTGAATTATCAAGACAAAGAAAAGTAGAAATTTTTCTGTTTCAGAAGGTGTAAAGATGTCTCTTCATTTTATGGGAATTACGGTTTCTAAATGAGTTGTTTTCAGTTGTTAGTATGTAATAAGAGGATTTCTTATGTCATGGTATCCAGGTGCTCTTTATGAAATTGATCCCCTCTCATTAAACACTTCAAGAGGTCATAGCTAATGTCTCTCATTGTGTTGAAAATGCTGACTTGAGAAAAACACTTTCTGTTTTCCCCAATGGGTGTATTTTAAGATCTGAAAAAGGTGATGTTTTTAAAAATGTGGTTTGTATTATAAGATTTTGTTTGACTTTTGGTATGTTTATTACATGTACTATTGGTATCTGTGTATAATGTAAACCTGATCTTTCCGAGTCTCTAAAAATCGCTTTACTGTTTAGTTTATTCCTTTATGCCTCTCATCCTCATCTACGTATCTTTTGATTTTCAGATATCTTCCCAGAACTTATTAAGGATCCAGTGTTAGCTTTTAATTTTGTGCTATGTGGGTAAAGTCTCGCCTTGCTTATTTTCTGGCTCACAAACCTTAGTCACATTTCCCTTGCCATATTCCTAGGTTTCCTAGCTGACCCTTCACAGAAATAACCGTAGGCATTAATATCTCATGTGTCTTTGTAAAGATAGTATGGTGTAGCACTTAGTGTCTTCTGCATGACAGCCACCCAGATAAACCCCAGACTACGTGAATCAGATGAATGAAATTACGTCAGTGTAGGAGAACATTGTGGAGATGTAGAAGTGGTGTGACGACTGTTGCACTGGCTTTCCTTCCAGCTGCTCATTGGGGGATGTCACCAAAACTTCGTTGTGCTTTTGGGATTCCTGGTTAGTTGAATAGCTTCTGGGTGTCTTACCTGCCATAAAAAACTGCGGCAAACTAGAGGTTGCTTTAGCACAGCCAGCCACAGTTTGGATGAACGGAAGAATTACCACTGAATCTAGGCTTTCTTTTTTTTGTAGCAAACTTTCAGTCCTGGGCCACAGGTCGGTGTTAGAGGTGGAGGTTCTTCAGTAGCTTGGCATGTTATGTAGGCTTGGTTATCTTTATTGTCTGTATAGTCACCCTAAAATATGTTTTGTATCACCTAGTTTTCCATCATCATCTTTTTTTCCCCGTCATCAGAAAGCCATTTTTCATCATATAAATGTCAAAAGATCTCATTTTTGGGAAGTGTCTTGAACTGTTTTCTACTTTGTTGCTGCTAGAAGTAAATTCAGAGGACAGCCAGTCCTCAGAATTTGAGTAGGACCTGTTATTTGCTTTGCTGTTCCTCTGCCAAGTTTTAGTTGAGCCTTAAATGAGTGCCTCATCTTTAAGAAGTAGTGACATTTCCATATTTTCAATTAAATTATTTGGGAATTATTAGATTCCATGACTTTCAACACTATGTTTACTTGAAATCTCTAAATATATGCATTTCTTCCGGAAAATTAAACTGAGGTTTTAAACAGGTGTTTTTTTGCAAATCATTGTGAAATCAAAGTTTAAGAAACTGCTGTTCCCAGGTCACCTCCTCAGCTGAGAATGTGCTAACTAGACTAATGTGCTCTTGGGATGTTTCAGTGTGACTTAGAGCTGGAAAAAAAAAGAGTTGTAACTGGAAACAGCTATCAGTAACAAGCATTCCATTGTTCACGTTGTGTTGTGTTTTAAATCTAGAACATATTAAATGCAAAGAGTTTCATCCTCAGATAAAGAAACTTGTTAATAGTGACCATTTCAGATGCATGGACAAGCGTGAGATTTACGAAGTTCAATTTGACAGCCCAAAATGCCCTAATGTTTTTTTAGGAATCCTTTGGGAACGTGTTTTCAGAGGTCCATGGCAATGGTGGTGGCAGCTTAGGAAAGGCATAATAGCGATTTTTGAATGTCTGCTCCAAAAGCATCAGAAGTCCGTGTTTCCCACAACATGACTCTAAAGACACTGAAGATTTATCCCCGAGTACAAAGAAACTTAGAACAAGATGATTTGTCTTTGTCCATACAACTGGAGATTTTCCAGTGTGATGCCAAAAGAGGCAGATCTATTTATATATGTTGAGGGGGGTTCATAATGGGTTGAAATGAAAATGTAAGTTACACTTCATTAAGCTGATGTAATTTGCATCTTGAGGGACAGAAGGACAAAGCCTTACCAGGAAACACAGTTAACAAGAGATTTTTAAAGTAATGCAAGGAAAAGCCAATTAATGGCTTTCTTCTCTTTTCTGATGATTGTTCTGGGATGTTTGGGCTCTGATATAAAGCACATTTACATCACTTCAGGGATGTGTAACTTTCCACCAATAGTTAGGACAGCTCTGAATTTGGTTAAGTCACAGTTCAGAAAGACCCCTCCTTAATCCCAATTCTGTTTAGATATTTACATTTTTTTCCACATATAAAATGAATACATAATTTTTGTCCAGATACTGGGCAAATATCTGAATTGGTTGAATCTAAACCCTGTGAAGGGGAAATAGCAATCTGAAAAGCATTCTTGTAGTACTTTGGTCATTCCCACTAGTATCCAAGTCTGAATTGCAGATACAAAATAATATTTTACAGTTGTATTTTGTCATCCGTGATTATTGAAGGGCTACTTTCACAGCTCCAGCAGAGAAAAGGATTTCACCCGGCCCTGCCTTCTTTTAATTTCTCCAGATCTAATGGACATCATTGCAGTTGAATGAATATTTCACGAGTTTACTTCATGCTGAGTGCAAGCAATCACACTCATTATGGCTGTAATATTGGGGTTTTTCTCCCTGTTGATGGATGGCTATTATGTTATTGTATTCAGTCGTTTGCAGGTTCTGTTTTCTGTGGATTTGTACCTTGACCGCTAGATAATTTTTCATGGTTGCATAGTGCAGCAAGCTACATAGTTCATACTGTGAAAGGTGGCGTATTAGTGTTATGGATGGAGTTACAGGAAGGAGGGTGTGATTTGGCTGCTGAATACAAGTCGCATGAGTCCTGAATATTTACGAGTTCTGCAGCATGTCACCTTTCACCATGAATTTTTAATGTTTCCAAATGATGAATTACATTCAGACTATGGGGGGGAATACAGATGTATGTGAGGGATTCTATACATTCATTAAATGTGTGTCATAGTGCTCAGGGTTTTTTTTCTATTGTTGATGCTTAATAGCAGGAACGTATTTGCCAAGATAGTATCAGAGTCAAAACATCTATAAGCAAGGTGATAAGAACCCAGAAATGTATTCTTTTATTGGTCTAGTTTCATAAAACTCACTTCTGTGAGCTGTAAGTATGCTTAGAGAGTGGATTGCAAATTAGCCCTTTCAGGATTTCTTTTGTGGATAACATGAACAGTTTGCCTGTGAAATGAAAAATCAGTAGGCACATACTCCCTTGCCCTGCTGTGAAGTTCTGCATTTTTAGGACTAAGGAGAAAGAATGATCAAGTATTACAAAATTATAAAAATTCAATGATTGTGAATGCTCAGTAACTACCGATCAGAGGTTGCATTGAGGTTCTTCCTCACCACCCTTGCACTGCTGCAGATGTAATGGTTTAGCTTGTTTTGAGTGATGAGGCAAATTTAAAAAAAAACCTATCCTTTTCCAAATCTTTTCAGTGTGGGCTGAAAATTTCCAAGTCTTATCATTTGTCTCCAGTGGTGACAGATGAAAGCCATGAATGTTCAATGGGAATTCTCTGTCTTTTTTTTCCCATTCAGAGATAATTTATGTAAGTAGAAGATATAATGAGGATACTAAATTAAGTGTGTGTATAAATAAAATTGGTTTGTTACCCATTTGCCAGCATTTTTGGCTCAGCTGCAGCAGCAAGTATCATAATCACTTTAAAATTGATTAGACAATTTAACTTGAACTTTAACTGTGGATGTGGCAGAGATAAACCTGTAAAAAGGAGCATAAAACATTAATCTAGCAGTTCTCCAGCTGATCTCAGTAAAGCTGGTGTGTTGTATTTATTGTTTGGCTTTGAAGAAGTTTAAAGTCTTGGTTTCCAGTGTGACCTATGCACACACGAGTTGGTCTTTGACTTATTATTATATGGGTCAAGAATCACTGGGCCCTTTTGCTTGTTCTAAAAGTGAACTGTTTTTTTGTTTAAAAAGTTTCTGCCCAAAAGACACCTAAAAGCAGTATCCCTATACAGTCCTGCCGTAGCTTCCAGTGTTGAAGCAATATGAATGTGCAAAATGAAATAGCCATTTTAATTGGAAGGTAATCGAAGCTGTTCAGAGCAACATTTCCTGTGCTACTTTCGTTTCTAGTTTTTGTCTGCATTGTGATGCTTCATCAAAGAAAGATCGATTTAGCCTCAGTGAAGTAGTGAAGCAACAAACGTGAAAGCAGCTGGTTCTAAGGCCTTCTCCACTTATTTTCACACCTGTAACAGTAGTAACTTCCTTTCAGCTGGAGTTTTGGAGTGCTATAGGGCACCTATATGCTGGTTGAGAGTAAGTTCAGCTGCTATTTCTGCTTTTAGTAGACATCCTATTTCCTGATGTTGATCTATTCTATATCCTGGTATAAAGAAGTAGTAGTTTGAAGTGGACATGCTTTCCAGTATGAAAACCAAATCAAAACAATCACCAAAGCGCAAGTGGAAAAAAAGGCAAGGTATAAATGTGTTACCTTTTTAGTCAGTTATATCGGGCAGTTTCTGATCTCTATGACACCTATATTTTACTTGCCACAGATGCAAAGTCTCCAGTTTTAACTAGTGGGTAGGCCGCTAAGTAGTCTTTTGTGGCAGATAGCATTTTTAAGTGGTTTGGTTGACAATATTATCAGACCCTAGTGGAACCCCCACTTTAAAAGCAGATAGTAGTATTTTCTTAAACAGCTGACTTCCAAGTTTAGCTCAAAGTTACCCTTCTGCTGTTGAAAGAAAGTTCTGCCCATTCTTCCTGTTTCGTCTCATAAGTATATAACTATATATTATAGTAGTTGTAATGTTTTCTATGATATCGATAAACTCTAATGGAAATATTCCACATTATGTAGTTGTGATAAGTGATGGCTGTCCATTACCAGTCTGGGTAGGATATTCTGACTCTCCTCCTGTGCTATCCTGTCATCTTAATTTCTTTCTAGTTAATTACAGTGCAGTGATGTCAAGCACTATATATTGCATTTTTATGTCATATTCCAGTATGTCTCAGGACAGAATGCTGTTCCTACCATTGAAAAGCACCAATTTTTACAGGATCCAGATTCTGAATTGGAGCTTCTGCTTTACAAGGGAATACTTGTTCAAAATTTCTTGGTGGTCTGAATGCTAGGGCTAGGGTGTCTGCTGTACAGGCAAAGCTGGTCTAATACCTGCATGTTTCACAGAATCACGGAACGGTAGGGGTTGGAAGGGACCTCTAGAGATCATCTAGTCCAGCCCCCCTGCTAAAGCAGATTTGCCTATCGCAGGTTGCACAGGAACACATCCAGGTGGGTTTTGAATATCTTCAGAGGAGACTCTACAACCTCTCTGGGCAGCCTGTGCCGGTTCTCTGTCACCCTCACAGTAAAGAAGTTCCTCCTCATGTTCAGGTGGAACTTCCTGTGTTCCAGTTTGTGCCCATTGCCCCTTGTCCTGTCGCTGGGCACCACTGAGAAGAGTCTGACCCCGTCCTCTTGACATCCACCCTTTAGATATTTGTGAGCATTGATCAGATCTCCTCTCAGCCTTCTCTTTTCCAGGCTGAACAGACCCAGCTCTCTCAGCCTTTCCTCATAAGAGAGATGCTCCACTCCCCTAATCAACTTTGTGGCCCTCCGCTGGACTCTCTCCAGTAGTTCCCTGTCTCTCTTGAACTGGGGAGCCCAGAACTGGACACAGTACTCCAGATGCGGCCTCACCAGGGCAGAGTAGAGGGGGAGGATCACCTCCCTCGACCTGCTGGCCACACTCTTCTTAATGCACCCCAGGATGCCATTGGCCTTCCTGGCCGCAAGGGCACACTGCTGGCTCATGGTGAGCCTGTTGTCCACCAGCACTCCCAGGTCCTTCTCCGCAGAGCTGCTCTCCAGCAAGTCAACCCCCAGCCTGTACCGGCACATGGGGTTGTTCCTCCCCAGGTGCAAGACCCTACACTTGCCCTTGTTGAACTTCATCAGGTTCCTCTCCGCCCAACTCTCCAGCCTGTCCAGGTCACGCTGAATGGCAGCACAGCCTTCCGGTGAGTCAGCCGCTCCCCCCAGCTTTGTATCATCAGCAAACTTGCTGAGGGTACACTCTGTCCCTTCGTCCAAATCATTGATGAATACGTTGAACAGGACTGGACCCAGCACTGACCCCTGGGGAACACCGCTGGTCACAGGCCTCCAACCAGACTCCGCACCACCGATCACTACCCTCTGCGCTCTGCCATTCAGCCAGTTTTTGACCCACCTCACTGTGCGCTCATCTAAGCCACTCTTCCTGAGCTTTCCTATGAGGATGTTGTGGGAGACAGTGTCAAAAGCCTTACTGAAGTCAAGGTAGACAACGTCCACTGCTCTCCCCTCGTCCACCGAGCCAGTCATGCCATCATAGAAGGCTATCAGATTGGTCAAGCAGGATTTACCCTTGGTGAATCCATGTTGACTACTCCGGATAGTCTTCTCCTCTTCCATGTGCTTGGAGATGAGTTCCAGAATGAGCCGTTCCATCACCTTTCCAGGGATGGAGGTGAGACTGACTGGCCTGTAGTTTCCCGGGTCTTCCTTCTTGCCCTTTTTGAAGATTGGAGTGACATTGGCTTTCCTCCAATCTTCAGGCACCTCTCCTGTTCTCCACGACTTTTCAAAGATGATGGAGAGTGGCCTAGCAATTACCTCCGCCAGCTCCCTCAGCACACGTGGATGCATCCCATCGGGACCCATCGATTTGTGCGTGTTCAGTTTGCCTAGCTGCTCTCTAACCCAATCCTCATTGACCAAGGGCAAGTCTTCATTTGTCCGTGCTTCCTCTCTTATCTCCAGAGTCTGGGAGTCCTGAGGGCCAGTCCTAGCAGTGAACACTGAAGCAAAGAAGGTATTCAATAACTCTGCCTTCTCCGTGTCCAGCGTCACCAGGTCACCCGCCTCGTTCAGCAGCGGGCCCACATTTTCCCTAGTCTTCCTTTTGCTCCCAATGTACCTATAGAAGCCTTTCCTGTTGTCCTTCACCTCCCTTGCCAGGTTTAATTCCAGGCAGGCCTTAGCCTTCCGTGTTGCATCCCTGCATGTTCTGACAACAGTCCTGTATTCCTCCCAAGTAGCCAATCCTTTTTTCCACATCCTGTAAACTTCCTTCTTCCCTTTGAGTTTTTTTGCGACCTCCTTGTTCATCCACGGAGGTCTCCTGCCTCCTTTGTTCGACTTCTTCTTCATCGGGATGCACCGATCCTGAGCTTGGAGGAAGCGGTTCTTGAATATTAACCAGCTCTCTATGGCCCCCTTGCCTTCTAGAGCGCTAACCCAAGGGATTCCTCCGAGTAGGTCTTTGAAGAGGGCAAAGTTAGCTTTCTTGAAGTCCAGGGTTCTAATCTTACTTGTAGCCCTGCTTCTTCCACGCTGGATCCTGAACTCCACCATCTCATGGTCACTGCAGCCAAGGCTGCCCCCAACCTTCACATCTCCAACCAGTCCTTCTCTGTTTGTTAGTATCAGGTCCAGGGTCGCTCCTCTCCTCGTCGGCTCCTCCACCACCTGCGTTAAAAAGTTGTCATCAATGCTCTGCAGGAACCTCCTGGACTGTACATGCCTGGCCGTGTTGTTTTTCCAGCAAATATCAGGGTGGTTGAAGTCCCCCATGAGCACCAGGGCCTGTGACTGTGAGGCAACTTCCAGCTGTCTGTAGAAGGCCTCGTCAAGTTCCTCTTCCTGATCAGGTGGCCTATAGTAAACACCCACAACAGTGTCACCTGTATTGGCCTGCCCTCTAATTCTTACCCATAGGCTCTCGACTCGTTCTTCATCCACCCCTAGGCAGAGCTCGATACATTCCAGTTGCTCTCTGACATAAAGAGCAACTCCACCACCCCGTCTTGCTGGCCTGTCCTTCCTAAAAAGTACATAACTGCATTCCAGTCATGCGAGCTGTCCCACCACGTCTCTGTGATTATGATGAGATCATGGTCCTGTGACCACACAGATCTCCAGCTCCTCCTGTTTATTCCCCATACTGCGTGCATTGGTGTACAGGCACTTCAGGGAGGTAGTTGAGCACGCAGGTTTCCCTGGAGGGGCGCATGAGGATCTGCTGTAGTTATACTCATCCTTGAGGTAGTTGGCCTTCTGCTCCTCGTGTTGGGAGGCAGGTAAGAAACCTTTGTTGCTGCCCTGATTGTCCTTGCTTATTCCTCAGTCAATTGCAATGGCATGATTATTGCCATTTTGGACCCCACGCCCCTAGTCATTCAGTTTATAGCCCGTCTCACGAGGTTGGCCAGCCTGTTGCCAAAGATGTCGTTGCGCTTTTTAGGCAGATGAAACCCATCCCTCCCTAAGAGATTAAAGTCACTGAAGTATGTCCCATTATCATAAAAACCAAAACCCTCACAACGACACCAGCCACGTAACCAGGAGTTTATGTTCATTATCCTTCTATTCCTGACTTCGCCATTACCTCTAACCGGTAAAATTGAGGAAAAGATGACCTGCGCACTGACATTTTTCACTTGCACCCCCAGGGCTTTGTAGTCTTCCTTAATTCTGGCCAGGTTCTGGTGTGCAGTGTCATTTGTACCCACATGAAAGAATATCAGCAGATAATAGTCTGTGTTCTTAAGAAGTTGTGGCACCCTCTTGGCAACGTCTCTTACCTTAGCTCCCAGAAGGGGGCAGACCTTTCTCAACTCTCTGTCAGGCCTGCAGATAGGTGCCTCAGTGCCTTTTAACAGAGAGTCGTTTCTTTTTATGGCATCCACCATGTGAAGGTATCCTTGCAGTTCTTGTTCGCGAGCATCTGTAGGGGTTAAAGTTTCAAATCTCTTTTGGGTTGTGATGCTGGAGGGTGGAGACCGAGGTGGAGCCCTGCTTTTGCAGGTCACCAGGGTCCAAGGTGCCTGGTTCTCAGCAGCGTCCTCAACATGGTTCCGGAACAACCGATCAGTCTCCCTCTTAGATCCACTAATGCTGCGCAGCCTCCTGACCGTTTCCTGCAGCTCGGCCACCTGGCGTACCAGGTCATCAACCTGTGCGCACCGAGTGCACGTACTTACCTTTTCCTCAGGAGGAGGGTCTGGGCACTCTCTGCAAGACGCCACGTGTACTGAAGCCTCTGTGAGTGCCAGCTCAGTCTGGGTGGAGGTATCAGACATCGCAGGGGCTTTCTCTGCAGAAGCAGCGGCTTTGGCTCTGAGACGAGTGCCCGCCATTTTGTCAGAGAGCGGGGGCACTTCCCTGAGCTGCCGACCCGCGAGCGGGCTGCAGAGGCCTCCCTTCGCGAGCTCCCGCGCCACGCCCTGGTCGCTGGCGCTCCCTAGGGCCGTTTAAATCCCCCGCGGTTGCTCCTGGCAACGCCCAAGCGTTGTCAGCGCCGCGTCAGCCTCGCCGGCGAGAGGTGCCGGCTCCTGGCGGGCCTCTCTGCTCTGCCTCGGGTTTCCCTGACGCCGGGATCCCGCCTGCCGCCTCGGTCTAGCACGGAGCCACCGGAGTTCGTGCTTGCACCGCGGTGTGCCTCGCCGAATGAGCGTTCCTAGGGTCATTCAAAGGTATGAGAGCAAGAGCTTACTTTTAATGCTCTGTCCTTATTTCGCTTGTTCCCATTCAATCGTACACCGATTGCTACTCAAAAGTCTCCATTTACCAATACTCATGGAATCATCCTCCTCCTTATTAATACTATTTATCACTATCAGGTTCCTATTACTGCCTGTCAGCTCGATGGGTTTTGACATTCAGGACTACACAAATATGTACCAAAGTATAAATATGCATTATGAGTATCACAGATACTTCATGTGCTAAATAAAAGGGAAATTGGAGTATTGCTTGCTGGTGATGATTATGAGGTATTTTGCTTTCTTATTTCATATTCTGTTCGTCTTCTGTTTGTATGTCAAAGTCTGTAATTTTTTTTCTCTTTCAATGAGCTTTAAAGATTGCAGAAAAGTGTTTGTTTTGGATTTTGTGCCATTACAGAAAAAGAACAGCTTAGCACTTAGTAATGCCAATGGTTTCTCTTTCTTACATATTAAAAATGTTGCTAAAAATTACCTGGAGGTTTTGTGTTAGACGTGTAAACTATTTATTCACTTCTCGAGCAAAGAAAGTAAAAAGATCAGGAGCCCAGACATCTAAAGATGTACTCCAGACTTTATTTCCAAGAATTGGACAGAAAACAATACCCATCTACAGAAGCACTTTTGCTCTTTGTCATCGGTGTGCTCCAGAATCTTTTTTCGTCTCTGTCACTTTTTGTCGGTAGGCACTACTGCTTTGCACACGTCTCCTGGAGCATAAACTACTTTGGCTGTTTGTAACATGGCTAGGGCCCGTAGTTATGGAGTATGGAAGCTTACTTTTGAAGCAAGGAAGTTGCACCTTAACGTACTGTGGATATATATGGCTTGAGTTTCCTGACCGCATGTCTGTTCAGGTCTCTTTGTTCAGTGTGCTGGGGTCCAAGTCGGTCCAGCTCTCCAGGAGGTCTGAGAACCTCAGCAGCATCACTCCATCTCCTGCTTAAACACAGAGCCTCGCTCCTGGAAGATTGAGTGTATGTAGCCTTTTCAGTGTAACTGCTAGAGCTTTCAGTCGTTTTTCAAATGCAAAATGCTTACAAAAGAAAGCAATGCCATTTTCTCCCTGCTGGCTTTCTGAAGTCTCATGTTGGGGAAAGCACTTACTATGTATTTCATATGAACAGAAAGCTTTCAGTAATGACTGGTATTTCTGAGTTTATTGCAGCTGGTGCAGCTGTTGAAAATGTTGTTGCGGGTGGCACAAATGGGATAGATTTTTGAGCAAGACTATGCACCATCTGACTTAGATATTGGTTGAAAATGAAAAAAAAAAGCAAAAGGATGTTTAGAGAATAGACAACCTGTTGGATGTAAGTGCATAAAATGGAACAAAACTAGAAAAGTGTTATTATTGGTTCCTGAAGTAATCAGTAAAATTACGTTATTCAGAATACTAGCTGGGAATCTATGGATTTTACAGACTCTGTGATTGAATTTCACATATCCATGAGGAGAATTTTGAACAGTCAGGCCAACCTTAATATTTCTGCAGTGAGGTGTTGGTATAATTATTTGACAACGTATGTCAATAGGTTGGAATGTATCTAATGTTTTCCAAGTCAAATTTTTATTATTATTACTGACTAGACTCGCCTTCTGTGTCCAGTTTTTATCAGTTGTGATGGAATTATATAAATACTATATTTTTCTATAATTAGATGCGACTAAACATAATTCTGACAATGTGTTCCCTCACATCTCTGTGTGGGGTTCCAGTCTCCCTCGTCTGGACAGAATTTGGGAGCTTTCCTCTCTTTCTTATACAGACACATTAGCCTTGTTGTTCTCTATCGTTTCTTTCTGTTCTTATCTGCTTGATTTTATTTTTTTATGCCCTGTTTCTTTACTCCTATTGTCTTATCTATTTTTTCCCTTTTACCTACTTACTCATTATTCTTGTCTTTCTGCTTTTTTTTAATTGTTTATTCACTTTTGACTTGTGTCTTATGTAGTCCAAGATCCCCTAATGTTTCGGAGTTATGTTCGCAGAATCTTCTATTACAAGGTTACCTCGGGAACCAAGGGAAGACCTAATCTTAGAACCTGCAATGCTTTTTGGAGTCAATGGCGTTTTGTTCATCTGCCATGTGTGTGTAGAGAAACTAGGAAAAAACTTCCCAAGAACACAGCAGGGTCTCAACTGAGCAGATAGAATAGAGAGAAATAAGGACCAGAAAATTATGTTGGTGTCTACATCCCTTTTACTGTGGCTCAACACAGTGATCACTGTTATTCTTTCGTTGTGAAGGAGCCAGTGTTTTATATGTGTATATACATACACCATCTTCTAAACTTTGAAGAGATTGGTTTTACTTTGTGCTTGAAAAATAGTTTTAGCTTGAGTATGATTTCTGTTTGTATTTATTTCAGTGACAGGTATGAAAAGGGCTATTATATTAACTGGACGTTGCTGGCATCTTAACTAAATGCTGTAGCACCAGATAGCTTCAGATGTTTCTTATTCTCAAACTGCAGACGCACGCAGTTGTGACACTAGCCAGTCTATGCAGCCTGCTTACATGTTATTGGTGCTTATTCACATGAGGTATTTAATCCCTTTCCAATATTTCCCATCGCTGAAATGGAGACTTGCATAATTGTACCTCATAGTTGCTTCTGAGTACCACCTATAAGACTTTGTGAAAGGATGTTCAGAGATGTGATTATTTTGGAGCACAGAAAACAGATATCCAATAGGCCTTTAACTGAGCAAGTCATGCTTATTTTTTATGCAGGGAATAAATCACAAGATAGTGGGATTGCAGAGATGGAGGAACTTCCAGTCCCGCACAACATCAAAATAAGTAACATCACATGTGATTCCTTCAAGATTTCTTGGGATATGGATTCTAAATCCAAGGACCGCATTACTCATTACTTCATTGACCTCAACAAGAAAGAAAACAAGAATTCCAACAAATTTAAACACAAGGTAATTTTCATTTAAAAATCAAGGTGGAAATACTTGATTTTAAACAGACGAATCTCAGTGTTTTATTAAACTTTCAAAGCCCTGGACCATGGGAAACCAGTATTGGACATCCAGCACAGGTGGGTTTTGATTGAGCTGACTGACAATTTTTTTACTTGAATACATTCTCCCTCTCCAGGCTATGTGTGTGTACACGCAAGTACATTTGTTTGATAGAGAAGTAAACATTACCTTTTCTATTTCATTTGAAACTAAACCAGTTTTGGAAGCTGTACAATTTATTGCAAAACAGACTTTTTTATTTCTGAATAGTTCTTAATCATTATTTAAACAATTTATGTATTCTGTGCCTGTTCTTGTTCAGTGACAGGCTCATGAAAGCAACACATGTCATTTCAGCAGAAGAGTCACAAATTCTAATGCACTTCTAGGAAGGCTTCCAGCAATTTTAGTTTGCAGCATTCAGCACTGTGACCTGAATATTCATCTGGCCTCTTTCCTCAAGCCACTGATGCAAGGACATAATGAATGTATTGCAGAATCTGTAGTTATCAAATCCAGCAAAATTTGCTTTGACCTCAGAACAGTTGAAATACTGAGATGTCTAGAGAAACATGGAATGAGATAGAAGATTAAACACCACGATCATCTGCAAAATTAAAAACAATGTTGGCAATGTCTCTGAAAGAGAACGTTTACCAAGGCACAAATAACCATCCAGGCAAATCTCAGAGCTCTAATTCCACCAACACCTAAATTACTGTTGGTTTATAAACCAGTGGGATAACCAGGAAATATTTCGACCAGTTTCTCTGAGTCTTTTTTTGTGAGAGTATTTTTCCTGTGCCTGCTGTTAATAGCGTGTGTATAATTTTCACATTTCCTTATTTGCCTTTTTTTTGTTTTTATTGTGGCTGGAAGTAACATATCCATTAAGTGTAATGAAAAATCACTTACTACTGCTCGAAATTGAGAATTTTACATGTTTGGCCAAGATGTTGCAGTTGCTAGGAACCAGCCTGTGAAGCACTACCGAATTAATGTTATAATAGCCATTTGTGATGACCCATTTTTAATTGTGGTATCAAATAAAATAGGGTATGCTTGATTTTTTTCTTACTGTTGCTACTTTTGAACTGGCAGCCTTTGAATTTGAATTGCCATTTTCTACTGCAGGAATAAATATACCTCCTAATAGAAGTGCTTACTTGGATGGATTTTTAAAATTTCTTTCATTTTATTAATCTACGGGTTTTTTGATTCGTGTGCAAACTGGTCTAAAGTTGTAAAATTTGTTTTTTTAAAGGTACAGCCACCCTGGCAGATCAAACACTATATTCACTTCAAAATCTGTATTACAGTGATGAGACTAGTGTTAAATGGAGAGGGGGGAAAAAAAAAGGATAGTGGTGTTTTAATAAAGATAAGTCATTAAATTTATTTTGTTTTTCTCAGCAATTCTCTAGCTTTTTACTGTGATGAAGTGTTCAGTCAATGAAGAGAGGTAATTGGTTTTGTAAGAACAAGACACTAAAGTCTATCAGTTGAAATGCTAAGTTGGATGTCTTGTCAGAATTAACTTAAAATTTCTTGGTATTAATCGTGTTAGTGACTTTGGTAAAGCATTTTTTGTATGTTTTTTTTTCCTCTACCCAGAATTGTGGAAAATCCAGGCAGCAGACAGGGTGGGTGAGAGAACTGCGCAGACTAAATACTCTAACAACTATCTGTGCCAGAGCAGATACGTGTTTGCTTTCATGCATCTTTAGTACTAATTAATTTTTAACACACTTTCTGGAGTGAACTTTTGTTGAGAAATCCAAAATTGCTCAAATTCAGAATTTGCCCTAACCCTAGTCTGGTTAAGAGACAATCATAGAATCATAGAATGGTAGGGGTTGGAAGGGACCTCTAGAGATCATCTAGTCCAACCCCCCTGCTAAAGCAGGTTAGCCTAGAGCAGGTTGCACAGGAATGCATCCAGGCGGGTTTTGAATCTCTCCAGAGAAGGAGGCTCCACAGCCTCTCTGGGCAGCCTGTTCC
>VZSC01017262.1:35429-63485 GCA_013398225.1 Steatornis caripensis
AGTAGGTCTTTGAAGAGGGCAAAGTTAGCTTTCTTGAAGTCCGGGGTTCTAATCCTACTTGTAGCCTTGCTTCTTCCACGCTGGATCCTGAACTCCACCATCTCATGGTCACTGCAGCCAAGGCTGCCCCCAACCTTCACATCTCCAACCAGTCCTTCTCTGTTCGTTAGTATCAGGTCCAGGATCGCTCCTCTCCTCGTTGGCTCCTCCACCACCTGTGTTAAAAAGTTATCACCAATGCTCTGCAGGAACCTCTTGGACTGTACGTGCCTAGCTGTATTGTGACAAGTATCCTTCCTGCCTGTAACGTTAGTTCTACGAGTTTCACAGCTGAAGCTCAGCAGCAGACCTGCTGGGTAGGAAGCTGATAATCTGGCAGCTGCAGCACTGGGGACTGAATCCTCCCAATTCCAGAGGGAACTGAATCAGTCCCCACCCATCCATTGCCTTCAATACAAAGCTGTTGTGTAAAGGTGAAGGATATCCCTGTCTCTTCTCCTAGCAGAGCTTTTTAGAAGGAAAAGAGTGAGCTCTACCGCTTGGTTATACAAAAGAGCTTTGGGACTTATTCTCAGGAGTCATCCAACAGTCATGCTGTGGAAGGAGACCGGCATCTTCAGGGGAAAAAAATCATCCTTACTTAGCTTGCGGGTAGGGTAAATCACTGTCTGCAAGTGCCTGTCTCTCTCACAGGTGATAAGCCCAGATGAGCAGCTTAAACTGTTTTCTAACTTGTAGAGAGTTAGTGTTAAGTCTCAGATTTCTTACATGGCTGTGAGCAAGTGGCTTGGGATCTAGACTGAACCTGATGCTGTAGTTCAGGAAAGGGGGCTGGGGCTGTTTGTTTCCTTCTGCACCCAGGAGAGCATACGTGAATGGTTCATCCTTTCAATACTTTTTCTGTTGGCAGATATATAAAATATATTCAGCATATTTAAGGTGCATATAGTTTTGTTATTTATGACTGTTGTAATCATATCTGAGAAGGAGGAGATTTGTATTGGTATGTAAAGTCTAGAATTCTAAGACCTTGTCTTTTTCTCAGTGCTATTTGCATACCTCCCCGCTTCTAAGATATGGAAGTATGATGATTCCCATGTAACAGGAAACGAGGCTCAGACAGACATTTAGCAAAACTAGGACTAGAACCTGGGTGTGCCAAGTTACCACAGGGTGTGCTATGAGCAGACCTGACAAAGGGAAGGATAAGATGAAATGGGAGAAAGCCGGAACTTGAAAGATGCTTCTTTCACAGTTAAAAGGGACTGCTACGTAGGCAGCTCTTCCCAAAAAAGAGAGAGGTAGTGTGGCTTGTATACCTTGCTGCTCAGTTATTCAGTGCTTCCAGGTTGTTCTTGGAAATTATTGCTGTCTAGGTACCTTTCTTTGAGTTGTCTGGCGGGTGCTGATGGTGGAACAGCCGTCTGCCACTCTAGAATCCCAGCTGGCATATAACCTCCTACTTCTTTGGGGGCTCAATCAGGAATGAGAGCTGAGCAGAAAAGAGGTGAAAGGAAGAAATGGAGAATCCCCGGAGAAATTTTCTGGGGTCAGTATAGCAACCTTGGGGAAAAAAAAAAGTGTTTGCTTAGAAAAAGAACAGCAGATTAGAGTTATGAAAAGCATCGTATCTGCCTCGCTTCCCCAGCTGTGTGAGAGATAAAATCCTCTATTCAGTGTGGGTTTAGGTAGTCTGCCCTTTTGGAACAGTTAGAAGAGTTCCCCGACACACAGCTGGAAGGTAAGGCTTTGACGCATGTGGGCAATGAGGCTTTTAATGTTACATGAAAACTGACAAAATTAATGGGGGCAAAAACCACCGCCGGGTTGTGGGCACAGGGACCTGACCCAGGCGGAGGCACTTTTTACCGTAGCCAAAGAAAAGATGACAGGAAGACTAATGATTCTAACCGTAGCAGCTGCTGACTGCTTTAGCATTGGCAAATTCAGTGCAGTGGGATGCTTTTGCGATATAGTTTCAGGGTGACAGCTTTAAATGTCATGTATGGTTTCATTTCTTTTTCCTTTTAATTTTTCTCTATCTTTTATATATTACTTATTTCAGAATGCACAACTGAGTCCTTTACAGGGAAAGGTTTCTCCCAGCTGTTACTTGATTTAAATGAGAATTAGCAAGAAAGAAATGACAACAAAATCTTACCCTCCATTATCAGTCGATCACATTTCAATTCTTGTAATATCACAAGCTGCTAATTTTACAGTTTCTTAATACAGAAACTGAAAAATATTTTTTTCTGTCAGAAAAACAACAAAAGAAAGATATTTTTCCATACTAGAAGACAAGGAAAAAAATATCTTTCTGGTCTTGCTTACGGATCATGAACAGAAAATGTCTCTTTTCTATTTCTTTTTTCCTCAAGGGACTACTGTGCTAGTATTTGTAGGTGGATGACTATGGACTAGTATTTATGTGTGGACAGCTATGGATGTTACCTACAATGCCCACTTTTCACATGACAGCCACCTTATTATTCTATGATTACTGATACATATTCAAGAGTAAATGCCTCTCACTGTATCACAGCTCATCGGGTACACCCTGCAGAGTCATTCAACTCCATCGTGAGTCCTTTCACCCACAGTTCTAGCATAAATTGTCCAGTTTTTTTTTCTTCTTCACCTTGGTGGTCTGTGCTGCAGTCTTTGGTGCTGCAGAAATTAGGTATTTGAACAACAACAAGCAACTATTCTTCTTTGTCGCAGTATGGTGCGATACAGGGGAAGAGCAAAACAGAGTATCTGGAATGGTGGCAGGGTGGGAAGCAAGAGGTGCAGTGACCGGCACAAACCATATAGCTGTATGGTTGGCTTGTTCTGGCCCTTCCTGTACATAAAGGTATTCTGATATGTGTAAAAACCACAGAGTTACTCTGCAGCGTGTTTCATTTTCTCTGTTGAAGTTTAGTTTGGAAGATACCAACAGCAATATAGGTAGACTGATTGATGGCAGAAGGAGTTTTGTTTGGTTACACTGACTGAAAGAAAACAATGGCAACGAGAGCACGAGAAGCTCTTACATTAAGATACCCTCGTGCTCTGTAGTGTGTCTTTCTCTGTTTGCATACTTAGGCACAAATGGCCCTAATCTGAATGATATATTTGGGTTATATATAGTGGTATCAGTCTGCAGTCACTTGGAACGAATAATAAACTCATACATGCAAGTTATTGCCGTAGCTCTTAGAGCAGACCTTAGACCATTGTCCTCGGCCACTCTGTAAGCTTTGCTGCCCCAAAGGACTGTGAGAAGTAACTAAGGTTTACACCAAAGAGCCAGGGGTTGGGGATTACATTGCAAAAACAATGAAGGAAGGGGTGGTGGATTGGTTTGGTTGCACTACTGACTTGTGTGTCGTTTTGTCTTTTTGTTTCCATCAGGATGTACCCACTAAACTGGTGGCCAAAGCTGTTCCTTTGCCCATGACAGTCCGTGGGCACTGGTTCTTGAGCCCAAGAACAGAATACACAGTAGCAGTGCAGACAGCATCGAAGCAAGTTGATGGCGATTATGTTGTTTCTGAGTGGAGTGAAATCATCGAGTTTTGCACAGCAGGTAATATTGCTGAGGAAACATGCACCACAGGACGTACGCAATTAACGCTAGCTTTGCTGTATGAGCGGGTTGGCCATCTACCAGTGCCGACTAGGCTGGTATAGTAGTCACACCTGCAAACGGGAATTCCAGCTTTAGGCTTTGTATGTGCTCAGGTTTGGTGCGTTAATGAGAGCTGGTAGACAGCTGGAGTGCCCCTTTGTGCTGCAACAGCTTACCTGTCCTAAAGTGCTGTGCCTGGCACCATTGCTTGTCCCAGGCTAGGAAAGGAGACTGGTCAACCAAAGTGGAGCAGGGCCACTTGCATGCCTGTTGCTGGCTACTGGCACGTGTGGAGAAAAGACAGTGGCAGCTCCAGAACAGACAGCTTGCTTAAGACATTCTGCTGCTCTCCCTTCTCTGTGTGCACTCGCCAAGACCCTATCTCGAGCATCAGTTTGGCCCATCATCAGTTTCTAAGTCTCTTCCTTGGGATGTTCATCACCTAGCACCAACGTGGTTGCCTGCGTGCAAGCAGAGAGCTGAAGCGAGCTCTCTGTGAATGCCGTGTTGCTTGAGATGCCGTTTAGGCTGGGTCCTAAGCAGGCTTTTTTAGTGATGTGAATCATTATTGTCTCACAACTGCGTACATTGTCGCAACAGTTTATCAAATGAGGTAAGTCAGAGAGGGCAGTTCTCAGCTCCACTCCAGTCCCAAATACGAGGAGACCAGCTCTAACACAGGCAATCCTGAGCTGAAAGTTACTGTAGGCTGGTGCTGGGCTGTATCATTTCTGTGTAGCTGCGGCATGATGTGAGGTACGTTACCAAGGCTCTGCTCCCAGTTTTAAGTCTGTGCATCTGTGTACCTTTTGGAGAGTATTGTGCTTTTCCCTGCCCCCCCATGCTAGCAGATTGTTTTTTCTTTCCAGATTATTCAAAAGTTCACCTAACACAGCTATTGGAAAAAGCTGAAGTGATTGCAGGCCGTATGCTTAAACTGTCTGTTTTTTATCGGAATCAGCACAGAGAATACTTTGATTATGTCAGGTAAGAAAGTAAACATATGCAAATTTGTTTGGCAAATTAAGGGAGTACCAAAAATGAGGAAATGGGGACAGCTGTGCTAAAGGTAGAGCAGAATGTCTGTATGCTACATTGCCGGTTGAGAAGAAGGGGAAAAAAAAATGTAACTAATTGAATCCACCTTGCTTAACTCAGCACTTCCGTTAGGCAATAAAAGTTTATGTTTTGAAGCAGAAACTCAAGTGTTTACAGGGTCTCCAGCCTGATTAAAGCATCTGTTATCACAGCAGAGTGTTTAGTAGCCAAATACTTCTATAGTACTAAGAAATTCAGCGAGATGTCTACGAGTAGGAGTGCAGTCCTGTCTGCATAGGCATTTGCCTGCATATGAGAGTTCCGCTTCAAGTATTTGCTCTCCACATACAACCACCCCATTTCTATGCCTAAATTTAGTAACTGGGGCTCTGCAATCTGAATGTTAATTTACAGATCGTGGGGGGAGGGAGAGGGGATGATGTTTAGACAATTTTACAACACTGTGCTTCAGTTGGAATGAATAAATGGAATAGCTGGAGGTAGGTTCCTTAGTCCTGTCGGAGACCCAGTGTGCCTTCACACACGCAACCGTAAGCATCATTACAATAGCAAAGAAGACTTTTCAATAGAAGGAGTCAAAGCTCATGTACTGACTGAGCGGGAGCAGCCAGCATGCAGAGGTAAGCTGCCACCATTAGAAGAACATGGATGAGAGGTAAGCGGTGTCGACATCTGTTTCAGCACTATGTCGGAAGGGTGGCGGCACTGACTAAGCTTCTTTAATATGTAGTGAGAGATGGGGCTTGTGCTGTGCCACATAATTCTGCTTTTATGTGGGTGTCACACTAGTACCTGTCTCACACTAGAAGTGTTTTTCTAAAAAGAGAAGAAAAAAAAATACTCGAGGCAATCCGACTCCAAAGAGCAGACTCCACCACCCTTTGAAACTTTCTCACTTTGTAGTCACGGGTATCTGCTCAGTTCCAGTAGTGTCTTGTGTACTATACAGAGCATGGGGTTTGCTCTTTACCTTCTGTGTTTTGGAAGAATTATTTTATTGCACAGTGACAAAGCTGCAAAACTCAATGGAGGTAGAGAATGAACTGCAGTTATTGAGGCTCTTTGAGGACCTTGTAAATCGCTGCTGCCGTCCTGGACTAGATACCAGAGATGGGATGTGCCTGTGGTGGTTCTGATTCTCATATAGCTTTGTTTTCAGCTATGTAACCGTAGTGCACCTGCCGCTGTGTTCATACAGCTTTGACAGTTGCCACTGGAGTGCGTTTATAGCTGTGGTTTTGGCCCTGTTCTGCCAAATGTGACTCTAATTGATTGCAGTGTATCTTTTCTCCTCCCTCCTGTTACATTCTTTCTTGGTTCATCATTACAAACAGGGACAAGTTTGTTTTCCCTTCTGTTAATGAGTTGAAGAGACAAAAAGCTGTGTTTGTTTTACCAGGACAGTGTGAAGCAAGAATACCTGTAACTGGCTGATGGTCGCCTTTGCTGATCAGAAACGTACTAATATGGTCACAAGGACTAGTCCTTCCACAGTATGCCCTCCTGAATGTTATGTTAAAAACCCTAACCACAGGCTTCCTTTTAGGAAAAATTCCTTGTCATACCATGCCTGCCAGCAGCAGCCTCTGTGGTGTCGTAACTAGTGAACAAGCTTGGAAGAGCTTATAGGGTAGCTCTACTAGCATTGGCAAACAAGCAACTGTCACNGATCAGAAACGTACTAATATGGTCACAAGGACTAGTTCTTCCACAGTATGCCCTCCTGAATGTTATGTTAAAAACCCTAACCACAGCCTACCTTTTAGGAAAAATTCCTTGTCATACCGTGCCTGCCAACAGCCTCTGTGGTGTCGTAACTAGTGAACAAGCTTGGAAGAGCTTATAGGGTAGCTCTACTAGCATTGGCAAACAAGCAACTGTCACGGTGCTAAAGCAGCATCCCCTGAATGTAGGGTTTGAAGTACAAGTAGTGTTCATGTCACTCTGCTGTTTACCTCGGCGGGGAGCGCCATAAAGCAGCTCAGATCCCCGGGAAGAGTGACCTATAATTAGCCTAATTGGCCACTGGATGTCAGCATCTTGCCACAGAAATAGGACTGCAAGAAGCCTGGCTTTTCAGGTTGCAGAGACCAGGGTTATTCAAGCTCGTTTTTTATTCTCCCTGGTAATTGCTTCAGTCATAAAGCACCGATTGTATCCCTCCACCCCAATCAATGTCTTGTGAAATAGGGCTCGAGACAATAACTGTGTAGTATTTGAATGACCCTGAAAACTTTAGAAATTTATCTTGAGTCAAATTAAGATATGCTGCTGAGGAGATTGGAAATAATGAAAAAGTCACAGTTGGAGACATTACTGAGTTGATTAGAGCTGTTTTGTGTGTATATGCTGAATTTGTTTGCTTTGACTGCTACCTACCTCCTGCTTTAACTAAGTAAAACCTTCTCCCACACAGCACCACCTTAGCTGGAGCTGTTGCAACAAAAGCAGAGAGAGCACAGTCTTGGCCAGTTTCCCCTCTCCTCAAAAGAAAAAAAAAAAGGAAAGAAGGGAAAAAGGAGTAAAAGTAAAGTGAGAGGGGGATGTAAGACTCTCCAGCCCCACAGCCTCAGGCATTTTTAATCTATCAATGCGTATAAAGGCATTTTCTAAGGGTGCTTAGTTAATCTGGTGTTTTGCAGGACCCACAAGAGGGAGTGTTTCCCTTTCTGGTAGCACATGGTTGCAGGTGCAGAGAGAGCCAGAGTTGTCACAACAGTGCTTCCAGAGAGGTGTGGGGCACAAGGTCCTGGGAATGTCTTGCTATATGTAAATTCTGAGGTGCTAAGGAGGGTTAGATGGGCTGCTTTGGACTTTTCTCCTAAATTTAGCAGCCTAACGCTGCTGAGTGCAATTTGGGATTTAGGGGTTTTTAAAATTCACTTGTTATATTGAATGTGTCTTTTCACTGGGACCAAATTGAACTCAGCTGGCAAAAAAAAAATGTTAGTCTTGTACATTTTTTCCCCTTAGGACTAGTGACTGCAGGAGCTGGATACCAACCAAAGTGGAAACTAACCAAATTACCTAACACTCTGTGCCCAGCTCTGCTTTAATTGAAGTCAGCAGCAGACAAATTAGACCTGAAACTATCATTTGGGGGGAAAAAAAACTATGGCAAACAGTACATTGCTTCCTATAAGCTCTCTGAAAAACATTGCTCACAAATGACTTTTACTGGCAGTTTTCTACACGAAGTACATCCTGGCTGTGCTAAAAATACCGATTAACAAACAGTCCGTTCAGCATATGGAGACTGACTTGCAATTTTCAACATGTGCTTAAACTAAAATGTGTTTATTGTTAGAATTGTAGTGGAAGACTGAGCAAATCAGCTAATTAAAGGTATTGGTGGTTTGGGGGCTTTTTTGTTTGTGCTGTTGTTTGCCTGCATACGATAGCCACACAGCTCAGAGCTGACAGAGAAGCCAGGCTGGAAAAGCAGATTTTTCCCTGGAGCAGGAGTTAGTCTAGCTCCTACTGAGTCTGGCATCACTTGATTTTGCTGGTCCTAAGATCATGACACTAACCGCAGTTTTCAGTTTAACGATTCTCCTTTGTGTCCCTTCGGTACTGTTACCGAATAGTGTGATGTCCTAACTTTCCACTTCTTCTTTAACATGTGTTACAAAATAAACAATGCCAGTTATTCGTTTGTAGAGAGCATCATGGGAATGCTATGCAGCCCTCTGTTAAGGATAACAGCGGCAGCCATGGCTCTCCAATCAGTGGGAAGCTGGAAGGCATCTTCTTTAGCTGCAACACTGAGTTTAACACAGGGAAGCCGCCGCAAGATTCACCTTACGGAAGATACAGGTTTGAGATTGCAGCTGAAAAACTCTTCAACCCAAATACTAACTTGTACTTTGGAGACTTCTACTGCATGTATACAGCCTACCACTACGTCATTCTCGTGATCGCCCCTGTTGGATCACCAGGAGATGAATTCTGTAAGCAGCGCCTTCCTCAGCTAAATATAAAAGATAACAAATTTCTGACCTGCAATGAAGAAGATGGTGTCATGGTTTACCATCACGCCCAGGATGTTATTTTGGAAGTAATTTACACTGATCCTGTGGATCTGTCCCTCGGCACAGTTGCAGAAATTACTGGTCACCAACTAATGAGCTTGTCTACTGCAAATGCAAAGAAAGACCCCAGCTGCAAGACCTGCAATATCAGTGTTGGACGTTAAAACTCCCCTCGTTACTTAGGAGCCTTCAAACCTCTGTTACCCATTTCCATAGTCAGACATTTTTGTCAGAAGCATGTACATGCCACTGTCACCAAAAGCAAACACGAGTCTTCAGAATCTCCAATAGCGTTTTTAGTATTTCTTCTGTCCCTCTTTCCCTTCTGTTCCCCCGATGCTTTAAATGATTAGAAGTCCTGGATTTCTTTCTGGCAACCATTTATACCTAGATGCTGCAAAAATTGTTTTCTGTTTCTTGCCAAACATAACAAAATCCTATATAAACTGCTTTAGCAAAATAAAAATAACGGCTTATAAATGGTGTTTAAATATGCATTCATTTTAACTACTGAACAAATACTGGGATAACTCCAAACAGCATGAAAGGTTGTAATTGCAGCATGATTTAAATTTCAAAGCCTAGAAATGTCAGCACTTCCAACGTGTTGTTTGACAGTGTTATTTATGTTATTTATATTAGCTAACTGAAAACAGAAGCTGTGTCTCGACATAATAAATATAATAGAAAAATATTTTATTTGTACTGTTGTATAAAATATTATACAATCATATAGAATATATAGATTACATTTTAATATCAATTGTATACATGTGTCATGAAATCATTTTCCCTTATCAAAGATGTAGTTTGTAAACTTCAAATAGCTCTGTATCTGTTCCTGTTGCTCTAGATGACTTTAATTAAAACAGATTTATGAAGGAGACCATTTCTGATTCATAAAAGTTATAAATTACTAAGTCAGTACACCGAAACAACAACCCCCCGAGAAATACAGAATTCCTTTTTTTTTTTTTGTGTTTGTACTTTTTCCTCCAAACTACTTGAAAATGTGTACATCTTCAAAATCATGCCGAGCCATTCCATACAATATAAATACAAACATGGTTGGTATATATTAGGCTTTATAAAGAGCTTCTTACCAAGGTAGAAAACAGGTTGCTTATACTATGTGGTCAATACAAAATGACAGTTAAAGCAGAACACTAAACATGGTTCAAGTCACTCAAGTCAAGTCCCTTTTTTTTTTTTCCCTTTCTGTAATTTTTATTCTTCCTTCCTTCATGTCTGGGCTAGGTATCTGCCGGAATCCCTGCTCTTCATTTCTAGTACAAAAAAACACTGATAATCGTGCTGTTAATAGTCCACTTTTCACACAAATGGTCTATCACAAATAGTGAAAAAAATCTCCTTAATATTACAAAGTGTGGTGCTCTGAAAGTTAAGANTTGCCAGAATCCCTGCTCTTCATTTCTAGTACAAAAAAACACTGATAATCGTGCTGTTAATAGTCCACTTTTCACACAAATGGTCTATCACAAATAGTGAAAAAAATCTCCTTAATATTACAAAGTGTGGTGCTCTGAAAGTTAAGAAAGATGCTTAATTCCAATGCAAAAATATCTTTTTTTAATAATCTTATTTTTTAGTAAACAAAAAGTCTAACATTCCTCATTAGATAACTGTGACACTCATTATAGACTGTGTACTTCATCTATTCAAAATAGCATAATGCAATAATCTAGTCTTGCTTTTTTTTTATATATGTGGCAATTTATAACACAAGAAATACTTTGACATTGTACAAAGTGCATGCCTCTAAACAAGCTTTGGTAGTTAGAAAAGCAAATGTTTTAGCATCAGGCAAAATAAAGTGCAAAGTTTGATACAGAAATAAAAATTAGCATGTAGTTGGGCTATTTACTGAATTTTAAGTACCATGAGCCAGGTCCTGTGAACCATAGTGAAAAGGACAGCAGCCAGGACATTTGTTTTATCTCTTCCCAGTAAACTGTATCTGTTTGTTTTGTTTTGCCAAACACTTTTTCTTATTTCTGAAAAAACAATAGCTCTATTTGGCAGTCATGTTCCGTCCTTCATTTTTGCAGCATCACTTTGCTCTGCTCCCAGAATTTTAGACCGAATCCTGGCACTGGTTCTTTGTGTGCACCTTTCTTTGAAGCTACTGGAATTGAAAGGTAACTCTGTCTTGAAAGATAGAGTATGTTCATGAGGTTTTTTGCCTTCATTTGTTTCAAGCTCACGTTTCTTTTAATCTAGTCAGTACATTGAGAACCAAAATTAATAGTTAATTACAGTGTATGTTAATTCTGGAAAGAAATGTGTGGTATGTTATCATGTACTAAGTTGTACTAAAAACTCAGCATTTCCTCACACTTTTTAAGACCAAGAGCAGCTCAAACTGAGACGCTACAATACTTCAGTGTCCTTTTCATTTCTAACGTTCTCACAGTGCACTTCAAGGCTTTTTCAAGAGGGAAAAAATATATACTATAGTCCACTCACCCATGCTTAATATTCTTGCATATTGCTGTCCTCTCATCCTAGCTAGTATAATTGGTAAAGTGCATCAAAAATCTCAGCATGTCAAATAAATAATTGTGCAGCAGACCAAGACCTGTAAAAAATTACTTCCTCTTTTTCACTACTCGTCTCTTTGCTTGGTTTTTGCTAGAGAACAATACCACAGCATTGCATTTGCTTCAGATCGTTTTGGAAATATCGTGCTTACTGATGAGAACCTCCAAGAGCCTGATTTTGGCTTTTGTGTGCTTGTATTCCGAGTATTCCTCGGCCATTGGCACCCGATCTTCTTTTTGAGGACTCCTATGAAAAACAAATAGAAGTGCCGACGCTTTTATGAGTAACAGGAGAAATAGTCTTCAAAATTAGTTCTGCAACAACTAATGAAGATTGGGTCGAATTATTTTCTTTTCCTGAGTGTAGGTGACTAAAGGTAATTTGACAGGACTGAAATGCTCTAATAGACAGAAATGAAATAATAGTATTTAAAATAGTGAATTTTCATCCTTGTCAGCTATGCAAGCACAACTACTTCATTCTAAAATATGCAGACAAGTTATTACAAAGCGCTTTGAAAACCATTACCGGAATACTGCATGCCTATATCCTCTGTGGTTTTTACCAAATAAGTTTGCTAAATGAAGGAAGGAGGATAAACAAAGAGTGAGAAGTAGCCAGCATTTATCTATGGGTGAAAGAAACAGTGGCTTCTGTTTTTAAATCTGGCCATTTAAAAATGGCCCAACTGCCAAATGTAATCCCTGCAGAGTCACATCCTCAGAAAGACTTTAGCAGCCTCCCTTCAGCTCAGGAAGGAGCCTGTGTGGAGATGGGGTTTATGGCCGTTGCAGACATGTCCTGGAAGATCCCCAGATCCAGACCATCCTCAGGGATGCCCACGTCCCAGAGTAACTAAGAGGGGAGATGATGGGCATCACTTCAGAGACATGACACCGCCACAGTATCTTCCAGTCCCTAGCTGCAGCTTCTTTGGCTTGCTCACCTAAGAGTATGCAGCCCAGCAGAAACACACACACGTCGGCATAGGAGCCAGAAGGGGAGGAGGAGGGGGCTTTTGTTATGCTCGTTATTTACCTTCCTGTCTGTTTATAGAATTGTTCCTCAAACTCTCTCAGAGCTTTGCGAAGCCTTTTCTTATCTGCTCTTGTTTCTCTGAGATGTTCAAGCAGAACAGGCCTGAAAAACAGAGACAAGAACATGAAACCCCCGTGTGCTTGGAATTCTTGTAAAAGCTGTGGCTTTGGGTAATAAGTAGCCTGCTGCTACGGGCCACGGCAGGCACTGATCTCAGTGCCCTGAGGCATTCCTCCCCATCCTGCCAACAACTATGGATGGAACTGGTTGTACCATTACACACAATAAACAGTTGTGCTCCTTCCCTTNTGTGGCTTTGGGTAATAAGCAGCCTGCTGCTACGGGCCACGGCAGGCACTGATCTCAGTGCCCTGAGGCATTCCTCCCCATCCTGCCAACAACTATGGATGGAACTGGTTGTACCATTACACACAATAAACAGTTGTGCTCCTTCCCTTTTTTTACTAGTATTCTTACCCTTCTAATAAAATGAAGGCACAGACTCCCTGGACAACATGGGAGGAAAAGCTTTCAGGATTCAGTCTTGCTAGTGGTCTTAATTCTGTGTGGAATTAATGGAGCTGACAGGGCTCAGCATCTCAGAGGAGAGGCTTTGCAGCTCCGTAACTGAATTAATAAAGTCAACATCCAAGCCCTGCTCCTAAAAAGCAGCTGCTACCACTGTGATTCAGTTGAAATGCTAGTAGTACCCAGAATCAACATTTTTGGAGGCCGTGTTTTCGCTAGTATTTGGAGAACAAGGTTTTTAAGCAGAGAAAGAATTCCATTGTGACATAGGCAGTTGGTAATTTTTTTTCCCATAATAACAAAATGCAGAGAAATACCTTCACAGCATTTGTGAACAAACTATTGTATATATAGTTGAGTTACATAGAAAACCAAGACGTTTTTATTTACTCTCAAGTTTGTTAGAGCCTAGTCAACTTCATTTATGTGTCAAAGAGCTCCCAATCAAAACACGAGACAAAGATCCCATCCCATCCCATAAGCTATGAGAACACATCTGTTCCTGGAAGACATGTTCTTCAACAAGTTGCAGAGCTGAGTGATAACAGCCCATGTGCGTCTTGAGATTTGTTGTCTCATGCGACCTTTCACTACAAATCAGAAGGAAGGCTTTATTTTGGTTTTGTAATGGAGGGTAGAAGGGTGGCATTAAGTTTTGTAGGCATCCAGACGTTAATAACTATTCTTATGCAAGGAAGAAACTGATTTTACACGCATTCAGTGGCCTCACATGTGACCATGTGTTGCATGATCCTTCACTCAGCTCACTTGTTGCTCTTTGTATGCCTCATGTCTCTGGCATTTTTACATCACTCACAGTCAGTCCCGGTACACACAGGAGCAGATTATCTTGCTTGGCTATGCTTTGTTTTATGACTGCTTTGTAAGAACGTAAGTAGATAGCTATCTAAAAATTTGGCAGCAATTGTAGGTAGGTCAGCATATTTTTACTGTGCCGTTATGTAGTATCTACCACTCTGTAGTTATTTCTCCTATCTGCTTATATTCCTTCACCTTTCTCTACATGGCTTTGGCGCAAAGTTGTTGTTTGAATTAATAGCTCAACCCACAGGTGTGCTGCCCAAACAGCAAATATCCTCTGCCTCTTTTCTCCCTTAAGAAAACACTGTATCACTCCTTTGGTATAGAATATTCCCATGCAATAAGTATGGCTCATGTTTCATTTACGGAGTCTACATAAAATATTTTAAAACACTCAGGGGGGGAAAAAAAGAACTTACATTGTTGCCTCATGTAAATTGGACATAGACAAGGCTGTTTGTCTGGAAACTTTCTTTTCATCAAGAGGTGAAACATATGCAGGCTCACTCTCCTCCTGAGAATAACACAGGTGCTCATCAACACGGAGGCAAGATACTGGACTAGATGATAACGCACGACTGCTTTGAGAATGGTCCTCATCTGAGTCTTCCTCCTCCTGCTTGTAAAATGTAACGTATTATTAAATTACTTATTTACATTACAATAGTAACAATTAATAGGATGACAACGTAAAGAATTAGGATCTAGCTTCCTGGACGTATTCATTGAAATAGATTACACATAGTGAAAGCTTTACCCAGGTCTACTCGAGATTGTTCATGAGAGGTCTCATGGGGCTCGCCAAGTTACTGCGTATTGCCCACCGCGACTAAACAGGATAGAAGTTGGCCCTGCTTCTGAATAGCCCCGGCCTGCAATTTATTTCTGTTTACTCAAAAGCCTTTATAAGTAGCAAAGATTTAAAGAACATTCTGTATTTACGTAAGCACTGCATTCTTGCTGGAAGTTGTACTCTGCTTATATACCATCTACTGTTTGTTTGTTTCATGCCCGGAAATTCTGACTGTAACAAGAGCTGGAGGTAGAGATTCCACAGGTTTAGCACTACAAACGTTATCTACCAAACTAGGGTGATGTTGCTGCCTTCCTCACGTTCCTTCGTTCTCAGAAGAAAATCTGAGCTTTTGAAACCAAGGCTTAAACATAAAAACTCCACGGAGCTAAGCTCCTAAGAAGTAACACAAGGGAACTCCAGTTAAATTTTCAAATAAAATATCCATGTGCGTGTGTACAAAGATTTACACTGGGCTTTTTTTTTCAAAGAAGTGAGTCTAAAGCTTCACTGTAATCTAACACAACAATAGTTCATAATTTTTAAAATCAACCCATCCCCAATTACTATTACATTAGTATTTTTGATAGAGACATGCTAATTAACTTCCAAATAGCCAGATTCCACTACTTCCACTCATAGTGAGACAAGAACTGTTACATTACATTGATGTATTATTAATTAAAATACTACCAATTATATTTTTGTCCTATATAATTGATAAAAGCATTGTCAACAAAATATAGAAGATACAGTGACAGTATAGGGCTTCATGGAAAGAGATAGGTTTCATTCTGCGCTGCATATGTTAGCCGTAATAGAAAACTAACGCCAGCCTTTGATCTCTTGCCCAGTCATTTGAAGTTCTTGCCTCAGAAGCTGCTGCCTTACATTACAACCTCTGGCACGGTTAGAAGTTGAATTTTGCAAGGCATTTGCTCTGTTTGAAATATCAGCACCTTGTATTAACCAATGAGCAGATTCCTGAAATACCAGCAGTTCTATTGCTGCCAGACTGACATACAGGTACAAATCAAGCACAGCATTTAGTATGTTTTATTGGCAATGGATATGAATTCTTTCCAACTTACAATTGTTGTGATCAAAGATGGAGTTGCGAGAAGTTTCTTGATAATTCTGTATCTGTCGTAAAGAGGTTTCATAAGACTCTTTTCTTGCTTTGTTACCTAAAGAGACATTATAACAAAATATGCTCCTCCAAAATAAAAAATAAAAAGATTTCTCATTTGTTCCCGTAAAGCTGATAAAGGTATTAGAAAAGTATGATCTGATGTGTGTTTTGTTTCCATATATGCTTTATGGGAACTGTAGTTTAATTCATGCAATTTCTAAATTTCTAAAAAGGAAAAATGGCGATCTGTTTTCTAATGGAAGATACCCAATGTGGATTCCTCACTTCCTTGAGCCACACCACCCAGGCAGAGGGTAAACTATTCTCTGTCTCTTTCTGAAGGTGCTCACAGAGTTACAAGAGTTAAGATTGCTTCTACTGTGCATTGCATTGATATCATCTCACTTAACACATGTAATAATGGCAACAGGCTAGCTGCGGTAATGTGACAGTCTGCCTGGGCCAATATACTCAGTGGCCCAGTGGGATGGGGAGTGCTGAGAATACAGCTTTACAGCCTCAGGGAGTGAGCTGGCTCTGTGCGGAACTGCTGTGTGCATCGCTCGCCGGAACTGCCTTCCACAATCGGGATTAACCGTCTGTTCATTTAGTTTGCTCTTGCTCTTTTATGAGCACTAGGAGCATTGATTTGGAGGAGAATATTATTTTTGATTAGGTATTAAGAGCCCGATCCAGTCACAATATTTGTAAATACAGAAATAAACCTTATGAAAACTAGCTGTGCGGTAGACCGACTTACTGTATTAAGGAAAAAAAGCAAATCCCACAAGAAAAAAAAAACCCTCAAAACCAGGAAAACAACAAGTTCCTCAGTGATTAAATGCCAAAATAAAGTCATTTGCAAACTAGTCCACCATCAGCCTCTGCTCCTCAAGTCACGTGCCTATCAGCACCCACCGGGTACGCTTTCACTGTCTTTTGGTGCTGCAACTGCGCTACTGCACTGAAGCCCAGCGACACGCACCTGGATGAGTGACCACACGGCAGGTTTGAAGAGCCACAGGCTGGCTGACGGTATGGAGTCCAGAGTTGCTTGGAAACAGACAAATACCTGGTTGACAGGTGTAAGGGTGGCAGTAGATAAACGCAGGTTGATGACAGCGCACGTGGCTGGCTGATTGAGTAATTAGGGGCTATTGCTAGAGGCGTGCTTCGCTGCAGAATGTCAGGTCTTAGTCCTTGCCTAGTCTGCTTCTCTTCCCCAGCCTTCATGTTCCATTTGATTGCAACACGTAAGAGCTCCAGGAAATGCCAAACAAACCAGAACAGGTCGTTTTCTGTTTTAAACCTAGTCAGTGCCCTCTCTCTCTGATTTTGCTCAGGTAAGTCTGGAGAAACATGGTGCTCACCCACGCTAAACATCAGCAGGGCTAACACCATCACCAGCGCTCTCCACTGTGTTGTAAGGCTGCTGTATTCATAACACTCTGAATATGAAGCAACTTGATCATTTTTTCTGATGGGTTCTCTGCACTCCCAAAGGAGATTTCTACAACTGTGACATTGTCTAGGACAGAATTTTGCTATTTGCTTAAAAAGGAAAAAAAAACCAACAAAAAACCCACAACAAACCACCAAAGTTTTTGCATAATAGGCTGAATTTCTGATTATTTTCTTGGAATCCCAGTACACGCCATTCCAATTAACCTTTTGATATTGCTATGGTGTGATATTCGTTAAATGACAAGACATGTCATGGGTTGCTAGTTCAAACACCTAAAGTAGAGAATCTTGAGGCTTCAGCAACTGACGTTCAAGTAGTGTGAAAAATCCATTTTCTGCACTGGGACAACTCTTTGCCAGCAGAGAGGCACCTGTTTTGTTAGCTAATGTCACCGGAGTGCCTCTGCCCGGGCAGTCACCGATTTGCCTTCTCCAAGTCATGACTGCTGCTGGCTTGTACAAACGGTGTGAGCTTCCCCAGCAGCTCTCTCCTTCCTGGGCCCCTACGGCTCTGAACTGGGCACAGGGCCTGTGCTTGCCACCAAGCCTGGGCCTTGCTGGCCTCACTCTCCAGCTGTTCTTGGTGCTCAGGATGCATGCAGACTTTTCACCCTTGCCCTCAGGAAAATACACTGATACAGATATAAAGATGAAAATTTACTTCTCTACGATACGTGATTATGTAAGTATGCAACTGCAACTGTGTGGAGCATCTCCAGATTGCTTGCTTATTTTCAACAACAAAAAAAGATGTAAAAATCTTGCCTAACTTCCATTTCCCTCCTTTAAATTCTTGACTGTCCCCGAGCTTTCTGTGACCTGAAGTCAGAGCTGTCTGGCAGACCTGGGATTCCCTCATGGCTGCTTAGGATCACTGATTACCTCTTCCCTTATGCTCTTAGCATCCTCTTTCTTAGCTGGTTATAGACCTGCTTCACCCCTGAGAATAACCCCCCTCTCTGAACCACGTGCTACAAAGCATGCCCTATTATTGTCTTTTCTATATTTGAATATTCAAGTCTGTCTTACCTCTATATAGCACTAATAATTCAATTTCTTTTTTGTTCTCCTTCTTAGGAAATACAGTATTTTCGTACCCTTCCTGTATATTCTCTCCATCCCTCAGCTCCCATTCCAAGCCCAAAGACGATGGGCAAAAATTGTTTTATCCAAGATGCAGAGAGATCAGATTCAGATTATAATAATTTTAAGAGCTGGTATATTTTTGGACACACGCTGGTGCCGCTCCCCTTTTCCTCTACCACAACAATTACTGGCGAAAAACAAGAGACAGCCATAAAAACACAGACACAGATATCAAACAGGAATGCCTCAGTTGTTGTCTACAGAGAAATTTTCAAATCATCATCTCAGCAATGGTGGCAATTCTTTGTTTTGTACCTGCATTCAGCAATGAAGTCCCCTGAAAGGATTTTAATTAATAGTTTTAAGTGCTGCTGTGAAATAAAGGAAAGCACAGATGACAGGTCATGCCATTTTTGTTTTTCATGTCTCAGATGGTGCCCAATAAACCTTCCTCAGCCACTAAGCATTCTAACCTTTCGTACTTCATGGCACAGCTACAGTATGCATGAGCCAAATCTGCTGTGGACATACGAATCTGCACCTTTATTATCAAAACCTGCAGCTTGCAATCATGGAGAGAGACACAGGGCCACCAGACACTTGCCTTTTTATTTTATTTTTAAAAATATAAACCAAATTCATCAGTATCGGGCAATAACATTTCTACCTGAAGATTAGTTTGAAATAACTAAAGTTATGTTAATCATGTAAAAATTATCTAAATATATTCAGTATATGAGTCCAAAAATGTTTGTTAGAGAAGTTAGATAATTTTTAATTTATCTGTCTTTCTACGTTATACTTACAGGCTGTCCATGAATACTCTCAAAATATAGTAGGCATTTCTGAAGATTGATTTTTTCCAAAGCCATTTGCTTTTGTGTCATATCCTATTTAAAAAAGTTATTTATAAGATTATGAGTCAGGATTTCACGACAAGGGTACAGGTAGGTATCTGTTTAATAATGTTTTCTCCCCAGATGATAAACATTAATAATGAATTCTGTCTCTGTCCACACTGAGGTCAACAGGGACTTGGCATTGACTGAGCAAGAACAGAGTCCAAGTGTACATGACTGAAGTTTTAAATGATTTCAAGTACGTGTCACCCTCTCGAGGCCTAACGCAAGGCCGATGAGAGCTGGGAGATACTTCTACTGGTTAGAGCAGGCATTAGGTTAGGCCTCTACCAGGGGAAAACATGCTCTATTTACCTTGTCTGGCCAAAGTGGGGTCTTTGTGGCCTGAACTCGTGTTCTTTCTTCTGGAGAAAGATGCATGAATGAAAATGCACGGAAAGGCTGGGATCTTATTTTTATTACTGTCATTATAGAAAGATCTAATACTTGATTGCCTCGATTTCTCTCAAAGTTACTGTTCTACAAAAGCAGTTTAACAATCTTGAAGTCCGGAAGAAGTATTAGGCTATTGACAGAACACCGCATCCTTATCTGGAAAGTTTCTAAGGGTACAAACTATGGTCTTAGTCAATAAGGCAAGAATCTTTGTGTGTTGCTCGATCAGAGCCTGCATCTGAAAAAATTTTCTGGGAACACTGTTTGGCAGAAAGTCTAAACAAGCTGAGGTTTTTGCTTGAATATCACAGCCGCATTGCATGGACATGGGGTATATATCTATCTCACGGGTTGGGTTTCGGAAAGGCGGGCTCACAAAAGACAACTGCAGCATCTGAGTAGAAGGTGTTGGCACTGAGGTCCCACAGATATCACTGCAGCACTTTCCTAGAACATTTTCCAATGTTTAGGTAACATTTATGAATAGTCATTGTAACTGAAAAACTAAAGAAATATTTTTGTCATCCATCCTAGGGAGAAATCAATTAATGAGATCTGTATTATTAACTTCTATTTGCCAAATCAGTTCCTAAATCATAGATAGAATTCCCCATTACATATTAGATATGATTCAGTTGTAACAAATGAGAACAACAACCGTTCTAGACAAAATACTCACAAACTTGCAAAAACACAGAAAGGACATTCCTCAACTTTTTAGTTATTCATCAAGAAAAATAGATTTGCCTTGGCTGGTAAGGGGTGACAAATGAAAAGCTTCAACTACACAAACGAAACACATTTATGAAGTAGAATGACAGATTCACAACAAAATCCCTTAATATCAAGTCATTGTGATACCATGGTTAACACTCCATAAATGCTGAGCATGCTAGAAGGTGGTGCTATCTCTAAAATGAAATGGAAGAATAATCTGATCAGCGGGCAGGAAATTACGGCTGGACAGTATGCATCTGTAGAACCGCTGTGGGGAAGCTGCAGAAAGTGCAGCCCTTTCCTAACAAGGGGAACGGAGGTGGCTTTCTTCCTCAGTCACAGTGCTTGCTCTGCTGGGCTGAACACCTAACACTACCAGTTTATTTCTGTTCAAAAATCACAATATGAATCACTGGTACCAGAAAGAAGAATGCTGATTAGTCAACAGTGCGGTTTTGTCAGTGTTGGTGATACACCGACACACATACTGGTTTCTGCTGCAGGGAGCATACTATTTCTCTCCTCCTCTCCTTTTCCCTCCCTTTCCGAGAAGATCTGCTCCTGACACTTGCATGTTTTCATCTGGGTCGGAACAGCAAGGAGCACATGAAGCTAATGTAATTTTCCACAGTCTCTGCCAGATCACGATGGATCTACATGAATTAGGGCCAAGCGTTCGGAGAGCTGCAGAAGAGCTCCTCCACCACAATGAAGTAATGTGAAGAACGATGGAGTTGCAGGAGGTGGGTATGCCTTTCTGCAAAAAGTCAGTTACTAGGGGGTTTTTATTGATGACGGAGAACTATTTTTAATAATTAGCCTCTACTTTTTAAAACTATATCAAGCCCCGAAGATGTAATGCTCTTCTAATATCAAAGGAGTGCCTCACTATTAACTTCAGCAGGAGCAAAACCTTTTCTGTTTGCTGCCCAAATGCAAAAGCAGTACAGGACCACTAATCACACTTTGCCTTAAAGGTCTGCACGAGTTAATCACTCCAAAATTATCCATCATTCATGTGACGAGAAGAGCTGTAACTGGAATGCAAGAGTATCATAAAGTAGCTAATTCATTTACTTATTGCTAGTCTGCAATTAATACAAGGTTAATTATTTCAAAAACTATTAAGCCTGGAGCAGCTGAACGGTTAGGAGGAAACAGGGAGTGATCATTAATATTGATTTTACACATGAGAAACAATCTCAAGAGGGTTTAGTGTTTGGGCCTGTTTCATTAGCTCATTTTATTAGCAATCTCAAGACGGGGTTGTATTCGGCTAAGTTCAAAATGGCTGATAATTTCAAAATCAGAGAAGTCAGGTAGAATCACAAACTACAGAATTGTCTGAGACACCGTAGGACCATAGGCTGCATACAGCAACATGAAATTCAATGCTAAATAAATAAAAACGCTGCTTCATAGCCAAGGAAAAGATGAACCGAAGTGGGTCAATGAGAGGACAGATACATAAAGGTAACCAGTCTTAGAAAAGCCTTGGGGACAGACTGCAAATCTTGAAACTAAACATAAGACAAATGTTTCATCCATTAAAGAAAAAAAAGGAAACTACACTTAAAGCTAAGGTAGTAGACTGGTTTTTGTAACTTGGGACAAAGGCACACAAAATTCAGCTGTCTTCCCAGCTACTCAGTTCCCTGACTGCTTATGCCTTTTAAGCTCGCTGTTGTTTTCCCTGACAGAAAATACGAACCACAGAATGGTGGTCACCAGGACTGGGCCTGGCTGAGGCCTTTGGCTCTCAGAGGCAACGCTTTGTTTCCATGCAGGCAATGAATCCGGGTTCCCAGGGCCTACTAAGGCTGCCACTTGGGGATGTGTGGGGCCCCCTTACAAAGCAGCATTTAACACAAAAATAGTAAGAAAAACGTTAAAGGAAGGCACCGAGTGCCATGAGACATCCATGGGACGATGCCAGATTGCTTCAGCCGAGGGTCAGGCCAAGGCTGACTGCGGCCCCGCTGCGAGAGGCCGTGTGTGCCGGTGAGGCGCAGCTGAGCGCCACAGGGCTGCTGCTCCGGCAGCAGTTACATCCCCTGCCATTAAACATCAAATGTGCAGATTGGCTTGAAAGTCAGGAGCTGGGATTTGGATGTGCATTTTGAGGATTTGGGGGGGGGGGGGAGTAATATGGTTCAAATTAATGTCTATTTGTCTTTGGCTCCTGAACTCCTATATTCATAGTCTTAATCTTTTTTTTTCTGAAGCCTTGTACCTAAAAATTAGGCAAACTGTTAAGTAACTCACCAGCACAAGGAGCTAGTGACACAAATAGTAACAGGTGGCCATCCCTTTCTGGGCTACTGACTCATTGACAGGCCAATCCCAATTTTCTCTATGTCTTCTCATTCAACAGCTTTACTCACAGGCTTTTCTGCGGGAGGGGTGTTTTGTTGGGAAAACCACACTCTGCTGTTTCATAGTCAGATCTTGTGGTTTGTCCTCTTTAGGCATACTGGGTGGTTCAGGATTTTACTGTGCACCTCTCTTAAGGACACTCGTTCTCTCACTTGTCTTTGAGCGGGGCCTTAGAGGCTTTCCACAGCTGAACTTCAGGGAAGAACTTGACAGGCTTTTATGGAAACACTACCCTTGCCCAAAATAACCAAATTTTGAAAAGAAGAAATATTTAGCTGCTATTAGTTTACTATTAATCTAGCTCAGATTATGGTTCAGGATCTAAATGTTATATACAAAATAAAATGTTGCACATAAAAAATATCTACAGTAACACCAAAGTTGCATGTAGCCTTTGATCTTTGCTGTAACTAGCAGACATCCTCGATTCAGTTCACAGCGTCAGTGCTGTGAACCTAATTCTCCCCCAAAAGTCCAGGATGACTCATAATCAAAACCCAGTCATTTTTAATGTTATACTTAAGGACCTACTAAAATATATCATTTTGAAATAGATCAATTTAGTTCATGTTATTCCTTTTCAAGCCTCTGTTCCGTAGCAGTTTCATATAACTATTGTCAAACACCTTTGCAAACAAATGGGTAGTTCTCTCAAGTACAAGTTCTCTCTACAAGAATACAAGGAGAAAATAAATAAGATCTTTAAAAATATTTTGAAAATATTAACTTGCACAAACATTTAATTTACATTACAGAACTCTCTGAGAATATTTCAAGCCAGCACTGCCATTGCAGAGATTTAGGAGGTTCTCTCTTGGCAATCAGAAGTCCAATTAATTGACAAATGAGTGGGTCAGACACAGCCAGCTTACTCTTATAAGAGAGTTTTTCTGGGCAGAATTTACTCGCTGACATCTCTTTTGGTGTCGTCTGATCTCACTTCTTGCATAATAAAAAAAAATTTAGTAACTGAAAATATTATCATACAGTCTGCACTGTTGGGGTTTTAGGACTATATACAGAACAGCATGGTTTTGTTTTCAGCTTTTGTTTTCTTACAAAGGAGTTCTGGTTATGAAACACTTTTTCCATTTTAGGTTTTAAAAAGGTTGTTTATAAAAAGAAACAATTAAAAAGTCAGTCATGTATGCAGAGCTCAAGATCTCAGCGGCACAGCATCATTATGCACAGTTCTAGTTTTTATACAATAACTAGTTGGTTAACAACCAAGAATAGAAACAAAACAAAAATATTCTCTCTGCTGGTTACTTTCTGCTACTGAAATCCACCCACAATCATTTCTCAGCTCTCACATAGTTTAGCATTTAGTTCTTCTTCACTCTTCCTTGTCCCCCCTTCCCCCCTCCCCTTTTCATTCATCAACCAGAGTCTAAATGTTACAGTCAACATTTAGATTTTAGGTACCTTTGAGGAATGAATTTATTGTCTTGCATGGATGCATAATGTCAGGAATAGCAACACCACTTGACAGCAAATATAGTTAAAAAAAAAGTATTTTTATGGGCAATACGCGCTGCAGAAGAACAGTTTCAGACAGATCCTTTAAAGTGCCAGTAATGTGAAGGTACGCCAGAAGTTTAAACTATGTACTAGTTTAGAAACAAAAATACATTGCCCAGCCAAGCAAGCATGTTTCATGGAGTATTGCTCCTACGTTTAGAAGAGTAATTGAGAACGCAGAAGAGCAGAGGCAGTATCAGCACATCTAAACGTACGGGATCACAAGTGCAAAGCAGTCTGGATGGTTGTGCTATGCATGTGATCTCAGCACAATGCTATCGACTGGGCAGAGGCTTTCAGCATTTCTCAGGTGAGAGGGGACCTTTATCGTCAAAGTAACTTCAGGAATGTTTTTAGTCACACAGTTTCTGTGGACTCGGGATAGGATTGCTTTTGCTGTCACCATCTTCAATACCCTGGAATATACACTTCCTCTGCACACAGCCTCAAGTAGGGAGGTTTCAGACGTGCCTGGCAAACAGTTTTATACGTGCATCTCTGAGCAAAAAAGTGCTTAGCACTATTTGAAAAAACCTTCTGCACCTCCTTTTCTGTGCAACTCTTCACAGAAAAGTCACTTCAGAAAACCGCACTAGAGCTCCCATCTCGTTAAGAGAGAAAATGCTCTGCAGTGCCACAAGGCACGGGATGCCCACCCACCAGCATATCCTGAGACAGCTACATGCTAACGACTATCTGCCTCCAATGATAAAGCTCTGAAAGAAACAGCCATACTTGTTAAATACCTTAATAGTCTCAGGAAGGTTAAAATGTTGCCTTTTCTCCTTTAGTCGTCTCAATACACCGTCCATGGTTTCTTCTACTGAGGGAGCTGATTCCATGCTTGTGGCCTCCTGTGTCCCAGCCTCTTTAGAGGTGCCAGTGCTTTCACAATGATCACTTCTTTGGGGTGCTCTAGAGGTACAGTTTTGCTCTTCTGACATTCTGAGTTTCAGCTCTGAAAGGCAAATTACTTGGCAAGTAAATAGAATAGAAATATTTGCATTGAAGTTTCCTGATGCTACATGAAAAAAAAGGATCTCCCCACTTCTTGCATACAATTATTATCATACCACAGTGGTGCAGGAGAGTAACTTTGCTTCACTTCAACATGTAACATCTTTTGCCTGGTTAAAGTGAAATCCAGTGGTCAAAGGATGACATGTGTCCAGACCAATGAAACTTACAGCACATTTGTACTTCCTTTTTTCTTCTAAGCCCATCTTTGCCATGAGAAAGGTGTTACCATGGGTGAGGACTGAAGAGGCACTGGGTTAAAGAGTGGGGTCTGGGTAGGCATCAGTGCAGAATTTCAGTGGGAGTGAAGTTAGGTAAGGGCCTTAAAATGACAAACAGCACTTGAGAGTATTTGTGGGAGGTTTCGGGGTGGGAGGAGGGCAGGATGTAGAAGCAGAGCTCGCTCCCTCCCCGTTCTCCTCACGAAACCCACACACTCTCAAGTGATCTGATGTCTGGATGAGTAACAGCATGTCCAAGCCTGCTGCGGGGATTGTTGTCTATGGACACAGTTCTGCACAGACACCTTCCTGGACAAGAGGCACTGTCTCTGCAGCCTCCTGCCCCACTCTTGCCCCGGCTGTGCTTGCCTGCCCTCCTGTGCTGCTGCACAAGCGAGGAGGAGAGCGAAGGCTTTCCCCTGAGAAGCGCTGGGGAGGCCAAGCTGTGCTGCAAAGCCCACCGTGCCAGCTGCCAGTCTGCTGGAGCCACGTACTCCAGGTCTGCATAACCAATCCCTCTCTCTAGTGCAATTTAAACCATAACCCTCCTTTCCAGGGACTGCATTGCCATCCCAGACAGGTTACTGAGCTGGTCCTCACAAGAAGAATCAGCCACTTTGCTTAAATGAGTCCCCTTGGCAGAAGAGCACCTGAGCAACGCAGCAGAAGACACATAGGTTACAGTGTGTCCTAGCTTCCAAGTCAGCAACCTGCCTGGATGCAATAAAGTATGTAAGCATATCAGCTTGACACCAAGCCAAAGACCCTGAAGCTCAACAAGGACAGAGCAACAAGGACATTGGATTAAGTCTGAATTAGCTCCCGTAAACCCAGGCTTTATTCCTAGTATATGCCTGGCTGATGAAGGACCTTGGGCAAGGCAGAGACTGATGGCTCCAAATGTGTTAAATTTATGGAAATCCGTGCAGAAACAGTGACATAATTTCTTTAGCTGGTACAGTATGAGGATGCAAGCCAGGTTTGTAGGGAAAAATACTAAATGTTATTAAACTTGTAGAGCTAGGAAGGCTGGACAAGCCTTATGAACTTGAAGAAGCACCTACCAGCAGTTATGTGTTTTTCCATTTCAATTGCACCTGTCTCATGGACCTCATGAATCTCGCTTCGCTTAAAAGCAGTGTCATTATTCAGGGTAATAAAATCAAGGGTGTTCAGAGGATGGAGGCATTTTGGGTTTGCAGATGAGGCTGCTCTATGAAAGCTAGACCCCCTGGATAGCTGAAGCAATGGTTGAGTCAGAGAGATAATTTTCAGAAGGTTAACTGTGTAGTTTGGCTGTTTTCTCTCATATATGGATTTGTAACACAAAGTTCAAGGGGAAAAATAAAAATCTAGTAATTATGCAGCCCAGTATCTAAGGGAGAACTTTCCAGAGAAACTTACTGAAAGATGAGTTTTGAATTCTTTATTTACCACAATAAAATACTCTATATCTACATTCTTAACTATATCCAAACCAGAGATGAAACAAAATAGTACACTTTCATTAGTAGTAAAAATCTATTTATAATAGGGCAAAAAAGATTTAGAGAAATTATAAATAGCCTTCAAAAAAAAAATCAGTCCTGGCTACATTCTCCCTGAGGGCAAGCATGTGATACACCCACAGATGTTAACGGTATGCAGACAGTCAAGGGCAAAACTTGACCCTCAAGACCAAGCCTAGTATCCGGGAAAGATCAATTTTTATGATCAAAAAAAATAAAAGCTTTAGAGCTGTGTAACCTCAGTGCTAAAGAAACATTCTGCACCAACATTTGTACTATTACAAGGACACTTTCAACTTTGTAGTTCTGTATTTCAGACACTCATTAAAACGGTCAGAATAACATTGCCTTTTGCATGAATGTTTATAGTGATGAGGAACATATGATGTCTTTTTCCCCTTCCCCTTTTTAGCCATGTTACGAGGGCTGAACTGGCTTACTTTAATCCCTGCTTTTAGAAATGAAGGCAAGTCATATCACCTAATATCTCTATTGTCATTGGGACACTTATCACCGCGCACTAGTGAAAAATAAGCAGAGCGCTGAGGTTAGAAAACGAACTCTAAAACGTTCAAGGTACACTCATACTTCCAAAAGCTTCAGCGATAAAGTGAAATGACATCCTATTCTGTACCTTTGAGCTGCTTATGACCTTTGGCCAAATCATTCATCCATTTCAGGACTTCAGGATTGGAAGTTTTGTCACCATGTGAAGGCTGAGTGTAAAGAAAAAAGGAAGAATAAAAAAAGAAGGAATAAAAAAGACGGTTATGCAATCAAGCAGATAAAAACCTATCCACACACAGTGTGCTAAAAAATGTCTGTAGTTCCAACTGCACTATATCATAGTGTCATGCAGAGCATTTGGCTTGATCATGGTCCTAATTTATCATGCCTTATCTCTCCCTTTTGTGGCAGAGCGCTACATGGATCTCAGTATTTTGGCTCTGATCCTAAAAAAGCCATTTGAGTCCTTGACTAATTGGGTAAGTAATCTCAGTGTCTTCAAAAGGACTGATCAAGTACCTAATGTTAGTCAAGTTCCTAAGTGACTTCCAGGATGGTAACCAAAGCACTCAGTCCTTGCAGGAATAAGCCCTTATGGCTTTAAGACAGGGGTTCTCTTGGGAAACAGCACTTTAAACATTTCAACTGAACTGCTTAACTAATCAAATGAAAAAATCCTGTGCAAAAGAGTGATTTAAAAAGGAACAACAAAAGCTGTGTGTATCAGTTGCCTCACAGTCACAGGCCCTGGTGCTCATGGGGG
>VZSC01017262.1:65704-126389 GCA_013398225.1 Steatornis caripensis
GGGGGTTGGACTAGATGATCTCTAGAGGTCCCTTCCAACCCCTACCATTCTATGATTCTATGATCAGTTCTTTGCATTTAGAAACTGCCACCAAATTAAAGTCAATTTGCACTGGATCGTCAAAACTCAGATATTTAAAACAGCAAAACAGTTTTGCAAAATTAAAACTTTGAAATAATGTCTTGTCTGGTCAGAGTGTGATGACTGTTTAAGTATGAAACTTCACTTCTAAGAGTATATGATGACCATAGGGCAGTGCAATTCACAAATGTACATTTAAGTTTGCAGTCATTGCCAAGATTACAAGGTAATATACAATTAGCTGAATTTTCACTTAATGCAGTCATAAAATATCACAAACTCCCGTTTCATGTCGTACACATCCTTAGCATCACAGATGTTTTGGTACGTTTACACTGCACAACTCCCATTACACAAAACAGCTCGATATGAGCAATGATCTTGCATACACTGCACAGAGCACACCATTGGCCTCAAACAACGCCCCCCACAAGCTGCACACCACAATTTTTATTTCTGTAATTTTGGCCCTATGCTTTGGAGGGTTATAGGAGCCTGCGTAAAGGAAGGAATCTGTACAGCAGAGCAACAGTTTCCAAGCAAATGACTTCTACAAAGTAAGTAACTAACTTTTCATCTTGTGATCATTTTGGTTCACAAGCCTGTCAGCAATGTTTCACTGATTCAGTGACTTCTCAGTCAGATTCAGACTTCTCAGACGTCTACAGACAGATATTTTGCAAGAAAGGTAATCTGAAGAAAATGCTAATTAGAGGCTCAGAACTAGTGCATACACTGAAAAATGATACAAAGATATTCCTTCACTGATTATTTTCCTATTTCATTTTACCAAAAATACCCTTTTTCCTATTGATTTGCGTTAAGTTTAAATACACTGGGATTCTTGCTTCCCTCTTGTAGTATTTCCCTTTATCTTTTCAACTATTTCAATCTTACCAGGTACTTTTTTTCTTGCTCAAACTTTTCTTCATACTTCCTAATTTTTCTCTTGAGACTCTGAAGATGCTTGGTGAGTTGTGCTACTGTTTGTGGTCCTTTGCACTCTTCACAGCTACATCTAGAAGAACTTCTTGGCCTGCAAAAGCCAAAAGCATAGTAGCTGCATCAAAGAACCGGCTATAATGGACCGTGCCTTGTTTCAGGCACACTTGACACTTTCCTAGCACTTCTAAATTTGCAGCTAGGTTCCTTCACAGGATAGAGATAGTTTAGTTTTACAAAGTAAGCATAAAATATTTGCTTTTCTCTGAAGGTACCCCTAGGGTATACTAAAGGGTTCACCATCTGTCTTTCACACTCTCTCTCTCTCTTTTTTTTAATCAATTGTGGGATTTCTGAATATTTTTCAAAAGTTTAATCTAGTAGGTCACAACCTGATTCAGTATTTACATTTAACATCTGCATCTTACTTCACAAATCTTCGAGCTGTAACAGGAGACTGTAATGACCTGATTTGTAAAAGTAAGCTCAGAGAGTTTCTTATTACTGGGCATAAACATTATCATTTTGAGGGCAGTTTAGTTTCTGATTTTTTACAATTGCAAATCAATGGATTGGATTATTATTCATATGCAGCCAACAGCTATGTATATAAGCTTGTAAGAAAATTTGGTTTCTGTCTGAAACTCAGAGCTTGTTTCTGGAGATCACATGTATGGACTGTTCATATATCCTATGACACTCTCGTACCTAGTGAGTGATTCAAGCTACAGTTCTATGACAGCTGAAATTTTTAGTATAGTGCCTTGATAGCCCTTTCTATCTTACGTTCACTCAGCAGACTAATATTTAAAATTGTCCTTGCTAACTATAACTAACAAAGACTTCAAACAATATTGTACTGTGTTATGACTGAATAAATGCTAGATCATATTTCTGGTATTGCAAACTAACCATGTCAAAACATGCTACAATATGAACATTTCTTGATTATGCCATAACAGTAACTGGAAAAACAGGAAGAGTCAAAGATCGTAGATGGTACAAAAATTATTTAAAATACATAAGAATTAAAATATATTTTCTTACATCATGAAAGGTTGAGCACTTGGTGGAGAAGGGGCAGACTCTGTGTCTAGATTAAATCTCTGGCTTTGGCTAAAGATAGAGCATCGTGGTGACAAAAGAGGATTGTCTCCATCAGTAATGTGATACAGCAGTCGGCTGGTCCCGAGGGAGTGATGTTCTTGTGGGCTGCTGTCCGCATCACTCTGCCAGTCTCTGTGGGCTGGCACAGGCTCTGGAAACAAAGCATAAACCAGTATGGACTGAGGGTCACTCACAAGATATTTAGCTACCTAGATAAGATAAATACAAGTCTATACTTACAGAAGTATTCAAAGCCTAAGTATTCAAAGCAAACATCAAATAGTTCAGCAAAGTATCACATGCAGGATTAACATAATAGTGAGGATGAGAAAGCAGACAGGACAGTTACTGGCTTAACATAAAGCATTTTTGAGTTTTAAGGGAGAAGGTGGGTGGGTGTGTTTGTAAACTATGAAGTATAATATAAAGATGGAGAGTTTCCGGAATAGTAGCATTAATTATCTTTTCATAGATCTGTTTGCTTTTGAAAGCCACATTCCTGCAGAAGATGATGAATGTACAAAACAAGTTTAATTTTGTGATTTAGCATTCAGACAAGAGAAAGGCAGGTCAAAAATATAATATGTCCTGATGCTAAGAACCTCCAGTTTTGCTTGCAGTAGCCTGCAGAATTTTGTTAAGGTTTGAAGTAACATACATTTGGGTGTAAAGAACACAACATATGAAAATAACAACAACCAGCAACACTCAAGGTAGTTATTCAAGGCAGTGTGCAGTGACTGCTACTTGGAGGAGCCAGGCTTATGATACTATGCTAACGTCTTTCACTGTAAATGGAAACCTCACCTCTGGGACCTCAAAAGGTAAAATTTGTTTTAGAGACATGGTCAAGATAGAAGACAGAACAATTTACTCTGGACTGAAAAAGTAGGAATCGGCGAACCTCATCACACTGATTCTGTTTATGGGCAACATGGAATATAACGGGCACATTACAGACCCTACGTCCAGGGAATACCAAAAGTTCCTCTTCCCTTTGCTGTACCTGTACATTAACAGGAAGAACCACTGACTTCTTCCTCACCCTCAGTGGGTGAAATGGGTAAGGATGATCTAGCCTAGTCAATGGTTTTGAAACGAGATAAATGTGCTTTAAAGCAGATTGTATTTTTGTAAAAAAAAAACAGTTAATGTATGTTAAAGCCAAGAATGTGCTGTCTCAGGTTCCCCTACGCCAGTTCAATAGTGCGTAATATTTTACACCAGGTTCATTATTTTTTTCCTCTAAAACCATATATATATACAGAGCCTTTGAATTCATATTGATTATTTTATATTGCCAAGCAGCATGCATGTTATTTCTGATCAGTATTATATTTGTAATATAGCATGCATTCTAATACATTTCACAGCATCTTTTTATTCAGTGAAAGTCTAAAATTTCACAGAACAACAACTGTACATGGATTTACTCACAGAAAAGCAGGCAGGTTTGTAAAAGTTCTTTAAACTTCACTTCCTTTCCATGTTCTCCTTTGTACATGGGACATGACATTCCCATGGTGAGTGGGTATTTCTTTCAGGATTTTAATGGCACCTTTGTAATACATTTTATTTGACATCTTCCCAACAGATACTGAAGCTACAAATTCCTATTGCTGCACTGGGATAGTGGGGACAAAGCAGCTCTGAATGGCGCTTTTCATGGAAAGCAGCTATTGATTTCAAAAATAATAGTTACAGTGGCCTAAAACATCATTTTACCAGGCACTATCCAACTGTTTGGCTTTACAGACAACAAAAAAATCCAGTTGTATATTGTACAATTACAGTTTAGTCTGTCGTGCAAAGGTTGCATGTGACTTTTGCATCTGTAAGGTCATCCACTCTAACAGCACCATCAATTATAATTATGTTAAGCATTTTCACAACGGGACAGTGTAGTTAATTATTAATTCTAACCTAGCATCTTTCCTCTAAGTACTTCATAGTCTGTAAGTTAAATTCAACTCTCCAAGATACCAGAGCAACACCCAAAACTTCTAAGTCATGTACAAGATTCAAATCCTCCCACAGAGAGATCCAGAAAGGTATCCGAGAGAAGCAAGGGTAGAGCGTTGTACCAGTCACAGGAAATTATGTACACGGACAACACACAGTGATATAGGCGATATAATTATCGTGAAGTAGGTTGACTAAGAATTGTTTCACTATTTCTCATGCTCTGTTATTAAAAGGAATAAATTTTATTATAGGCATACTAAGTAGCAGTCTCCTCACTGTGACAGGAAAATGATTTCTAAAAAAAATCAGCCAGCCTGTGTATGACAGGTGCAGGAAAAAGGTTCCAACACTTGAACGTCGATTTTCTGTGAACCTAGAATTACCCCTCTGGCAGGAGGTGGTCTCTACTGCTGATGAACTATATGGTCACAGACATTTCCTCCCTTTCACATTTGCAACCAGACAAATTTAGTAGGCTCAGCCCAGTCTCAGGAATGGAAGAAAAGTACATATTCAAGACTAAATACTTGTGGAAGAGAAATGCAAAGGACAAGTAGTGGCTGGAGCAGCCCCAGTGTAAAACCAAACACATAGAGCTGCAGAGAGTTTAAGGGGATTTTTTTATTCAGCTAGCAAATAAAAGGGAAACAACCTGCATGCCAGGTGAATTTGGGAGTATTTCTCAAAGGCCCGGGCTCTTCTGTTTCCTTGGCATCAGGGCTTCCTGACAGCACAGCTCTACTAAAGCTTGCAAACTGGTGCAACTTTGGTATGGCCCCAAGAAACATTTCAGTCCCATCGCTACCACCGATGCGTTAAATTAGTACCTGCTGTCCAGAAGTGGTCAGCAAGTCATTCAAACTGATTCATTTCATGGCCTGATTACTATAATAACAGAACACCTCAGGATGATGACAAGTTATAACCAACCCCATTTTTAATTACAACTTAGGGCCATCATCCTGATTCCAGTTCTGTGTAGATCCTAAACGAGACACTAAGCATTATCCTGAGAGTAACCCATGAACTGACCAAACACCTACCTGTGCTCATGTGTCTGACTTAATTTTAGCCTCTATTTTTGCCAAAACTGGAAAGTAAAGCCACCTCTAGCCAAGCCAGTAAGTTGCCCCTTAGCCTGCACCTACTTTATCTCATCTACTCAGCTTAGCACTGACAAGAGCTCACCACAGGTGTTAATGCCAAGATCAAGTATCTTATAATACGCAGTATGCATCATAACGTGGACTTCAATCATTGTCAACAAGTTATATGGTAAAAGTCTGTATTCCTGCATGTGATATGCTTTAAGTAAAACAATAATACACTGAAATCTGTTGTATATATATTAAAAAAAGCAGGTGTAACGTGTTCCTCCCTCAACACATTATGTCTATGAAGGCCAGTTCCAGGATTTTTAATTTAAAAGACTTTTAGAGCATCTTGTAGTTAAGTCCAGCTTCTCACTGCTCAAGTCACATATTTGAGGTATACTCATATCAAAAAGCTGTACAAGTTACACTCTGATTTTCTTCCTTTCCCTCTTAAAAAAACTAGTTTAATACTCCCTTGCAATTCTTCATGATTTCATTTTACCAGCTCTAATTCAAGTTTTTTCATATTCCAAAGTAAACTGAAGTTGCTGACTTTGCTCAGAAATAAGGGTTACTGTTCACCCCTTAAAATTTGATCCTGAAATACCCTGTCTTACTGTTCTAGCTTCACCGACCATACATATAATGTATTTTTTCTCTTTTTTTTTTTGACTGGGATGTGAAACAAAATAGACTACACCATCATGTTTATTTTAAAAATAACACATTTGTACATTGTTAATATTAAAATTTGCATTGCCTGATTCACTGAGCAAAGGCTAGAGATGTAGTATATATGGCACATCCTCCAAAAACTCTGTTCCTGGCCTGGTACAAATCTCTGGACTTTCATCCAAGTTTGAGCTGAAACAGCCAACAGTCCCATGTGAAAACTGTACCTGAACTGAGTGTATCAGAAGATTTCAGCAGTAATTTAAAAGACAGAATTAGGACTAGCTCTATCTATGCAAAATGGCAAGTTATCAAAAAAAAACAAACCACAAAGAAGATGTTAGCAGGAATGAGCATACATTAAAATCCATTAAATAGGTAAGCTTTAATTAAAGCACAAGCTTGAACTGCTAGAGTGACAGAGCATACTCTGAACTATGTGAGAGAAATGCTACATCACCCAATATGCACCTGTGCAGGTGGAGATAGGCAAATAGGAGCTAGAGAGGGTATCGGGAGTAGGGGATGTTAACAGTATGAATTAAAACCAAAATCCAATCAAACCAGCAAAAAATAAGCAAAGGAAACACTTATGGACCATCCTAACAATGAACTATGAAACTACCAGAACAAAATAATTCAGTAAACTACTGGAAATGGAGGAAAACCCCACCCTGCCGTAAAGGAAAAGAGTCAGTGCAGATTTTGGATGGGCTGCAAAATGTCTCTGCCTGTGCAGCACAGATACGAGATCGGTCTCTGCCTCAGATCAATGCCAAGGGACTAGCACCCGTGCAACTTCCACACTTGTACCCAAGAGCTATTAAGGTATTTGCCTAGCTGGGCTAAAGCATCCATATTTTTTTTTAGCTAAAACCCAGGATATTTAGTATTTTTTACATTCCTTCATCTTTACAATAATTTGGATTCTACATACCATTTCCCTTGATCGTGTGATGCAAATCTCAAACTTTAGAATTTCTTAAGTACAACACTATAATTTCTGATTTTTTTAGGTAAATAACAATGTTATTTCTTGCTGAAATTTCTGAGTAAACACCTTCTGAAATAACTTCTTCTGAAGCTAGCCTTTATTCTGACACAAAACATCAATTGCAAAGGGGTTACTGACCTATCTGCCTTAATTTGGACCATACATGGTGAATCATTTAAGTATTTGTGTATTCATGTCACTTGTCTGTGAGATGTGTTAGTCATATTGCCTTTGACCTATTTTTCACGAAGAGTGATTCCTTTTCTACTGAGCGTCACGACTCTGCCAGCCCTCTGACTACAAGCTATGAATTGACAAAAATAGTGCCGAGCCTTAGGGCTATTTATTTGCAAAGACTGGTTTCCATATTGAGGGAAGAGGAAGAGATAACACACCACAGTTTGCCCCGATGAGTAATAACACAGACTCATGAATGATTAAAATCCACGTGCTGTAAAACTCACCTTCGCTATCTCTCTGCTGATGCATTAAATTAAAATCAATAATAGGAGAAATGAAGTGATATTGCTCTGACAAAAAGAATGACAAAAATAGAATTACATGATATGGCAGGTGATCTCACACAATACAGACACAGGAAGTAAAGAGCGTACATTTAACTGAACAAAAAAACCCCCCAGATTCAACCTGAAAATAAAAGGGTTCTTAAAACCTGTCTGAAAAGCAAGACTCCCTCTCAGAAAAACAGGTTAGGGCCACTAATGTCTATTCTTTTAATAGGTATCACCCCTTTTTTACATTACATGGCATTTGCATCAGGAAATGGTGCTTTGCATTAGCTCTGCGCTGTTTCCCAGAGGACTGCAAATCTGATACTAAACTGCAAGTCACAAGGCTTTTTTATAATTGCAAATGAGAACACATCATGACATGATCGCTTACCCCCACAACTGGCCCCATCAGCTTGCACGCTGGTTTGGACTGATGAAAGGGCTGGATCCTTGGGTGCCGGCAGCTGAGCAGTTTCTTCCTGGGTTGGCAGAAACGCAGAGCACAGATCGGTTTCGAGGGCTTGTAGCTTCAACAAAGAATTCTGCAGACAAAAGCAGAACATTGGGCTAGATAGAGAACAACAGAATACAGCGATAGCTCTTCAACTCACTGAGCCCATTAGCAGTGCCTGCACAGGGGTGTTCCGCTAGCAGCTCTGAGGGGACGTGCAAGAGAACAAACAAGCACTATTCCACGAGTTTCTTGACTTCTGGTTATTTAAGTCCCAATTTACATGGATTATTCATGACACGTGGGACAGACAACTTCGTCAGCAAAAGACGACTTATTCTAGGAAGCCAAACTGAGATGGTGTCCCTTTTCTTGGTCTTGAAGCAATACACTAAGCAAGTATTTCATTCATTGGGCTGACATCACGATCTGATGATATTATGTCCCTCCCCATTTACCATTCATAAAAAAACAAATCTCCCTCTCCAGCCTATTGTTCAGTGAGCAGTGAACAAAGAGTTACTGAGAACATGCTCCCTCATGGGATTCTTGGAAGAGATATTTTTTAATTGGCTTTTCTACAGACACTTTTTAATGTAAACATGGCTTTTATGTAGGCTGCTGCTGCTGCTTCTACAGGGCAACCAGACCATTCCCTATCCGCTGCAAAGGTAAAATTAACAGGTCACTTGCTGCAGACAAATCAACGAGGACAAGGCTAGTTATCTATAACATCACTTCCAGCTACTGTGTCACGCTTGGTCCATTTCTCATTTTAATCTTTAATGCTGCATGCAATATTCAGCTGTACAATCTGACACAAGCATCTTGCTGTGATGTAAATGCTGTGAAAGCCCTAATCACCATCTCACTGGGCAAAATGAGTCACTGCCAATACCCCACGCGTTCAGTTCCCCTCACTCAAGGGAAATACAGCTTGCAACACAAAACAAAATCACACAAGGCTGGCTTAATAAGCACACAGCTGGCACACACGGAATTACACATAAAATGTTAAGTCACTCAAATGGTACCTACTTGTGAAGAGCAATTTCAGAAAAAAAATCTAAATCACAGCAGAAAAAAAGTTCCTCAAGTTTATACCCGGAAAAGCTCCTTTCTCCACTCTGTCAAAGACCTGAAACCAGTTTACTGACTCATTTAATGAAATGATGAGTTTATTTATTGGAGTATTTTCCTTTGTTTAACAATATGTCACCTATGCAGTGAGCAGTTTACTATGTCTTTGCATGGTTTTTGCTGTAATACAGCCCTTTTGTAAACCCAAGGATGCCAGTGTTTTTAGGTAAAAATANAGTTTATTTATTGGAGTACTTTCCTTTGTTTAACAATATGTCACCTATGCAGAGAGCAGTTTACTATGTCTTTGCATGGTTTTTGCTGTAATACAGCCCTTTTGTAAACCCAAGGATGCCAGTGTTTTTAGGTAAAAATAAAAAAGGGAAACTAATTTGGCTGACAACAGCAGGGAAGATTTCAGCCTTAATCCCTTCATTCCTTTTACGGAATTCAGGCAGTGAAAAGGGAGCAGAAAGTAACTCTTTCCAGGAGATATCTCAAAATAGGAAAGTTTAAAAAAGCAAAAGATGACCACAACTAGATCCTGTGGCCCTCTATGTGCTGTCAGGAATACTTCAAAATCCATATCCCATTCCACAAAACAGATGAGGTTACAATCAAACACTTAGAATTTGGCCTCAGCTTAGGTCAAAAAGGAAATCCAGGAACACCTTCCTTCTCCTGGTCCCAGAGCAAACAGGAGCTCTGGCCACTCCTATCAGAAGCAGCTTGATATTAGAGACATGTGAGCAAAGAAATGGCTTGTCCTATACATTTATCTTAGAATTAAGTTCCTCTCATCTGTTGTCAAGATACATTTCGACATCTCATCCTATAATACCAGGAAAGAAGTGATTGCAAGGTTAAGCACTGACTCATAATGAAATGCCTAAATGTAATATTACTCTTTTAAAATATGGCATTATATAGAGCTGGTTTCTATGATCTCAGGAAGAAGATACTTTTATTATTCCCAGGTACAGGTTGCAATAGCAACCTACCGTCCTCTGGCCCAGCTGACATTTGTAAGGACAATTTACCCATCTTGACCAGTAGTGCCTCATCTTCACACCTAGTTTCGCCAGGACTCTTGAATGCCTAGCACCTTTTCCTTATCACTTACTGACACTGTTTGGTCCAATATTTTACATGTATTACTTCAAATTGATCCAGCTCCTTTGACCTGTCTGCTAGAAAGAGTATACCGGGTGTGCAAATGTTCCCAAGATGGGCTTTATCAGTGAAGACCAACATAACGAATACACTCTGCCTCTCTGTATACAGCTGTACCACCTCAGCGCCCGTTTTACAGGTCAGCCAGCTAGCAGTCACAGCAATATTCTACCTGTCTTCCTGCTTTTGATTTATTTAGTAGACTTCTTACCATCAATTTGAGCATCTTTTATTAGGCACTTTCAAAGTCTTCTTTAATCCAGGGCTTTCTTTAATTAGAGGTAGAATGCCAGAAACCATCTCACCTTTAACAGCTTTCAAGTGGCAGGGAATTTTCCTTGCCAAGCGAAGGGTGCTGACTTGAATCGTACCCATAGCACTGTTTTGGGAAGAACTTTCATGACATGACAGGCCTCATTTGCCACTGCCCCTCACCCCGGCTAGACCCAAACAAAGAGGCTGTGGAATTATTACAACAGATGGGCAGCGGTTCAGAGTCGTTAAGGACATCTAGCAAAATATGACTATACTAGTTACAGACCAGCAAGGACTCTGATCCCAGACTGGACCTTATCATGAGAACTGCTGATGGCAAGCAAGGAAAGCACAGGCACGCGTACTGGAAGAACATACCAACAAGGTGAACATAGGCAAATAACTGACAAACATGCCCAACCTTCACAGACTGTTACTTCAAGTGTTTGACAAAAATATTCCCACATCAAGGAAATACATTCACTCTGCATCACTATTTCTTATGATACATTAATATTTATGGCAAGTTCAGTATAAAAGCATTCACACAGACTGCATTGTTAAACATCGTATTTCGGCAATGCTTATTCTGTAAGTCACCGGCTGTTTTATGTTCAGTTGCTCTAAATGATATTTTTCACCCATATGTGGAAGGTGGGTGGATGGCAAATTTCCAGTCACTGCCAAATACTTCGAAAGTTCATAAAATAATAATAATAGAAATACCTTATATGATTTCATGAATGTGCCCTTGACAAGGACTTGATGTAGGGAAAAAAAAAAGTAGCATTGATCATTTTGATGCTACCAGGGTGATGATGAATCTGGAGTATGCTGGCAACCTCATTTTACTCCTAAAATGCAGCTGAGTACTGTGGTACTGCCACAGCGCACTACACGTGAAAAGACACCACATATTTATGGGCACACACATAAGGAGACATAGCTTTAAGCAACAGCCAAGCACAAAGCTGCCTAGGGTCACCAACTCATGGGCAACAGGAGCGTCCTAGTAAATGGTAGGGATGACCTTGCTGCCTGCCCTGCCACATGTCCTGTCCAACCCCTCTCAGAGTGCGGCTTGAAGTATTGGCAATGCCAGAGCAGCTGGGCTGGGTCCGGCCAGCCTCGGACCTCCCGCTGTGTGGCAGGAGCACTGCAGCCCCCTGTTTCTGCAACCACAGCCCAAGCAGAGCAGCAAGGTGCTCTGGGAGGGGACATGGCTATGTATCAGCAGCTGGCAGCAGGTCCTCTATCCTGGGGCTCAGTGGGGGCAGGCCAACATGCTACCAACTACCAGCAAAAGGCAGGCAAGAAGAGAGAAAAACAAAGTCTGAGCCCTGTCTTCATCTTCTCAAGCCTCCCAAGTTCATTTGAAATCCTAGTGACCACTTCCAACTCCCCGCTAATTCCCCAATACTATCCAGTACCTGTACAGCCCTGATGTGACTGCAGGCATCCTGCCACAGGGGTGGGGGTTGTGTACTCTTCTGCACCGCGCACACTCAGCAATACACCTAACCTGGAGATGAACCAGCCTATGCTCATGCTACTTAAAGCTCTCCCATGGTCCAGACCTGGCCCTTGGGCCCAACAGGGCCATCTGTGCTCTTGGCTGTTTAAAAGAAGTTGGAAAACATGTTAGAAGTAAATTCAAACAGCTAAAATACATACAGAGGGAAATGTTAGCTCATGGTGGGTACCACCGTGAATATTAGTCAGTTCTTATATGGAAAACCAAATCACTGAAGTAATTCAAGCTATGGCATATTATATCAGCTAATGGTCTCAGTTCAAATACTTCAGATTTTATGCTCCTTCCAGCTTTACTCTGGTGCCTAACACCAGTGTTTCTGATGTAGAAATTCCTGATGCATGCTAATGCAAATGAAATAACATATTAATATTTAAAATGGATCCTTAAGTTTCTTTGGAAAAATAACCATACTGTTGCCTCTCAAGAACAGTATTTTGCAAGTCTGAAAAAGAAGCAACTATAATTGTCTTGGACAAAGGCTTCTTATCTCTTCTTACGTCCTCTTAGATTAACTGACAATTCAAAGAACTTGACCCATGCAAATTCCACTAGAAGAAGAAAAAACATCCTGCATCATTCCAGATCAAAGATAATGGAAAAATAAAGACATTTACAGGAAGTCCAAGGAAAACAGAAAGAGAGACAGTGTGGTACTTCTCTCTTATTTGTTATTTTTGCTAGTGCTTTAAGAAAACATAGTCATTCAAGTATCATGCTCTTGTCTGCTGGAGAAAACACAGCACAAAAGGATTGCCATTTGCAGCAGAAGCTCAGACTGTAGTGAAGAAACCGTCTTTACAAACAAGTAAGCCTGTAGACTGTACCCCGCTGACCATCTCTCTCTCCAACCAACGATTATTGAACATCAAGGGTTGAGGCCCTAGGGCAAGGAATTATCTAAATGATAGATAACCTCTTACATCTAGAGATAAATACCACCCACCTACACTCATGCTGCTAAATCCCTCTGCAGAATGGGACACTGAATGAAAAATTCCTCCCAATTTATCACCAAAATGCTGTGGCAATGAGTGGGAGTCTCCTGACACAGCTTATAAACATTTCCTCGGTAGGTGCCATCAGTAACTCCCTCTCCAGCTGGAGGTCCCTGCTCGGGGCCCTGCAGGGTCAGCACCATGTAACATGTTGGTCAGCATGCCCAGGGGGCCATAGCCTGATGGGAGACAATGTGCCAAACGGAGCCTTGCAGCCCCGCGCTCTCCCTTATCGCACCAACAGCTACAGCACTGCCAAACCTGCAAATCAATCAGTGCTCGCTGCGTATCCGCAGAGAGATAACAATGGCCAAAACAGAGCCACTGCTGCTAGAAATAAGTCCTTTCCCTGATAAAGCATTACTGTTATCGACATCCCTTGGTTCGTCCTTGTGGACATCTAAGGTCTGGTAAATTTAAGAACTGAGGGAAGAGGGAAAGGGAACAGCTCTGCCCCACCTGTCAACCCTGCCCAGCCCCAGTCTGGAGGCTGGCAGGGAGAAGGGAGGAGAGGCAAAGCCCAGACTTGGTGCTTTCTGCATAAACTGAAACCGCCCTGCCCCACACGTGGTGTTTCTGAATATTAAGGATGCCTGCACCCGGCCCCTGGGCCTGCTCCTGCCCCTCCAGGACGGGAAGGCAGCTATTCTGTTATATTCAGTTTACTGATGGATTTACAGGATTTATGAAATCAGCTGGGGCAGAGGAGGAGAATAATTCAACNCCAACCCCCCTGCTAAAGCAGGTTAGCCTAGAGCAGGTTGCACAGGAATGCGTCCAGGCGGGTTTTGAATCTCTCCAGAGAAGGAGACTCCACAGCCTCCCTGGGCAGCCTGTTCCAGGGCTCTGTTACCCTCACAGTAAAGAAGTTCCTCCTCATGTTCAGGTGGAACTGCCTGTGTTCCAGTGTGTGCCCGTTGCCCCTTGTCCTGAACCCTTCCTCCTTCCTCGTAAATTATTAGCAATTTAAATTTCTGATCTAATTATCTATTTTAATATCTTACACTGATTTTATTTATTATAATATTTTATCTTAACCTTTAAGGAATCCTTTACAAGAATTTTAAATGGAAGCTTTTTAAGTGGAAGATTTGGTGATTATTTGCAATGGGGCTTCCCAAAAAAAACAATAACTTAATGATTTCTCCCAGGGCCTTAACTAGCTAGACAGAGGCAGATTATACTCCCTTCTATCGGTCACAGAACGTGCCTTACTAGGCAGCATTGAGATTTTCAGTAGTGAGCTGCACAACAACGACACGGATGCACAGGAAATAATTCATTGTAAGGAGAAATTACGTCTGAATTCCTTCAAAAGGACACATTGTGGCTTTGTGCTAATGAAAGTCAGGCATCTATTAATAGACATAGATGTTCTCCAGCTCATTATGGAAACAAAGCTGTCTCTTCCATGGTTCGACAGGAATGTGTGTCTCCTCCCTCCAACTCTTTTTTCCCACTGCTTGTGTTGTGCTGTTGTCTTGGCCGACACTTAAAAATATCGTCTGCTCCTTGTTTAAGCCTGGTATTGTTCATTGCCCTTGCAGTGCGTAAGCATACCCTATGCTCGTATGCAGATACCCATGTTTATGGGGGTTGCTTCATAAGGTTTCCCACTTTGAATAATTGCAAAGCTTGATTTTGGCCTCCAGTATGCTGCTGATTGCGAGAACCTAGCCCAAGCTCACCCTTGTTTGACATGATCACACAAACAGCTGCTTTGTGCTCTATTCTCACACCGTCCTCCTGGCGTGATCACTGTGAAAACAGCTCGTTTCCAGTGTCACAGGTGTTATTGGGCTTTCCTTGTTTCCTCCCGTCATTCCAGCACTCCCCTTCTCCCACCTTAGAACAAGAGTACTTTTCAGACTACATTGTACTGTTCACGGTTTATTTATGCAGGATGTAGCAACCTTGAGAATTCCTTATTTTTAAACTAAACGTAATTGATAGCTGAACACTTTTGCGCTGTAATACGAGGAAAAAATCAAATGTTCTTGAAAGGCGACATTTCACTCAGTCAATATTGAATGTTTAATTCTTTTCTGAGCACAAACATAAAGTGGCATAAAGTTGGCTTAAAATATTTTTAAAATGTCTTGCTTCTGGCTTTTAAATTATTATAGCAGTCACATTTTTAAGCTTTTCTCCAAAAACATGACTAGAATGATTCATTACAAAGCTAATCTAAGGTTCTCAAGTGATTATTCCAAGAATTAACAAAAACTAAACATCTAATTCAAAATTCGTAACATCATATTTAGCTTTTGGTTAAGCTTACCTCATTTAAGCTGTTAAATTGCTCAGTTGCTTCTTTTGGTGAAATATATGTGTTCTGATCTATTCTACAAAACAAAACAAGAATTTTAACTCAATAGATTGCTTATCTATGCTGCAAGTATTTCAAACGTTCTGTCATGTCTGTACATAAATTACAAGTTATGGGATAAAGTTGTTTTATTAAAAAAAATATCATTTCTATGAAAGTTACATCTGTATTTTATACCTCATTCAAAACAACAGTGATTCTACTGGAATTCTAAATAATATATTTAAAATATGACTGAGCTCCTGGAAACTGCCATTAAAATCCAGGCTCACTCTGTCACACAGAAAAAGTTCTTCAGAAGCATGATCAGCTCTCAGTATCTTGGTGAACTAATAGGGTTAAAGTCAAGAAAAAGCTCAAACATATGTTTAAATCTAAGCACGATTTCTCCCACATGCTTTAAGTCAAGAACGAGAATTTTCCTGTATCAGAGCCACAAAGAATAAATCTTTCTATATTTAAACTTGATGGTATTTCAGGCTCCCAATCTTCAGCTTCCTGCTTAAGTTCTGGTTTGCAAATTTCACAAAGACCCAAGTGACTCTCATGAGGAGCTGAAAATCCTTTGAGTAAGACGATGTCCACATTTTCTAATGAGTGTCACTTTGCAGCCATCAGAGGTGTCCATACCTTTGGTTTTTCCCTCAGTGTATCAGTGCTTCTCCACATGGAAACAGGAAAGCAAGGTCCTGGAGCCGCAAGGGGAAAATCTCTTCCCTCTGACTGTGAGTAATGAGACAGCTGTGCCCCACCCAGGCAGGTGTGGTCGTAGCCTAAGGCTCCACACCCCTACCCCCTTCAGAATTAGTTACAAATTCACTCTACCAAGGAATGAAACTGGAGCCTGAAAAAACTTCCCATGGATTAGGTTAGTGACCTGAACAACCTCCTACCACAGCTCTGTCCTTTCCCAAAGGAAACAGAGGCTTTCCACGCTCAACTGAAGCAGAAAGGTTAATGCCTAACAAGTAACTTCTCACTTTTAGGCAGCAGAAAGGACAGTATGAGGCAGCAAAAGAGAGTTAAAGAAAGCTAAGAAAAAGCATGGAGAGAGCAAAAGGACTAGTTTAACAGGAAAGAGGGCAAGATTTATAGTTTGATTTAATAGCATCTGAGGAAGGACCTGCAAAGCTACAAACAGCTGAAGAATTAATTCACTAATGAAGACAAAAAAAAAAAGAGAATGATTTATTGCATTGAACTAGAGCTAGACATAAAGGAAGGCAAGAAAAAGACCCATGTCAGATTTGTACACTTCTGGTATTCATTTGGATTACTTCATTCAGGGTGCATAACACACAGCAAATGTGAGCTCTCCTTAAAAAAAAAAAAAACAAAACCAAAAAACTAAAAGCTAGCAGCAGTTCGTACAGGTGCTATGTGAAGTTCTACATGATTCACAGCTGTATTGCTCATGAGTTGTGCACTCCAGAGAGTGAAAAGGTTACAGCACCCCTGAAGTATACCACCTCTCTCTCACTCAGGTTGATGTTCTTGTCTCCTGGTTTAGGGGTGCAGAAATCTTACACTTTATTCTTTCTTTTTCACTAAAAATACTGCAGTAAGAGGCTCTTAGCTTTGCAGTCTTTGGATTCTGGAGATACTGAAATCATTAAGGTGAGTAACCATTTTGGGGTGGCAGCCATTTACATTAACAGTCATATATATATGCTGAGCTGATCTTACTCTGCACAGAGAGTTTCGGGGTGTGCTTTTTTGTTTTCACCAAGATTAACCGCTCTGCTAGGCAAATGCTGGTTATCTGATTGTTACCAGGCAACAAAGGGCTTACAATTTAATAACTATGGGTTGGATCCTACTCTCATTAAAAGTCAATCACAAAATATCCATTAACTTCAAAAGCAGCGGGAACAAGGCCTAATTTTCCATCTGTGCTGAGTACATTAAAATTATTCCAAGCCTTAGCTGAAATTTTGAATAATTGCAGGCAAACCTTATTTTGTATGACTTACATCATGTAAAAGAATGAAAATGGAATTCTCTCCGTGGTTGCTACTCAAGTATATGTTATATCATTCTTTATAAAATATGAAATACCTGATCTCTCACCATCCCTATAGACTCTGGCTTTGGCAGAATTATCCTGTTCTGCATGGCACAGATGACAGAGACACAACTCAGTAACGTGTACATTTGAAGCTTGTGGACATAACAAAAAAAAAAATCTAAATACTAATTATCGTAACAGAGCTCCTACCAGACTTCAAGGGGAAGATCAATTTGCATGAGCAGTGTGCTGTTTAAAAAAACAGACCAGAACATGTGAATTATTGAAATATGCATGATATCACTTCTAAACTTGCATAAAATTCAAATAAAACCACATAATTTTAAAAACTAGGAAAAATGTTTAAAGATAACCTAACCAAATACACTTCTTATTTCCCAGACTAAACCCAGAAAGGAGCATTTCATACTGTAATTTGCAAGTCTCAATCCACTCCAATGTGGGATTACACTAACTCCATCCTCAGCAGACTTACGTGTTTATGCATCACAACGCCACACGTGCTCAGTGTCTTGGGTCAATTAATGCATTAGTGATGCTAGGATAAATCCTGGCAAGGAAACCACACGCTGTGCTGTGGGATGAAACCCCTTTTCCAGATCGACTTTCAGTCTGTCCTGTCCCAATACTGCTTGCCTGTCTCCAGTCTAGCGATCACTTTTCCCCTTCCCACCGTGAGGGTGGCCTACCAGGTTAACAGCTCAGAAAGGTTAGTTGCAGTACCGCGTCAGAGGACTGGTTCAGCCATTCCAGAGGTTACATCACACGAGTTCACAGAAAGGCAGACCCCACAACCAACACACCTCAGTGCCACGAAAACAAAAAGGTCCTTTTTGAGACCTCCACAAATGGCAAAAACTATTATGAAATTCAGACATATTCACCACCTTACTACAGGGCTGCAGGTGAGCGCTTCAAAAGCATGCCTATGGCTCCTTACAAAGCAATACAGGCCTGCAACAGGCTTTTGGATATGCATAAAGTGCGCACTTGCAATGAAAGAAACACCACCTCTAAGGGCCTAAGGCTGTCTGGATACATCCTAGGCTACTCATAGGGCTGTGCCTGAAGGGTGGAATAAGCAGCCAGGCAGAGAGCCAGTGTAGCAGTGCTTGTCTCATCAATCACAGCAGTTACATAAAGGCTGGCTGTGGATAGCCACACTTGTTTTTCTTATTACGAGCACCTCTCATACTCACCAGGCACAGTCCTTATTTGGGCTACAGTAAGATGGTTTGGGTTTTTTAACCCCTCTGTCCTCTCCCCATCCCCCCCTTTTGCAACCCAAGAGCTTGCTTAGGGATTTTCCATGCCTTGATACAAGAAGTATCACTGGAACCATAAACACCATTATTTTAATGTCAAGATTCCTGAAGAAACTGTTCTTAGGAACTGGTCAGTCATTTCCCAGAAAAGCAATGTTTCATCAGCAAATCCTGATTTGTTGACAGAGCGCTATGCACAGACACATACTGGTTGTGATGAAATTTCGCCAGATCTGAGGCAGGACTCGGAGGGAATTTGGTCAAGTTTTCTCCCCGCTCACCTGGCCGCCTGTGCAGGAATGCAGCCTCACAAGTTCTGTCTCACCCGCACAGCTCTGCCATATGGCACGGGGACATGAGCACTTCTGCAGCTTCCCTGCTCCCTCCCACACATCCCTGAGTTGTAGATGTTCAGCAGAAAGCATGGAAACTACACAAGCCCCACCTGAACTGCACTCTCAAAAGTTACTTGCCTTGAAAACTTAAATACTGAAAGCCGCCCTAGAGTTTGGTCTCCCTCAGGGGAGCACAGAAACTCTGGGAGACTCTTGCTGAGCCCAAGATCCAGGGCAGCCAGGGCTCCCAGTGTTTCCACTTTTCCTGGAGAAGAATCATAAATTTCAGAGCAACTGCCACCCCACAGCCTCTGCAGAAATTAGGGGTCAACCTAGGGACCACCTACTAAATGAAACCACTCTACTCCCATTTTATTTGGAGAACAGAGAAGAGGGGGAACTTTCAGGAATTTTTCTTTGGCAGAAAACTTAAACCGAAAGTGTAGTTCCCGCACTGACTTGGAATGCAACCTTCTCTGAAATGCTGACATTCCCACCGCCCAGAAGTCCTAAGTTTCAGCCCACTCTCTGTGTAACAGGCATCTGAAGAAAACACCATCCTCTATTCAGGTAACTGCGTACAAAGCTCTGCAATCCACATCAGTTTTGCTGATTGCCTTTGAGAAGGCAATCAGTAAAAGCAGCTTTTTGTAATCATACATATTGTTCCATACTGGCTTTTCTTCTCTGTTAAAAAAAGGCAATTCTCTTTATTGTAAATTTTGTTCCTGGGGCATGCATATAACTTCTATCTCCCAAAGGTGCAGATTATATTACACTCTTATCCAAACCCAACTACACACAATGACTAGAGCAGTATTCAATGTAATCACTAGCAATAGTATTATAAATTCATGTTCTTGTAATAAAATGTAAAAGTTTCCTTCCATGCAGATGGCATTTCATATTCTAAATTGATGATAATGTTCATAAAACATGCATGATAAACACCTCTCGAAACTAAGATCCTTTATTCACAGGCCAGGTATAGCTTAGCCAAGAACAAGACAGTATTCCTTCATTCTTCTGACTGTAAACCTCTTCACCAAGTCTGTTCTTTCTTTTCCCTCAAATTCCACTAAAACTTTTCCTTCACTGTTTCAGTGGTTATCATAAAATGAAAGTAGCTCCCCCCCTAAAAAAACCCCTGACTGAACACATATGAGTTGTATTTCTGTAGATTGTTTCTCTTATGTTACCTGTTCTGCTCTTCTCTGTTATGCATCTGTTCATGACCATCCCTTGTCAGGCTACCCTGAATTTAGATTGCTGTGCTTAACAGGGACTGTACTGAAAAGTTTTTAATATCTCAGTAGTTTTTAATCCATATTTAGACAAACTAAAACTATCCTGGTTTTAGCTGCCTCACACTCACTAGAACAGATTTTTTTAAAAAGTCTCTGCAGTTCAGAGGCATTTAGACCCTTAAACTCCAATGAGACTAATGACAGAGCTATAGCAGTCTGCAGAAACTAAATTAAAGCAGAAGGAAAAACAAGCCACACTGTAAACATTCAACCTTGCTTCTTAGTGTGAGACAGAGAGGAATCCCTCTTCTCCTATCCTCCACACACACATCTGATAAACAGAGGAGCCGGCCCAGTGGCACCCCTGCAGCGGTGTGGCCATGTCCTTTTCTCCAAAAGAGCAGAAAGCTGTTGGTCTATGAGTTGGGGATCCTAGGCAGATGTAGTGTACCAAGGCATTGCCAATTTTATAAGTAACCTAACAAAACCAGGGTGGAAGATCATGAAACACAAGTTTTGTGGGGCTAGCAGATGTATTCTGTCAAAATCTAGCTATGATTGTTGCATGCTGCCAAGACTAAGGACTTAACCTTTGACATGTCCCAGAGCAGAGAAGGCAGAAAACAAGGCAAGACGTCATACTCTGGGAGCCATTCTTCACAGCCTGTTGCACAAGCTAGTTCTGCGATCCTGGTGCAGCAGCCGGCAATCTGCATGAGCTGATACATGGGCATGTAATTGCTCTAGCCCTATCAAAGCTGACTGACAGCAGCAGAGGGATGGGGCGAGCTGCTGGTGACCCTTAAGAGGTCAAACACAGTGACCCTCAAACTGAAAGCAGTAACTTCAGCATACGAAATTCAAAGACCCCTGCCCCAGCTGGGTGGTGGGAGTGGTTTTTTCCAAGGACAGTTAAGACAGTTAAAGTAAATAAAGTGAGTATGAGGCCAGGGACCCTACGTTAATGCTTGTTCATTCCACGATTGAAGTTCCGTATTTGAAAGTAAAGTCGCCTCCATTTTGTTGTAATATAATCAAACTAAGACATGGCCAGAGTTGGGATTTGATCACTATGATTTCACAGCTCTTAGGGTGATAAATCCAGGGACCATTATTTAACAGATTTAGCACTTGTGGATAGCAGGCTTCCTAAGAAGCTACCTTGGTATTAAACAGGAATAAACAGCATAGTGAACAATGGTTTAATACCAGGCAAACTAAAAACGCCAAACTGTTGAAGCGGAAGGGGGAACTCTGCTGTGGTTGTTGTTTTATTCGTGCACACTCTACTCTGGTTCTTACCTTTAAAGTGCATGTTTCTTTCATCACATTCCTTTCAGCAATTAAAATTAACCAATGTTATTTCATTATCTACCCATACAGAGATCTCCTACCAGCAGAGCTATTAGGTAGGTCTAACTCTCTGATACTAAACTCACTATGCTCCCCCTTACAAGAAATCCATGTGATTTTTTTTCTAGCATAAAAAATGCCAGAAAAAGAGAAGGCAGGCTTCCTAGGCTGGGGCTAATTAGAAACACTTTCTGAGATGCAGTGTCTCAATTGCACATACAAGTAATGGAAGGTGAAACAAGTTTGTTGCGAAAGCTAATTAAAAGCTTGGTCATTCTGCTAAAGCTTCCTTTGAGAACACAAATTAATATCATTTACAACGCTGCCTACTAAAAGCTGTGGTGAAGGTAACCACTTTATGTCACATAAAGCACCAAACTGCCATTGGATGGCAACTGTGACTACTAACCTAGTCCTGACTTGAGACAGACCTTGGAGGCAATGAGCTCTTTATGTCAGCTAACCGTGCCCTGACCCACTGAGCATCCCTGGGATGTACAGCCACTGCTCCAAAGACAGCCAGAGCCTCTGCCACATGGCACTAAGGCTCTCATGCACCTTGAGACAGACAACAAAGAGCAGAGACCTGGCTCACCTGCCTGAAACTCTATGTGCACAGCAAAGCGGGGCCAATCAGCGTCTGAGCATGGGAAATTTGTAAAGTAATGCCCCAAAAACTGAAGGCTGTGAAGAGCATGACCTTATTTACACAGTCCAAGCCTGCTAGTAAGAGCTAAATCTTATCCTCAGGACACACTTTCACTGGTAGATTGGGTCAGTTGAGTGAGTTGAAACCCCACTTTTAGCCTCATGCACAGCCATGAAGGATCACAGAAGGAGCTGTGACTTCCAAAACTTACTGGAGCTGANTCCAAGCCTGCCAGTAAGAGCTAAATCTTATCCTCAGGACACACTTTCACTGGTAGATTGGGTCAGTTGAGTGAGTTGAAACCCCACTTTTAGCCTCATGCACAGCCATGAAGGATCACAGAAGGAGCTGTGACTTCCAAAACTTACCGGAGCTGATTTACTTCATCATCAGCTGAGTTACCTGCCATCCAGACTCAGCTAATGCCTGACCTGGACACCCTGTATCCTTTCACAGCATCAGAACAAGCACAGTTGCCACAGCACCCAGGGTCTAAACTATACATAAATGCATACCCATGCTAAAATCAGGTGTGTGAGTTCCCATTCCCATTTCTCACTGAGAATATAGCTCTGAAAAAGAGTGTGGCACATCAGCACTGGGGGAAAAAGAAGAGAAGTGCCAAGATATTTTTGAAACCTGGCACAGAGGAATTGAAGTTTCTGAACCGAGGATGTTCTTCCTGCTTGAAATGTAAGGGGTTTAAAGAATGATGAAATTTGCATTCTTATCATCATCCCTTTCACTTTCTCCAAACAGTACTAGCCACATAAATACAGAAAACAACTGCCAGTGGGAGGCAGGAGTCTGAATATTTTATACAAAAAGCAGAAAACTAATTAGCTTTTTCTACAGTTAGTATCAGAAGTGAAACGTGCTGTCTTATCCCAAGGCTTACCTTGGTTGAAATCTCACGACTGCTTCCTGGCATCTTAAAGCTGTGTTCTGTGTATAGTCATTAGCTGAGGATCCAGCCTTCCCCTGCCACTCTGAGAGGCCTGGCAATGCACTTTCCAGCTCCTTCACAAAGAGAAAAAAAAAAATTATTACTGTTAGTAATAATCAGGCTTAGCTGAATATTTTGCTTTAAGAAAAAAAAAAGAGCTCCATGAGATGAGATGCTGATTGTAGTTCTTTGTTATTGTTTTGTAATAATCTGGAAACAACTGGAAAACACAGGGTGGAAAACACAACTGGAGAACACAGGTTCTAAACAAAGTAGTATCTTCCTTCACTGTAAAACATTTTTTGAAACCGAAGCAGACTATAACCCATTTTCTGTTTATTAGTTAGATAACAGATGTCAGCTTCTGAGCTAAGAGGTGCTATACACAGAGTTCAATATTTTTTTGCTTATGTATACATTCACATTTCATTTGAAATTATTTACTCACACGTCAGTAATATTTTATTACTTGGGGATCATCAGAAAAATTTTGGCTGACAAAAGCAAATGCAGTTCACTTAAATAAGATTTATAAGGTTTAACCAGTCTCCTCTTGCCTTTTGCACTTCTCCTTCCCTAGCACATGCATAACTTCATGAACAGAACACTACCGCAGGAGGAGTGAAAGGCAGTGAGGAAAAAGAAGTCACATCCAGCCAACTTGCCACACAAAAAATAAAAAAGCCATTTTAGTCCAACATATTGAGGAAGGGAGTAGGAATTAGAAAGGTATGCTTTTTACTCCGAGCTTTCAAAAACCAGTTGTAGGGCTGCGACAAGATGCGTTCAGCACATCGTAATTCCCTTACCTATAAAGTGGGTTATAATATTTCCCTTGCATTGCAAAGGGGGAAGTTAATGAAGTTCTTTGAAAACGTGGTAATCAAAAGGGGACTTTTTCCTACTTCTTTATTAGCTTTTATCATCCAATATTTTAATCTAATAGTTTACAAAATTAAAGCACAAAGTGCTTCATAAAAGAATAGTGTTCACTTCCCCTAGTAAAGCAATGTATCTGGTTTTGCTCTGGTTTCGAAGCTTAGTTGGAAACATGGAAGTCAGAAGATTGGGTAGGACTGTTTGGATGGGAACTCGGAGTGCTGAGGTGATTCTCCATTTACAAAAACAGTGTCTGCTTTTATTTCCTTCTTAGTTTGTGCCATCTTTAGAAATAATGAATGAAGCTTGTTGAGACATACATTGTATTTAAACAAAACTAAATGGCACTTTTACAAAATTTCTTTTTCTAAAGAGTTTTAAATTTAAGAAAGTTGCCCAAATGGTCACCTCTCAGGAGAAATATTCAGTGTCCACCTCTCAACATTAGTGGTGAAGGACTAATGATGAAGGACTAAGGGATCTTGGGGGAAAAAAAAAAAAACCCAAACCAAACCAAACCTGGCAAAAATAAATAGAAAGTCCAATCACTGGCATCTTACTTTCTCTCCATGAGAACATTTTAACTGTAGGATATTTGTTGGCTAAGTGAACGTTAATTCCTCCTACTTAGTCTATGAAATGAGTATAAAAAGAGTGTTGAAATCTGTCTCTAGAAAGAGACAGCTGTCACCATCATGATGGAAGGCACTCAGGAGGAAGCGGCCACGTGCTAACTCTAACACACACGTCCGTCTGTGGGTATGTCCGCACTGCATTCATGAAGCGTAGACCTGCCCTGGGGCTGAAAGTACCTTCCCTGCCAGTTGTAAAGAGCTGTGCTAACATTAAATTAGTTTGCTTTGGCATCAGCCACTGCGGTAGAATTGACCTAGTAGAGGTTAACTGAGCTTTCCAACCATACTTACTGCCCACAAGTGGCAAATTTCCCAAACAGACCTCCAAACCACAGGCTGTCCTTTTGTCAGACTAGATGTTACAAAGTTCTAGTGATACCAGGGGAAAAGGACTGAAAGCTTCACTCAACTGACTAGCATTACTGTTGGGTTTGCTACCCTTTGTCTCCTTCAGAGCCTTCTAGTACAGAGGTCTCCCCCTCTCCCCATGTCTATCTAATTAGTTTAGCATTGAATGAATGATATTTTATCCAAAAGGGGTAACAACAATTTGGATTACAAATGGACAGCAGTTTTTTGCAGATGTTCTAGTTCTTCCATTACTACCTTGACATTATTTTCCCCTAGTTATATAAAAATGATCGTATGCTCCTGGGGACTAAACAAGTTGACACAACAGTTTTTATTAAAGTTAAGGTAGAAGTGGATTGAAGCAGTTCATCTTATTTTATTTGCTCAGAAATCTTCAGTAATTTGATGGTCTCCAAGTGGAACAGGCATTTTTCTCATCTGTGCTTAGAATCTCTTGTAAAGACTGGGTTACATTTTGCTAGGTATTGGACATGACAGAAGATAAAAAGAATAACACTACATTCTCTAAAAAGTGTAACTTCTATATTGGCAGCAGCAATACTGGAAGAAAGAATTCTGCATCATCACAATGATGCATACTGAAAATATTCTTTCTCGAAGAGATTTAGTAACAGAGACACATAGGAAGACTACAAATCAGATCTCAGAAAAACCTCTGGAACTGAAGCTGGGACTTTGTATTATTTGTAAATCTGAAGGGTGTAGACTGGAGGATAGAGGAAAGAGGTCAGGACACTGGAGTTCAGGAAATTACTTTCTTATGACTGTAGTAGCTTCACCAGGGGATATTTCTAATCAGGACTTGAATCCTAGCTTTTTATGCCATCATGTAACAATATGGAGTTTCAGGATACAATAAAATACCGAAAGAGGCAATAACTATTGACTTATATCAGTTGAAAACCTTGTCTACAGTTCTTGCAACATTTACACTTAGATGTGCTTCGCTTCAGATGTTGACTGCAAAAGCTGTTAATACAGGTAAAAAGAAAACTTCGGGTGCAATGCAAATGAGTTAAACAAGCACATTTCAAGTTAAGCAAGTGTATCTTATGGCTGAAGCCTTCTTGGTGTTGTACCGCGTAAGTTTATCAGTCAAAGAAAGTCAGTCCAGTTAAGGTGCAAAACCAAACCCGCATTAAAGTGGTAAACTTGCCTCAGCAGAAGCCTCTTCTGCAACAAACACCCTTCTCCAATATCAGCAGAGAAAACATGGCAACTGAAGATGCTTTCTGCCAGATGAAAGGGAAAGCTGAGGACAGTAATATATGCTGGTAATAAGCGCTCACTTGCAGGCTTGATGTTTGAGTACTTGGGTGGGTTTTGGTTGTTTTTTTCTTTTCTTGTTTTTTTTCTTTGTTGTTGTTCATAAGTTATGTCATTAGGATGTTAAAGAGTAACCCTAAGGAAACACCCTTGATGGAATCTCTATTTCTTAATAATATAGTGCTGTCTTCTATCGTATTTATATCATATATTCTATTTTTATTTCTTCTTCACTATGGAGAGTGAAGCTTCTGCAGTGGAGCTGCGTCTGGTAAGCAGTCTGTGAAGAGGGAAATCTCCAGGCATTACTGAGAAGACTCACTGCTGCATAATCATTACCACGATATTTGCTTTGTACGCAAAATAATATGTGGATTTGGAAGCAGCCAAAAATTACCATCATGGATACACATGTTGAGATAAATCATCTTCTGTTTCACAAGCTAATTCTTTTTTTAAAATCTGTTTTTCTTAAAAAAATCAGAGGATGTCATAACTCATCTCTGTCAGAGCATCTGTATTACAGTGCAGGCATAAAAACCTTTGCTGTGTTTACGCAGCAGCTTAATCTGCTCTTGCACTCCATAAAGTGCCTTGCATCCTTCATATGCTTTACCAAACACACAAACATTTCTGTCTCTCTTCAAATGCAAGCACCATGCAAATATTGTACCAGCATTTGGGACCACAGCCCTGGCGTAACTCCTGGTGCTGTGTCAATGCAGAAAATAGCCAGGGCCGAAGTCCTGAGCAGAAGTGCCTCCTACCTCTCCTGAAAATGCCAGTCCATACAAGACAGTAAGTGGGTACATTTAATGGACAGTGAATCGAGCAGATTTAATCCACTGTGGGAGGTATGGTTTGAACAGAAACAGAGTATATCTGAAAACTGAAGACTGCCTGACACATTCATGTGTTTGTGTAGCTAATGTGTTAACATCAGCTCTGGTTTTTTGATTCCTGTGCATTTAAAACCACAATTTTAATGTCAAATTACTGGAAGTTCTTTGAAATCCATGCAATTTGCCCACTTAATTTATACTCAAAATACAAAATTTCACACAGCAGTTTCCAGCATTCCCATCTCTAGGTACTGCTTGTCAAGCTGCTATTTCATTTTTATAGTAATTTACTTTGACAATATGACTATAAAACTGAACTTTTATTGTTCCTATCTATTAGCTAGCATTGTATAAGTATGTCTCAGTATCAATAAGGAATTTGAGGGTGAGTCATTTAATAAACTATATTCATGACTGTGCATCAAAGGTGAGTGACAGGAGAAAGGATTAGGCAAGGAAAGCAGGCTTTCCATTCCCCACCATCTGTTCTCACACTGGCTCCCTGGAATATGTTCTGACCATATGCTTCCTCACCTCTTGAACTAAACCAAAACCTAATTCATTTGATTTTCTATAGATGAACATTGCAGAATTGCTAAAGAAGCTCATGAAACCACAGGAAAGATGAAACTAAGTAGCTGGAGTACAGTGGTGTAATCACATTCCAGCAGCCTGCCGCTCTTCCCATACTTTTGAAAGGTTACAGCTGCCCACATTGCCCCCAAAGAAATAACTATATGCAATATCCAAGGTACAGCTCTACTCCAGTGACATTTGATCGGCTGATAAGTGGTCAAGCGAAGTCACTTGGTAATGCACTTTTATTAGACTTGGTCCTGTTAATCATCACGGTAAATTTAATAACCTTTTCTTCATGACAACCTAAAGTACACGACCACAGTACTACACTTCTGTCAAAAAAAGTCAGAGGCACAGGAATCACTCTTCAGCAGACTGAGCGCCTTGTGAAGCTCAAAATCCCCAAGCTGGCCATCTTTCCTCTACCTGAATACAGCAGTCTGTTCCCTCTCAATGACCTTTCTACAATGGAAATCCCCTGGTTTCTCACTAGTAGAAAGGCACACAAAATTGGTTCCCATCCAAACAGACTTTAATGCTTCCAATACAAGAGCAAACTTATTTATCTCCCAATAGCCTATTCTGATTCTAAAAGGACAATTTTCTAAAAAAGCAACTCATGGGCTGATAACACACAGAAGCGAGTAGCAAACATTTTGTTGGCTTATCAGAGCAACCCCCTTAAAAGAGATACTGTCATTGCCCCTTTTTGATGCCACAGAGAAGTCAAGTCAGGGAAGTGAGGAGACTGTTGGAAAAGCACTCTATCAATAAACTCAGGAAAGCGAGGAAGAAGAGTTTAATCACCATGTGCAGTGCATCATGCTTTTCTTTCATAAATGCACGTACTCAGATATCGCTGTTTGTCAGCTCGACATCAGCTGCTTGTAAGTACATCATTTATCTCATTGAGTGGCTTGGTGGCAATGTGTTTCACAAAAGGAAGGTATATGCAGTTGCAGTGTTTCAAAGCATCAGTCTGGCCCACTTCTCCAGATAATAGCAGCCTGCCATATACACATAAACAACAGCTGCTAGAAACAACACAGCAACACTTTGCTTTCAGCTTCAAAATGGAGAGAAGCAGTTGCTACCAGTTCATGACCAGGGCTGTTAACACAGACAGCTGCAACAGAGTTTGGGGGGGTCATAATGCATCCAGGGTCCCAGTGAGAACGCACACACAGAAACAAACCCTTCACGGAGCTCTTCTGCAGGCGGAGCCTTGTTTTTCATAGGCAACTTTAACGAAGTCAGGAGGTGGATGCTTGCTTCTTTAAGAACAAAAGCACTTGAGGTAGCTGAAGACGCAGCAAGGCAAGCACTCGGGGTCAAGGAGCATGCACATCTTTACTAGTGAGAATGAAGGCTATGCGAAATGAAGGACTTCCTCCAAAATAGCTTCCTGCTGCAAACCCTTGCAAGAGGCACCCTCTTTCCTCCACAGCAAGCACCACTGAACTCAATGTAGATATAGGATATGTCTGTAGATATAGGAAAAGTCTTTCGTGGTACTAGGATACAATTCTCTCCATGAATGAGTGGAGTTCCTGTATGGAGGGATGTTTGTTTTGTGCTTATGTTTTATATTACACTCAGGACTCTACACTAGCTCTCGCCCCTCAAGTACTCCAATCAAATCAAAGGTGAGATAAAACAGTGCCTACGCATCTTACCCCTTCCAGTACGCCAGAGATGGCAGCAATGGGTAGTGTGGGGGGCCAGGACCACTTTTGTATTTCCTAATTCAAGCCCTTGAGTCATGTGACAATTATCTGCCTGACACTGTTTTTCCTTCCAGAGGCTGCATATCTAAGTTGCACTGGTATTTTATGGCAGTCTAATTATAGCCTTGAAAAGTTTCCCATGAAAGAACATCAACATTTTCAGTTAACCATTTCAGGCCACGTAAAATACCGTAGAGCAGCAAATCTGTGCTACGTTAGCTTTCATTGGGTGAGCAATACAGGCATGGCATACACAGGGAGCAGGCGGACAGAAGACTCTGAAGTAGCTGAAAGAACAACAGATGATCTATGAGACAGATCTTGCCTTGTTTGTGACTTCTTCATGACTCCTCTTTCTGATACACCTCCACTTGCTCTTCATAGGGCAAAATGTCCTATCATTTTTCTTATCTGCTGATAAACATGCACACCTCATCTCCCTGCAGCCTAAATAACATTTCCTAGTAATGCAATACAGTTACAAAAAATCAGCAGTTATTACTTCATCTCAGGGATGAACTCCAGCAAAAACATGCAAGAAGATTAGGGCAAGAGTTAACACTGATGTTCTGAAAGAGGCTGTGATAATACCATTGGGATGTCATTTGCTTGTACTTTTTCTTCTGGGAGTCAAAAGGCTATTCCTCACTTAAAAGGTAAGACATGCTATCCAAAATGATGAATTCCCATTCTAAATTTGAAAAAATGAACCAAAATACTTCCTGGTCTACGATGGGTTCAAGCAATTCAGAAAATGCTCTGCAAATTTCTATCCACAGACAAGAAGAGGGGAGAGACAGAAAATAGTCAAATACATTATACATCAAAGAAGAGATGTAACTACAGACATCTCTCAGGCCCCGTGCATCCTATAGGCTGACAATCAACCAAGATTAACATCAGCTACCCTGGTTATAAGAATATTTCTAGTTGAGGGGTTAAACTGGGACCAGAGCTCTATCGCTTACACTGCACATGAGACATAACTCGGGAAGCGCAACAGGAGAACAGAGACAATTTCAGCAGCTGCTGTGAGGTGGTAACTCTGGAGTCTACAGAGCATTGTACCTCCACAGACAGCAGCAGAAGCTTCTTCGTTTCTAGTCATCTTTCATAGCCTTTATAAAAGTTACAGCTCTGCTCCCCTCAGCTCAACCCAGGGAAGCCTGTGGGCAAGAACACCGGTACCAGAATCTTCATTGGAATAGAATTATTATTTAAAGATGAGAAAAAAACAGAAAGTAAGATAAAGGGAAAGTACAAAATCTCTCCATTAGCAGTCAAAATACCACCACAAGAGATTCTCAGTCAAATAAACAAAACAGAAAAACTCTAATTGAGTGCTCCAACTGACAAGATTTTTATATTTGGTGAAGCAGTCACAGGAAACCTAACGAGAGATAATTGTACATCCTCAGCCATGCCGTCTGCTCACTCCTGACAGCAGTTGAAACACACCTCTCTGCAATTCCCTGGATGAAAGAAACTGTCTATCATTACAGGAGGGTTCCAGGACTCCAGGTCCCTGAAAATTGGGGTAGGTTATTGTGGGGTCTCAGTCATATAATGGATTACCAGGGAGTCCCACTTAGCATTTCAAACTGTATGTTTGCTCAGACACTGTGCCACAAGCCTACCCTTGGTGAGTTTAGTTCATTACCTGACTTTCCTCATGGCTTTTTCCATTTTCTAGCTTTGCAATGGGCTTAGGTTTTCTTAGCTTTAAGTTGCCCATTTCAGGCTTTAGAACGTAGTCAATTACAGCCTGCTGCTTGTGCTGCTGAGTATCTTGCAAAGGCAGCTGCCTTTCCTCTAAGACAGCAGCGTTGTCCAGATGATTTTCTTTGTTATCATCATCTCTGTAAGAAAATAAAATTGAAATGCATCAGACCTCAGACACCTGTCAAAACATCATGAAGGAAGAACAGCAACAATTTCTTAGCTATTGATGGCATTTTAATTTTACCAAGTGGAGTAGTCTATACACCAAACACTGCATATGTTAGCAAAATGAACCTGAGAGGCTACTGTCTATTGTCAAATCACAAGCTAAGCTACTATCAGTATTATTACACATTCAGCTGTGGAGCCATTTAAATAAGACTAGTTTTAGAGAGACTTGTTTGGCTTCAAGCCTATAGCTCATAACCCCCAAATAAAATCTGAAACTGTCTTTTTCATGCAGAAGACCTCTCCTGGTCCAATGATTCGCACTAGGTTATAATCTCACAAAAATGTTGTCACGTACATTAATTCCTCCCTATAGTCACAATTCCCTTCTGACAACCTCTGGTTTTGAGGGCTTTTGGACAAAGTGAGGGAGGTAGACATATAAAGCAGGGTTTGAACAGCCAGAGGTGCGTTTGCATGGAAGGGACAAGTATCATGTGCTCCCAGTTTGGAGAAAAGGTCCTCCTGTATAACAGCACATCTGCTGGTTTAAATCCACACTGCTGCCCACGGATGCTCAGTTAACCACTGAAGCTGGGAGAGAGATTTTCAATCCCTACAGAATGCAACCTGTTCTAAGAAGACCTTGCTAGTCTTATCCACACCCAATCAATCCAACCTTAGGCTGGCCTAGTGCCCTCCACTGGGAGTGTCCCCCTGGCACCACTAAGAAAGCTACTGCAATGCAGAATGTGAGGGTGCCTGCTTAGTTGGCAGGATGAGAAGATAGGCATTACTGCTCAAAAATCCCTGGGCATTGCTTAGTTTGCAGGTGGAATTTCAGACATTAGCTTCAGCTGGTAAAATCCTAATGGTTAGCAGAGAGACGACCTCTCTCCTGGTGTGAAACTTCTGCAAGTGAGGGAGTCAAGGGCTATTGAATTAAATCCCCCTGAGATTTTTTTAGAAAGCGTAACTTGCTAATTCAACGTTTCTCCTAAGGACTCTGAGCAGCCAAAGTCACTTTCCATCTGTGGCCCATCAGCATCCAGATGGATGCTTGCAGGGTGCCTATGGAGTTAAACACCATTGCTGCCCATGCCTTCTGCAAGCATGCTCCAAGGCAGTTGTTACAGTTACAGGGTAGGGTGCTTTATATCCTACAGGCATTTCAACAATGTGCAGAAGTGTTGTTAATTTTAAGGTATCATCTTTCTGAAAGGTTAAGTTGCATCCTCTAGCAATCAACATATACTGACATAGCCATGAGAGACACATGCCTTAAGAATACTTTGGTTAAACTACAATTTGAAGGATTTTTGTTTTTCACAGACACTCATCAATGAGCATATCCTTGCATGGTTGCAAAACTCCACCTACTACTACTTTGTACAGCTGCTGTACAGTAAAATTCAATGTATTAGCATCAGAGCTGCATCTGAGAGTAATATGATGTAAAGTTAAGAACACAGTCCATAACATGTTTACCTATACAATAACAACAGTAATTAATCTTAATATTTTCTACATGTAAGTATACAAGACAAATACACGTTTCCCAGAAATAATAATAGCCTTAGCAGATAATACCCCAGAAACTCTGTATTCCCTTGAGAATAAATATGTCTTTCTAATGGTTTAAAAGAAGCACTCCGACAGCTGTATTTGTTGTCAATGGATTTCGGACATAATTTGCAGTAAAATACCTGGGGCTGGAACTGCTTGCTTGATCTTCATGTACAGAGTCTGAATCCCTGTCACACCTTGAAAATGAATACAAAATAATTGCTGATTTTCTGCCAGATGCAGAAATTTAGCTTTTAATAACACGACAGTGCAGCTCGAAGTATAAACAGACTTCTCCTCCTCACACCTTGGTTGGGGTCATTTAATGCCATAGCTGCTCCATGATAGTCTAAATCTCAGAGGAAGAAGAGGATTTGAGATGTTAAACGTACACAATTTGGTATATCATTTTCAGCCAGATGGAAATAATGATGACAAAGAATTCAGATGTTACCATGAAAATTACAGGAAAACTACAAGAATTCCGTATTTTAATTGCGCATAGTATACTTCATGTTAAAAACAAAAGAATTTGAAACAACTAGCTAAGGGTGTTTTTCTCCAAGACTCTCAAAAATATTAACTTTAGTAGAGTAGTCATTCCTCATGCAGCAGGAAAAAGAATCCCCAAATAAATTACAAAGTGATCATTAGTCTTAAAAAGTGAACTAGAAGAATTTTTTAAAGATGTCTGAATAATCATAATCAATTACACCCCCTTAAGTTACAAACAACAGAACTGTCATAAGGCTGCCTAATTAAAAGACTGGATAAATATGCTAACCACTCAGAGTTGAACACTATATTGTGCAGCATGGCTGAACTTTGTGGAATGATACAACTGCAAAGCCTGCGAGCAGTCTTTCTTCAAATAAACATACACACACATGCATATGCTCCTGACAAATAGGCATACACCCTTTCTAGGTATTATTTCTGGGAAACAGTCAGGGCCCTCTCCTCACCCTCTATTCATACTCACAGGGCACAAACACTAAGCAGGCCTGGATCACTTGAAGCTTGCTGCCAGAGGAATCTCTTCATTATCAGGGAAGAAGCCTGTGCTTCTGCTGACTCGTTACATTTTCAGAAGAGCTGCCCCGCTTAGGACAGCGCACATTAAGTGAGAAATTCATAGCTCTGTATTGCAATTTGATGGCAAGGCTTTTAATATATTCCTCTTTCCCACCAGTCTTCTGCTGGTATCTTTATCAAAAGCCAGACTGCAGCAGAAAATATTTAAAGGAACACTCAAGTGCTTACACTTCCTGAATACATCAGCATATGGATGAAAGCATTTGCTGCTCGCAACTGGAACACATAACTACAGTTGCAGATCCCTCCTAATCACACAATATTCCTGCAAGGGGTGCAGTTCTCCCAAGGCAAAGTGGGATGACAAACAGAAGACAGTTGTTGATGTACAAAATTGATAAATTCACTGTAGAAATCTAGTTGCCTTTGCCTCTAGTTACCAGTCACACGTTCCCCTCTGGTCTATCACTAATTACGTTATGGGTGACCAACAACAGCAAGGTGTGAGGATAGGACATACTGGGGGTATGAAGAAGGAAGTTCAGTAAGAAAGGAACCAGGAACCTGGGAGGAAAACACAATGGAAAATTTCAGAGGGAGAAAAACATAGCAAGGAAATACACTGCGAGGAGACAGTGCCAAGGTCAGAGCTGGATGGACAGAGCTCTCAGCATAGACACAAGAGCAGAGTAAGACGCCACCAGGCACGCTGCGCACCATGGGCCAAGCCAGGGTCAACGAAGGCCAGGGACCCTCTAAAGGGACAAACTCTCCCTCCTGCGTGTGCCACAGGAAGATGACATGGGAGGAAGCAGCTCTATACTAGCTTCACTCGTCCCCTGCTCTCACCAGTTGCCACACTTGGAAACCTTCAGGCCTGGAAGACCATTTTGGCAACTGGGGACACTCTCTGGAGGGACGACGGATGACTGAGCACAGGTCATCAGCCAAGACTATGTGTGCATACTGTTTAGCTTGGGGAAGTGCCCTGGGGGTTGCTTCCCCTGAGCTGGCTGTAATAAGGTGATCTTCAGAAGTGGAGATCCTGACTTAGCATCCAGCAACTGATAAAACTCATAAAACAAGACAGAACTTATAAACAACATAACTGAGCATGACAAAATGTATTTGAATAACCAGATAGCAGTAGATAGGAAAGTTAAGCAATAATGAATCAGAGAAGACCGTGTCCATCATGTAATAAAAAGATTGGGAGGAAGTTAGGAAGCAACGCACTGAAACTGTTATTAGAAATTTTTCTCTTTGTAAGAATAAATATTAACCAATAAAGCTCAGCCACAGAAGACAGTGCTTGAGGTTAAGACCATAGCAGGACCTTTAAATAGATGAATTCATGATATAATGCAAATATACATCATTAAAGCATAGAGTGTTTTTACCTTGGCTTCTTTAAGAAACGCAGCTTATGTGTTCATGCCACCTGTCTGCACGTATCAACACAGACATGCACACACTCCTCTCCTCTCACCAGTAACTTGAAAATGTTTTTGTTCACCTTTAGCTATATTTAACAGATAGAGGGATATTCAAGAGCTTGGTAAGTTTTGTGATAGCTTGTGGCCACATAGTAGAGAGAGTTCCCACCAGAACAGTTTCAAGTCATAAATCCATGTTGGTTGAAGCTTACACTGGGCAGGGAGTATGTCTTTTGACAAAACAAGTACTGTGAATCCTTTTCCTTCAGTGCCCAATCTATTGACTGTCTCTTAAAAGTAAGAACATCCATTACTGACCTTATGGCACTGGCCAGAGTCAGGACAGGGATGGGATCCCAGTCTAGATGGACTGCTGCACGGGCTCTTTACAGCAGTGCCTCTTTGTGTTTCTTCTAAGGATCTCTGGTTTAATGGGATTAGCTTTTTTAACTTCCTTTCACTTCCACCTATCCATATGAGCCATTTCGGTACAACTTGAAAACTGCTCACTTTTGCTGACTTGACCTTTAAGATGTTCACATGAACAATTTCTAAACCAGGCTGCATGCATGGCTTGCTGGAAGCTTAGCAGCCCCAGGCACTTGCCTTGTCTGGAGAAATGTTCCTGAAAGTATTGCATCACTGGTTTTATATCATTCAGGAAGCCCTGATTTTGCCTTTGCCACAAGTAAAGAGAGAAATTATCAAATGGCGATGTCTAAAGTTGCATGGCAAGCTCTCTCTTTATTCTGCTAAATAAAAGTAACCTGTTTTCAGATATGGCCAGCAGAAACAACTAGTGCTGAAATCAGTAAGAATTTTGTATCCTCAGCAGTTCTCAAAAACAGGCTTTGCGGGGAGGATCTAAACAGGATTTAGGGAAACCAGCTCTGGAAATCAAGTTTGTGCATTTGGACAATGCTTTTCAGATGTCTTTGTTCGCTTGGACAATGCCTTTCAGATGTCACTGTTCACTTGCTTTGTTTTCTAAAAGCATGTTTCTACTTCTATGTTTGGGAAGGTAAGATTAAAAATTAAAGCCCCTGAAACGGAACCAACAGCAGCTTAAGTGAGGGAGAGCCACCCTTCAGGCAGTGCCTGGCCCAGCCCCAGCTCTGCGGTGCTGCTGCCTCTCAGCTCGGCGCAGCACAGCACCGTCTGCACCCCTCTCCCCTTCCACAGGGCACTACGCAGTCAGCTTTTATGTCCTCCTGGCCCTTGTCTCAATGATCACATGAAGCCCCACAGAGAAAAGCCGTCACCTTCAAGTCCCAGAAACCTCAGGGGTGAGGCAGACACAGGGGTGGCTCCAGGGCAATCTCTAAGGGAAACAATGCGTGTACTTAGGGGCAGAGAAAAGGGAAGGAGGAAAACAATATAAAAAATGTACTATCTGTAATCTCGTTATTCTTCTGTGAAGGGGGAGCATCCCAGAATTTCGCAGACCCCAGTTCACCACCTAACTAATAGGGACACAGGAAAATAATAAAAAATTACTTAATGATTTATTAACTTCTGTTAAATCTTTCCATATCTGTCACAATCACACAAAGAGAGTAAGTTAAAATATTAAATAAAGCAAGGCAATATAAGCAAATAAAGTGAAGCAATGTATGAGAGGGAAATTATTTGGATCCCGATGAAACGTTACTTTTCCTGTAGTGATTCTGACAATACTTAGGGATGGCTCACACGATTATAGCTTGGCCTGCTATCAGAATGCATCCTGTCCCCGCAACACTTAGGCAAACAGCTCACTGTCCAGCTAACGTTTTTTAAATTATGATCATTTTAGCAGTGTAAAACTCACCTAATATGCAAAAAAATCTGGAAATAATTTCCTTCCTGAGAAACTGCTTGGCACATTAGTGCTGAAGAACCTTCCCTAAAAGCTTTTGAAACAAACAAAAGCATGCAAAATAATAATGTACAAAACACCAAAATTGAAGTGATTTAGACTGAAATAAAACAAAGACCATTTCATTTGTAATAGCTCCGAAAGCCTTTGGCTTTCTAACTTTCTAGTGTTCTCCCTTGTCCTGTTCTGTTATGTCTGTAAAATAACAACAAAATCCCCAACGTATATATCCTTTTGATAATTATAAATATGAAAGGCCTTCTAATGAATTTATGGAATTGATTATAAAGAAATGACGTATTTGGTACTTGGCCTATCTAAGTAATATATAGTTATTTTTTTCAAAATATTTGCAAAGAATTTTTTTTTCTAATAATGCTTGCAGGAAGTACAGACCATGTGTTCATATAAAACTGACATACTTGTGTTTGTCAAGATCGTCAGTACCAGAAATGAGTGATCTTTTCAGAGGATATTTATCCTGCCCTGAAAATCATGCATTTAAACATGTGTGATGTGCCATCGAACACATATTCTCCAGAAAGGTATTTCACTGCTAAATGGTCACAAAGCATGTAAAGGAAGCTGTTTCATGCAATCCTTCCCACACAGTCAATAACAGATTACAGAAAAATGAATCAAAATATACGACAACAGCTTAGGACTTCTCACCTACTACTTACAATTATTCTCTCAGTAACTAAACTCATTATTCTTATTTAAAAATGAGGACATCTTTAAAGTGTTCACTTACTCTGCTAAAGCTGTCGTGTTGAAGGAATTATCCTGAATGCTGAAACAGAAACAAGAAAACATCAGATAAGTCAGCAAGGCAGGCAGGCTCCCTGTATCCTTCTCAGTTGTAGGAACACATGCACAAACATGGCATTGCAAGGCAAGTCTCTGTGTGTTAGCTCTACATGCACGACTGTACCTTCAGCTGCTCTGCACATGCTCATGATCAAGGAACTATAGGGATTAGTCCTACAAACCCTCACAAAGCCCATCCAGCAGCGCTTTGAAAGAACACGGAGATGCAGGTAGTCTGTGAGGCTCAGAAAGGGATCATATTCGTTTATAACTGTAACAGTGCTGCTAATAAAGGCTTAGTGTTTGGCATTCTGTCCTTTAAACATTTGCTCTATGTAATTGGCTCCTCAAACCCAGTTGTTTTTATTACTTAAATAGGGTTGCTCGGCTAAGATCTCTGGAGGATTTTTCTTCTTGTTTAGTGGTCTCTTACACACTCAGCTCATGGCCGAACCCTGGGGGAAGCCACGAAAAAACAATCTGGCAGAAAGGACAGTTCAAGTAGCTAAAGGTTATTAAGCTAACAGCAAGGAATAGATAAAACCATTCATAGGAAAGGAATCGGCAGCTGTACTCCTGCAACAAAATGTTTCGGACTTGATGCAACACATTCAGTAGAGGTCAACTCAGGATATCGTAAAATGCTGGTTTTGAGGCAGCAGTGGAATTCCCCCTTGAACAACACCTCTCAAATCCAGTAAATACACTGTTGGATCATCCTGAAACCTTACAGCAGCAGAAAAAAAAAAAACAAACAAACCCTCACTGCTACATACCAGAGCTGGGATTTTTTTTGTTGTTGTGTGGGTGGGAGAGGAGAGGACAATGCAGAGAGCGTCTTGTGAGCGCTCCTGTTTGTGACAATGGCACCTCGCAGACAACAGCACCATGCGGAGCGGGGATATAGAGAGGTGCAGCGTCGTTCTCCCTGCAGCAGCTTGTGCCGCGGCATGGTGTTGACACACATTTCCCAGGCAGCAGCAGCAGCCAGGAGCCACAGCCGTGACCATTTCCCTTCTCTCACCAACAGTGATGACAACGTATCTTACCTTCACCTCTTCCCAGCTTTCCTACCTGCTTGCGCAGAATATTTTGCTCTTTTCTTTCCCACGTTTGTATATATATGTCAATGTATATAATGGCAGAAATTACCTGGGAATCTGAGTATCACAGGGACTTCTGCCTTACAGAGTAGCAGGTTTTGTGAGAGAAGGGTGAACAGAAAAGCTATATTTAATGGTTAGGATTCAAATCTTGCCTTAGACCTAAAATTCCAAATTTTTTTCTCCTCCTGTTTCCAATTTCTTGCGCCTGACCGTACAAATATAAATTTCTTTACTGTTTTTCTATTTGCAGCAGAGCACCTGAACAAAAGGTACGCTTCTAGCTGTTGTGGCAATCAAAAACTCAATTTACATATTGAAAAAGTAGAGGCCCATTAAAAAAATCTGATTTTATTTTTAATAAATATATTTCAGAATGCTTAAGTGATTGGCTTTCCATTATTAATGGTTAGGCTAGGTTTACAGCTAGTATTTCAAGTGTGTAATGGAGAAAATGCAACTTCAAATAAAAAAATTGCAATGATGAGCATCACAGCTTGATTAGAGGAGAGCTTAAAGACAGACTGGGTATTTATCCCCACTCCCCTATGTACATCCACACGAGAAGGGGAGCGAACACAGAATGCTCTTGTAAACATGACTTCTCCGTTTCTGTGTGCAAAAGTTAAGGTCAAGTTCTCTGCTAATTCATGCCCTGTGCAAACATACTGCAGGGCTTTGTTGCTATTAGTAGTAACTGAATATGATTGAAGATCAGTTTGTAAAACAGGCATGCTTTGGACTGAGACCAAGTTTAAAATGTCATCGCTTTTCCATTGTTTGTCTGAACTTTAGTGCTATACAGCTGTTGCTAAATCCCTTCTAGGCAAGCACTGTACGTTTATCTCAGGTCACTCACAAACTCCCATTTGTTTTAAAGACAGTGGTTGACCAGTGTTATGGCAGTGTGGTCTAGTTGCAGAATACTGCAAAAGAAGAGAGAAGGAGTGAGACAAAAGTGGGCAGAAGTAGTTCTTGTTTCAGGGGAACAGGAGAGTGCAACAATCAAGATCAAAAGGCCAGAAAAAAAAGGAGGAATAGTGAAGCTTGCCAAGCTTCAATTGTCTAAATTGTCACAAACACACACCCTCCCCGCACACACCCCCCACTGCAGACTTTGTGGCAGCTTGGTTTCACCTGCAGAACAGAACCTTTACCTCAATTTCCAGAATTTGCTCATCTCAGTAAATGAGTGTGTTCTCTTACGGGCATTTCTGACTCAGGAAATTATGAGACCTTCCAGCCTTAACTACAGAATAATGAAGAAATTGTATTGGGAAATAAACAGTATGTTTAGAGGGAGAATTACATATTTACAAAGAACTCTAAACCCTCTAAGGTTCTGGGAAAGTTAGTATTTCTGCATTTAATGTCTACTATCTAATGACAAATTCAGTGCAATCCTATAATGTCTGATTATGATTTATTGCAAGACTACTTTTTTATTATGATTTGTTATTCCACAGAGTCCAAAGTGCTTGTCCTGAAATTGCTGCATGAGAGCAATTGCATTTTGCACTATGGTTAGGGCATACAAGGGAGCTGCACTAGACGCTACGGAGGGACGCGAGAGACACAGTATGACATGCTGTGCATGACGAGGAGACCAAGGCAACTCCCTCCAGCTCTGGGAAGAAGTTACTCGTGTTCGACTACCCAAATAAAGGGAAAGTTGGAATGATCTCCCCCCTGCACCCTCTCTGGATGAAGTCAAGCCATCCCTGCGAGAAACAGCTGAGCTCAGACACTCGTAAAAATATTGAGCAAATTTGTTTGCCTTGGAGGAGGGTATCCTGCCAAGCAGCAATACACTGAAGTGCTCCAACAGTCCTTCATCTCCCTCTCAAACTGTACCAACAAGGAGATGCACTCACTCTTACCTGTATGCATACACAGCATATGCTTTCATGGACAAAATAAATTCAACTCCACCAAGGAACAGATTAAATATGCTTGCTTATCAGGTCACACTGCTACTTCTGAGGTCACACCTATGACAGAACACTTCTATTTAAGCAGAAAACAAACTGAGGGACTCTGCAGCAACTCATCTCTGCCTTCAGCAAGTCCGCTCCCTTGCAACACACAGGGCTTTCTGATGGAATAAGAGCAGGGACCAGTCTGCAGCAAAATATTAGCACTGTGGATCATTCCAGTGCCTTGCCCTTTCTTCTAAGGTGATCCTGCAGGATACTTTTGCTATTTTCCAATCAGTAAGGCATAAACCAAGGAGCTGCCATGTGAGAGAGAAGTCACATGCCTCTCTCCTGTAGTGATAAATACTGAATGCTACTGCTCTGCGGCTCAAAATATTCATGTGTTCGCTGACTTGCTTCCTTGACGTGCAGTCTGCCTTTTTATGGGTAACATTCTCAGAGACATCAGAAAACATCTTAAGACAAATTAAAGTAAAATACAGTAATTACATGTAGAAGCCAGTTGGTGAGCACTCAATCCAGTTTCTCTATCTTTGATTTTCTCAGTGACCTAATTAGCACGTCATCTGAGGGAATGGACCTGGGGGGAAAAAGCATTCAGCATTCAGCTGATCTTGCTGTATGTCTTAAAATGCACAGACAAGCTCACGCAGGAAGAGACTCGAGCTGAGCGTAGGTGCAGACACAGATGTATTAATCCAATCCAGGGCAATTCCACAACACTTTGTGCAACTGCACAGACCTTCAGGGTTATATTTTCTGAAGGTATTTCAGCGAGCGATCAAACTGCACATACTTCCTTACTCAAGCCTTCTAAGTAGCACGCTCATGAATTCCATACACACTCCCATAGCACACCCAAGTTTGCACTGAGGCAGGTACATTTACACCGTAGCTCAAAAGCCACAGCCACACATTAGTCAGATCCCTGCTCTTTTAAAAGGAAAAATGTGATGAAAATGCACAATTTTGTGTAAACTGGAAATTCTGATTTGAGAACCGCTTCAGTCCCATCATTTGGGTTACACTTTTCCAGCTCAAGTGCACACACGTGAGCAAGCACCAACCCCGTCAATGGGGAAACCTCCCAAGAACACGGGTAATCACTGGGGCAGGGAGCCCACACGAAGCTGCCTGCTTGAAGGCGACTGCTGCTGGTGCCCTGGTTAATCAGCACCAGCCTTCTTCATATAGGTCTGCTGACTTGAGTAAGTGTGCTAAGCTGGAAATACGGACCTATGCCTCTAATTTTGTTACTAAAGAACAAGTTGCTTTATGAGGGCCCATCAGCTCTGCTGAAAATCTCTATAGAGAGGCTGGAGAATCATTATCCAACATGTACTAGCCTGCATGATAAACCCAAGTGTACCAGTCAAAGTCATGGTAGTGACCTAGCCATTATAGGCACTAAAACTTGCTTGACTGCAGTCATCCACTGCAGATAATTTAATACTGCCACAGATGACAATATTATTTCCAGCAGATTTACACCAAAGTCAGGCTAGACTCAACACAGCACTAATTCAAAACCAGTTTTTCCTCTGAGCATTGCAAGATAGGGAAAAATACATGCAGACACGCATCATATAAATACACCCCTAATTCTACTGAGGTGCCCAGCATGCTTTGACAGATCACTACACCTAAAAGTAAACATTCCTGTTTAAGAAGCCTTGATCTTTACCGTTACTTACTCGTACACCAAGTTGCAAGAATGACCTCTCTGAATTAATTTATCTGCCTGATGAGTCTGCAAGCTCACCATGTTCCTTGTGCTTGCAACAGTAGGAAGAGAAGAAGGGCAAACAAAGGCAAAGAGACTGTAAAAAATAATACTTCTTCCCTGGAGCACAGCATGTGTGGAGAATGCATTTAAATAATGGCAGTAATGGGGGGGTGGTTCTGTTGTTCTGGTGGTGGTGACTTTTTCAAACAGTGTTCCCTCTTTTTTGTCTGAGCTATCTAATAGTGCAGGAACGCTGCACGTTCCTCCTTTACACTCCCAGTCTGATTATTTTAGAGGCAGACTAAAACCAACAGAAAATATTAACAGTATTAATTAGTATAATATTATAAAGTTATTAGGAGGAATTAACATCTTGTGAACATCAAAGTTAAGGAAAGCCAGAATTACAAAGAACATACTTTGTGTTTCTTCACCTGAAGACAATCGCAGAGTACTAGACAGCTCAGCCAGGAATAGATTTCACTCTTAAAAACTCAAGAATTTCCTTTTCTTTCTAAGAGTGCAGATATTGCTGAATGATTTGGATGTGATCATAAAGGTAGAGGCCAAACTGTAATTTATAAGCAAGAATGCCAAATTAAGGCTTAAATGTATAGCTTCCCAGCATTTTCCAACACAAAATTAAATGGAAAGGTGGACTTGAGTTAAACCACGTTCTCAAAAAGTTGAATATTTGGAAGTAAAGGGAAAACCAAGCAAAGAGCTGCTCATACATTCAAAAAACATTAATGCCTTTTTCTGTACATGGGTGGAGCCAAACAATTTGGTTCTTGTTAAGCCCAGACATGAGAAAGACATGTATAAGATACTTACGAAAGTACCCTCATGATTCTTGGCTGTTTCTTGGGGATACTACTGTTGCCATCTAAAAGCAATGCTGATAATGCTGGGTAACCTACTTGTTTTCTGAAAGCAAAAAATAAGCAAGAAAGCACATGCTTTTTTTTCTCAGATTGTGCTTTGCAGAGCTCTTCCTCACCACCTAGGAATCTAATTGTGTAACCTGTGTGCACATACACAGACACACATGCACGCATGTATAAACATGTTTATGTTTCTTCCAAACATCTATTCACAGAACCACAAACCTGAAAGGCTTCAGCATTTGTCTTTTTCCACATCTGCCTGTGGTATTATACTTACTTATGAGGTACTTTGCAAATCTTGCTCACTGTCCTCCATGTAACTAGCTTAGTACTTACTACCTTGCTTCACCCATAGCTTTATTCTCCCAGCAGCACAGAAGCCATGCTGTAAAACAAAATCTATACCTATGTAGAAGTCACGTACAAAACCAACTTACAGCAATTGCTGCCTAATGTCAGAGCTTATTCCGAGTGACATATAGGCAACACCTCTTTAATCAGCACTATCAAAGAGCTCCATTATCAGCAATTAATGTGTTTTCAAAGGGCACGTGGCCTTCTCCTCAAGCATATGCTGTGCACCACGTGACAACCACTGATTAGTCCTACTGACTCCTGAGGGACAGTTCAGGTAACCTTAAAAACAGAATCACCCTGAATCCCCTCTAAGCCTCTTCCTAGTTTACGAAACATGTGTGTGTATTTCTACCCTGTGGCTACAGGCAGAAAACACCACCAGGCTGCTCTGAGGGCTGGGCCGCTGTACCAGCTGCAAAGCTGTGCTAGTTTACACCACCCGAGGTTGTTGCCCACAATTTTTATAGCCCAGCAGGGCTGATCCCTTTGATCTGATGTGCCTAAATACTTCTTGGGTATAAAGCCAGAGAGACTCTTCAAGTCCTTGAGTATTTCTTTTTCATAGCTTACTTCCTACTTTCTATTTTTGTTGCACTGCAGGAAGATCTAACTGGTACAGATAGATTATGAAGTATGAATGTATAAACTAATCAGAGATATGAAATGTAAAACTACACCATTATATGCCACTTAACTTCAAAACAAACTACTTTCTATTTATGAATTTAGATCATATTCAGAGAATCCTGAATAACCACTACTATTTGTGTGACACCAAGAACGATCACTGAAACTCAGAGAGAGAATAGTAACAAACGCAGTTACAAAAGTATAAACTGTAACTGAAGACTTAATAACCACAACTACTACTCATTTGGAAACAAAAGAAAATACAGGCGGTAACACATGGATGTTCAGGAGTGAATTTAGCTTTACACTGCATTACTCTCTAGATTTGAAATTTCTAAAAAACAAAAGATAACATTGCTTCTTACATCTGAAAAAACAAGGAATCTTCATTTGTACACACGAGATACAACTGTATAAGACACGAGATCCCACAAAGAGCCTTTTAACCCCATTCACCACAGTCAGTATCTTTATACTTATGAATCTGGTTACTCCTTTGCAGAGTGTTTCTTAATTTCAGGGGCTAGCAGGGTCAGAAGAGATGTTGATGTCATCAAGTCAAAATTGATGTAATGTGCTTATTTACATGTCCTTTTCTGAACTTGCTGCATGCGTCAAATACAAAACCAAGACAGATCCAACTTCTCACAGCCCCCTCTGGAGCCCCTGCTCTGAGCCATGGTAAAAGCCTACCAGAAACTGCATTTAGTAAACTTATTTCTGGCTGTCAATTCAGCTTAATATTTTTTCCAGCCGTCTTACCTCTCATAGAAAGGAAAAGCCATCCACACGGCAATCAGTTTTGCACAGGGAGAAAAGACAGAAATGAAAAAAATGTGGTGGGCAAAAGGAGTTAAACTAATATTGGTGGATGTAATAGGAAGGCATGAATGAAATCCAGAATAAATACAACAAACAGCATAGGCAAACAATCACAACATAAAACACAGTTGTAATGGGCAGCTGGGGGAGATCTTCTGGGCTTTAGCTCATCTATTTTGGGTTTATGAAGCTCCAGTTGATCATTCTCATTTCCACCACAAAAAATGCATGGTAATGAATACCACCGTTTTTTTTTTACAAGTTGTTTTTCTGAATTTCTATTCACTATAATGTATAGTCAACGACATTTGAAAACCATTGATTCAGACCTTTAACTTCTCCAATATTATGATCCATTGACATCAGAAAATTTTCGTCAGTTACGGCGTATTCCCCTGTGCTTGCATTTCAAGAATAAGCCATTCAATATCAGCAGCCACAGTCAGTAGTGAACTCCTGCTCAGCTTCTACCTTGCTGTTTTAATTTCTTCTCATAGCAAGCCATCCTCCTCTATTTGGCTTCTATTTCTATCCAGGATCATAATCTGTGCTGGTGTCCTACCACCTACTATTTTGATTTACCAGAAGGACAATGCATTGCTCCTCAGCACAGATAAAAGTTTCTCTTCCAAAGTCTGAGAAAATGTTTAACTCTCAACACATTTTGGTTTTGGTTTGGTTTTCCCTGGAAGCAAAATATTTTTCTTTTAGGTTGAGGGAAAGACAGGGGAAATTCTATTTCATCCAAACTTACATTGTCAGCAGATTATGTCTTTAACACAGTAAAACACCCAGGACAGGACACAGCACTCTACAGAAATTAAATAATACAATCCTGTTACGTAATATTCAGCTTTGTGGCATAAACCCAGAACCCAACAGAAAATACATGTAAACAGCACAGAGATGTCTTATATACATGTTTAAATTTACCTTCTCATTACTTAGAAGCCTTTTTTTTCATATAATCATGGTTTGTAGAAGGGATAAACCTGTGACAGGCATCGAAACACAGGGAACACAGGACCTAATTTCTTTACAAAGCCGAGAAAATATCCACATAACCACACACCATCTGTACCCTTGGCTTTTTATTCTCCTGCCGCACTGCGTACTGCTTAAGCGTGTGTGCTTTTATCTTGTGAGCTGGCTTGGTTCCCTTGCTGTGCAAGAAATATCCTGAGATAGCACCAAGCTCAAGCACGTCTGCAGACATGTCCTGTACCAGAGCCACTGGGACACTTCCATTTCTTAGGTAACAGAGTTACCACTCATTGCACCATGGAAAGGTCCTTACAACCGCCCATGATTTTCATGGGGACAAGCTTTGTAGGTCTTTCCTAAGGGGAGGTCCTCTTCCAAGGAACAGGACAAATGTCACGTAATGAGACTTTGCAAAAGAGCTGTCCTTTCATTCCAACGTAGAATGTCTCATGGAGGTTTCCAGAATTAGTTCAGTAAACTGGTGTAGTACACAGAGAGGACAGCAGTTAGTCCGTTGGTTATAAAATGCATTCCATGTCTCCTTCTCAATTGATGATTTGTTTTAATGTGTTCTCATCCCAGGGTAGCAACAGCTTTTAAGGCTCAAAAACTATTTGAAAGCAATAATTTTCTCTGGGATGACCTTGTGCAGCTTTACAACTTATGACACCAAACAAATGACCTCTTCTCACATAAATTTGGTACCAACGACAACTATTTATGGCTCAAGTATTGCCTGTGTAGATATGCTGAAAGGAAGCAGAAGAATATGGGAAAGACATTTATGCAGGAAGCATCTTTACCACTTTGCTATCTATTGCAATAGCTTTGTTACAAAAGGGCAGTGAAAATTACTTTTCCCTTTTGAGGCATTTAAGTCACAGAATCACAGAATGGTAGGGGTTGGAAGGGAGTCCTTTGTTGTAAATCAAATTGAGTGCTCTTCATGACATCATCACATTTTCTAACTCACACTATCTGTCCCCTGACCTCTTTGATAAACTAGAGAAAATCAATTTTGGTTTTATGTTATTCAGTAAAGAAGTAAAAATAAGAAAGACATTTTCATTCTAATTTTAATAATATTTTTCAATTAGCAGTCATGCAGCATCTATCAGTAGATACCAGTCATGGAAGAAGGCTTTATTTCTAGGTGAGCTATCAATTTTTGGAGAGAACCAGAGTCTTTAGAAAAATTCTCAGAAGCAGAGACAGTGAAAAATAATAAATAATCCTTGAAACCATGACTGTAATATCTTTTCTTTTCTGTAAAGATTACAGGGAAATGACAACTTGCCTTTATATTAACAAAAATGCTGACAGTATTTATTAGAAAAGAGCAATGAGTATTGCAGTCTAAATTTAGACATATTCAGGAATATTCAGAGCTACAGTAACTTCCCTCGCTTTGCTGATACTTGAAGAACTACAGCCTACATTTTCTAACCCAAATCCAAGCTCCCAAACCCACATTTAAGCACCTACACAGTTTCAGACTAATTTTAGGTAGCCAACAAGCTGAAAACATTTGGCCAATACATGTTATGCTAATTTTGTGTCTAGAATGACGGTTGTAAAGGCTCTGGGATTATGCCTAACACTACAGCTGTGTTGATGCATGCTCACTACAAATATAGAAGGAAAAAAACCCAACATATCCAAACCCAGCTTCAACAGTTATTAAGCCATCAATGCTGTTACCATCTCAGGACATATTTGTGCCCCCCGCCCCTCGACTTGTTTTTTCTGTTCCTCACAGATCATCTCCGTTCTGTGTACCTACCCCAAAGCTCCTGTCTCAGCCACAGTAGGCGGCAAAAGGGCTAATGTAAACCAGGATGACTATTAATGTCTCCTACTAACCCCCACAGAAACGGTGCAAACCATGGATTGATAGTGAGGTCCCTTACTTTCTTGTCTCTCTCTTCGACTCAACACTTGGCACATATTTCATTGCTTGTTTTATGCAACCAGCCACTCAAGTGTTATGAAAGAACGGGCAAAATAATGACGTTGTAAACTGCCCAATGCAAAAATGTATTCAGACAGGCCATCACGGAGAGTAGGGAAAAGCCATCCTCCAAAGTGTAATACTCCTTAAAACAGCATGACTCATAGCTGCGTGGAGACACGTGAAAACCAGACAATCTATAGCTACCAAAAAGTAAGCATGACTCAATTTGAGTGACTCACGGTTGTGACTAACCTGTTTAATAGCTCTCTTTTAAAAAAGGTAGCCTTTAAATCATTTCTGCGTATTCTTTCTCAATTGCTTAGTATTCCATAATTTTAAAATGATTACCAAACACAATCACAGTGTAGACCTAAGCAAACCATGACAACATATAAATGTATCTTAAAGCTTTAAATAAAATGTATAGTAAGTAAGTGTTAGGAAAGTGTATTTGTTTAGAAGCTAGCAGGTTATTTCTTAGTCAAGCATAAAACAAATACAACTGAATGCCAGACTGGAGGGATGGAGGGTTGACTCATCCTGCTATCAGGTGCCTGCACCCTGCCTGCAGGTGCTCTACAACTCATTGCTCAATCGCATTATAGTTCTGCGCAGTGAATTTCAAGCAGGGTAAAAAAATAGCTGAGTCTTCTCGCAGAAGCAAATGCAGCTGAGGTCAGGAACGACAATACTTTCAAGAAGAACTTGAGGAACAGTCATCTTCTGTCAAAAAGCATTTTACATTTTTAAATCAATAGCGATATTGAATCTACAAAAGAGACGAAAGTTTAGAGCTCATGAATTATTAGCTCACTCTTCAACAGAGGGTAAACATTCCTCCTCATAGAGCGCTAAAATCAATCCCCGTTATTTAAAAATATTTATAAAACCATAACTACTGTTTGCATCTGTGATGTAGAGTAGGCAAATGAATTTATTACTTGTTCATTTTTACAAAGTCATCTGCCAAAGTCAAACAGCAATTAGTCAGGAGAAAAGGAACTGAATGAAACCTATTCTCCAGGTGCATCACCAAAGAAAGCTTTTTAATTTCAACTCTTACCACAGTGTCCTGTCACCCTTTGTAGCAAATGATGTTCGTATCCACCCAATGCAGCCAGAATTACTGAAAAGGCTGTGAAATCAGCTGAAGAGATGTACTGAAATTACCCATTATGTGGTGCTGTAATTCATCTGCTAGTCTACTCTATCATTTGGTGAACCTATAGAGATACCACGTTTCAAAATTACACTTACATCTAGAAATACACATACAATAAATCATCCATGTAACATTTCTCGAGTCTCTAAGCAGGTTTATCTGACATTGCCACTAATGGAAAAGAGGATTAATAGGCTTTATTATTATTTATTACCCTCCCGTTGACTGTAGAAAATCCAGTTGCTTTCCCCAAGTTGTTGCTGAAGGCCTTGATCTGAATCCCTACTTACAGCCTTAGGTGGAAGAAGCATGAGAAAGGGAAGAAAAGGTTTGTGCTGTCACTTGGGGGATCAGGCAGGAACCAAGCATGTACTAAATTTAATCCATACTATAGGGAGCATTTGACTGATTGATTAACAACTGGTGTAGACCAGTCAAGCATCTCTCTCTGCTATCTTGGAGAAAATTTCCAGGTAATTTGTCAGAAAATGTTTACTTATATATGCTGGTGAACTCCCGAGTTTCCACTACCCTCAGCATCCTCACTTCCTTGCTTGTGCCTTGTACGCTTTTCAACACATCTGAAATGGTTTCATACCCAAAAGTATGATAAACTGATTACAATTAATGCAGCAGTCATTGCTATAAACCATATAATGCATCTTCAGGAGTTTCATCTTATGCCTCAAAGCTGCAGAGGCTCTGTAAATAATAAATATGCCAATGCACACATATTCAAGCTCTCGCCCAAATACCTTTTGGCTCACAGCAAAATAAGACTATAAAGCATTTCCTCAGTTTATTTTTAGGAGGCGGTCATTTCATTTTCTGGGAAAAATTACATTATGCAAAAACTATATTATGCAACCCCACATTTCATTAATATTTTGTTTGTTGGCAGAATCCTGTTCCAATTTTCAAAATCCATTATGAATGTAATGAATGATGCCCATGAAAAGGGTGAGTCACAACACTGCTGCCACTCGAAATGAATAATCAGCAGCTTTTTTCATAATGTCCTCTGATCTGTGCAAAAAATAACTTTCCACTTTAACAGGAAAACTTTGAGAAACAGTAAACCCAGAAACACGTGTCTTGGATTTAGTCTTAAAAAATTGTGACATTTTCCCATATTGTTTAAAAGTAGTTTAACAAAATGAAATATTTATTGTCTTTAGCAATCTGTTACACAGCAATACAAAGTACATGACTAGAATAATGTCAGGGCATACTCCCTCACATGGCAGAGAAATTGCAAAGAATTAGTAAGAATTTCAGAGAGATATTGAGGAATTCCTGCAGATCTCAGTCAGCCGTCTGGACAGGCTTTGTTTACCTGGCTGTACTGTAACAATGTGCAAAACCTGAAAATGAAAAGTCACAGCAGCTATGCTTGAGTTTAATTCTCAATCTCTCTCATACAGTGAGTGACACAGGATTCCATTAATAACTCAATAACAGTGTAATTCCCCTGCTCCAGAAGTGCAGGTCTGAGATATGCACATACTACCCAAAGCACACAGCAATCCCCAGCTCCAAACTCATACATGTATTTTCCTGGAGAGCTGCCAAGTTGTTAATGTGTTAGATGGGAGATTCCTCACTGTGTGGTTCCTAGGAGACTGGTGGCTAGATTAGCCTCTTGCAACTGAAAGTTCTGCTTTGCCATACAAATACCCTAAAATTACCTTGCTATCTCCTGCACTTTTGTTGTGTTCTCTTCACCTACATCTACCACTTGCAAAGCTGCTGGCCTCCTCAGGCTCTCAGGAGGACAAATCTTAGAAGTTGATACTTAAGGGGTCTCTTCGGCGATTAAAGATTTTAAGGAAATAACTTCAAAACTTCTCCTATATAAGCAGACTGCCTGTTTTTTTTCATAAGTCATAAGGAGGCAAGCAGCAAGTCTGCTTCCAACTTGGGACCACTGCCATCATTTTAAAGTGTCATTATAGCATTGATGTAGATGGCACGATCCATTTCTTGAGGTAGTGCAGCCATCTAAGCCACGAAACATCCTAAGAATCTTAAGAATCACATAGTTCCCATAACTCAAACCATCATCCAGCCATCTGTGTTTCTATATATGTTTCCACAGCGCACCATTTTCAGAATATAATTTTTGCTATTGCTTAGGTCAACAAGACATATTCCTTAGCAGGAAGAATTCACCCAATTGTAAGATTAAAAGCAACCATGCAACTTCGAGAATCTGAAAATCTGTCATTAATCTAGTAAAACATTCTTGTAAATCTATTTCAGATACAGACACAGGCTACATCTACATAACAAAGTACTGTCCTACTATCACTCACACAAACACAAATTAGAAGTGTATCAGCACTATTTGAATGGAGCTTCATATTATTTACTTTGAACTGCTTTTAACATGACTTTGCTAAATCCCTAGACATTGAATATGAGCTCGAATATTCCTTTCCAAGTGCTATTCAAAGTAAGATCAAAACTGAAAAGGTCTGGACCCATAAACAAAGACATGAAAAAAGTGTTGCTGCTTCCTTAAAAGTCAGTCTAAGAGAACTGAAGGGGACAAAAGAAGTTAGTGCCTGGCAGGGATGTGCTGATGCTCTGGAGTTTACTGACACTAAGTCAGTAGTTAAAGCCCCTTTTTCCACCCACCGTGTATGCAAAAAAAGCCTTTTGACTTGTGGGATCAAAACCAGATTCAGGGCAATGTAAAAAAGGGAGAAATGGCACTGCTTTTAAACCTGAAAAGATTGTAAGTTAATGATTTGTTGCAGGTGAGGAGAAATAAAACCTGTTAAAAGATTGAAAAGGGTAGAAGTATCTCAGTTCATGGTTGTCAAGAAGGCTGACAAAACCTGAACTGTTCAAGTGGGGTAGGAAGATGCACTGAAAGAAAATGTAGGAGGGAGGAATCGGTCTCGTGTTGAACTTGAAAAGAATTGAAAAGACTGGATCTTGATAAGTTTCCCATAAGCACAGAAAGAATTAATTAGGATAACAGAAATAATAGGCTAGAAGAAAAAGGATTGATAAGAGCCAAGGTAATTTATCTTTCCTGTATTTACAGAGACACATAAATCTCTCTCTCTCTCTTTTTTTTTTTTTAATTGCAAACCTGCAATAAAGACCCTGCAAACCAAACTGTTTAGATGAGCCACCTTGTGAGTGACCTATTCTTACTGTGCATTGTAAAGACACTGTCATGCTTGGCATCATTGCCAGCTGTATCCAAAAATAGGCTGAAGGCCTGAAAATTAATTATTCCAGGGCAGAGGTTTAGGTTGGTAACTATGGTTGCTTTATTTTGCATTTCATTCAGAAAAATTCTAGATGTTACACTATCTTTTTCATTGAATTAATGCTCGGAAATATGCATGACCATAAAAAGCCATCTGGTGATTCTAGCCATGGCATCAAGCCCAGTGACTGCTCTTTAACCTTAGCACCTCAAATAGTTAGGATTCAATGTTTATGAAATTGATACACATACAGTAACATATGCAGACAGGAAAAAACAATCTGCATCTCTCCTTTGTTTACATCCATTAAACTGGAGTTCTGCATGTGCAAATGATCAGTTCATGGCACAAGTATGTGTGCAATACTTATTTGCATTAAATCATAATAAAATGAATGCAAATTGTATGGGAAACAGACTTTTCCCATATTTGCCTATTTTGATCTTCCGGCAGTTTGCTAATACCCTGGGTTTTAGAACGTTCTGTGGAGCACAGTTTATAACTTAACCTCCGTCAGTTTGGAACAATTAGAAATAATTACAGAACTGACTGATAAGAACTTGGATTAAAATTAAAATTAGAATTACTATAAAATGAAAAAGAAATATTTTTGTACCAATTTTCCTTTTCTGAATGTGACAAAATCTAGTTTGATTTTAAAAAAATATTTTTCATTTATTAACAGAATTGTATGAACATTTTTTCATATACCACTACCTCAGATGAGTATCAGATTTATACTTTGATTTATATTTTTATCAGCCACAGCCAGATTTACATTTTAATTCATTCTCTCCTGTTGCCAGCTCTAATTTGCAGATGCTGTGTACGTAGGTTTTAACTCTGAAACAGAAGCAGAAATTCTGGCATGTTCAATGTTTGGAAGACATTCATATCTGCAATGATAGAGGCTAAACAGATAGGACAGATGGGCAGACGAGACTGCAGGACCAAAATAAATTAGGAATTTGATTTGGAAGCTAGTATGTTTTCAACAGTGAGGCGTAAAAGAGTCATTTTCTCTAGTTAGAATACTTCTGTCCAGCTGGATTCAAGTATTTCAGTAATACTTCTTAATGGATTGATTTTCTTTCTTGTAAAATGTTTGATTTTTCTCAAATGTTAATGCATGGAATCAGAATGTGTCCCCCTAATTTAATGCCTAAGAGCAACCCTGATATGGGTTTCTAGAACAACTAAAACCACACTTGTTCAGAACTCTATCAGCCATCAGTGACAAACTGATGAAAAAAAAAGTGAAAAGTACCAACACAGTACCTATTTTTACCCAAAATAAAACATTTCCATTTGTAGATTTTTTTTTTTAAGGAAAAAGAATATGAAATAGTCTCATACAGTGACTTACAAAGAAAAAGGAAGGAAAGAGATGCTTACCCTCTCCCTGCCCTTTTCTCAGTCTCTTAACCTCCTACTGCTCCCATAATTCATGCACAAATGGTACCAGGAATCTCAGCTCAATCTATCTGTCCTGGAGTGTACAAACTTCAGCTGTTCTTCTCCAAAGAGTTTTCCCCAAACTGTGGCCTACAGAGAGTTAATCTCTCCCAACCTCTCCTGTTAAACTGTCCCAGTTCGTACCACAACTCAATAGAAGGGAGGCTAGGACTCTGGGTTCATCTCTTGGTTTAGTGACATCCAATTGCCCACATGATTCCCATTCCCCAAACTTAAACATTATAGAAATATTTCAATGTACTTAGAAAAGAAAAATTACTTAGGAGGTCAAGGACCAAACTCTTCACCAAAGGCCTTCTACATAAAACTGCACTTTTTAGTCAGTATATTATTCTATTTACAAGGCACAGTAAAGCTCTGACTAAAATATACATTGCTGAACAGAAACACAGCCAAGTCTGTCTCTGGCTGGAGATGACCTGAAATTGATTCAAACATCCTAGCACTAATTATGTCTCACTTGAGACATAATGCCAGCCAACAGGAAAGAGTAGTTCAGGAGCTCAGGTGCCGTTCCTGCTTTCTGAATGCACCCTCACATACGACCATGTTCAATAAATCTGTTCATCGGTTGAGGGGAGGGATGTCTCATCCCAGGCTCCTGTCCTAGTCTTACCACACCAGTGGTAAACAAGCAGGTACGCTTCTGGAGAGTGAGGCAAAGACGCGCCAATCTTTTTCCACAGCAACTTTGTCAGACAAAAAGAAAAGCCCAGTGCCATTCAACAGAGATACTGCAAAACAGCCAATGCCCTCCCTCAGTAGGCTACTAAACAGAAACTTATACAGTATTTTGCAGAGAAATCCTAGATTATAGTTCGTCATCTGATCTAACTGAAGTCTTTTATTTAGTGTGACACAGAAACACGTAACAAGCCCAGTTTAACAGTGCAATTACATTGCTTCCAGCCAGTTCATTGCATGGGCAAAGAAAGGACTGTCACAAAAATAAGTATGTATGTAGATGCATCCAGTTTTAGTTTATAATATTCACTATTAAAGGTGTCAGAGATTTAAAATTGGCACCAGAACTCAGATATTTCAGTGGCACTGAGGTTAAGACTCTGATCACTCGCAATCACTTTCAGGACCAACATCATTTTACAAGTAATGGTATTCATTAGAATACTAATGACACTCAGTTGTATCAAACGGAACAGTGTGCATAAAGCTGTTTTAAGGTCAAACCCAGCATACATTCACAAATTAAATAGAAGGGCCATAAAGTGACAACGAACTCAAGATGGAAGCTTAGTTTTGACTGACACAAATCAGAAGTGTTGGTTAATGAATTATTCCTAGTGAATTAAGTAAATGAGATGTTCTTCCTGCTTGGTGTAGGCATTTTCACTTAATATGTCACATCAGATCGATGAATCACATGTATCTTGATTTTCTCTCATGGAAAACCTTGACTCATCTTCCCAGTCACTACTAAAAACCTTAGCAAAGCACTCATAAGCAACAAGCACAGAGAAACACATAAAAATCATCTGCTTATCAACAGTTATAAATATTTTTAACTGAATATCTGTTTAAAAAGCCAAAAACAGAAGCAACATGCTCTGAAGCCACTTAATGTTACAGCAAGCTGTGCTGGACACACCAACCCAGTGGGATGTGACAAGGGTGATTTCATCTGTCACTGAGTCCTGCACAGCCTCGAATCACCTGCAGGCCAACCGGCACCGTGTTCGGGTACCCAAAGCTATACAGGTCTTCGCATACAACAGTTGCATCCCGTATAACTAGAGCAGAACTGCTGTCACACCCCTTGGCTCTAATGGGCCAAGCATACTCCAGGCTACCAGATGCTGCAATGCAGACTTGTTCTACCTGTCTAGATGTTCTCTGGGAACTTGATCCAGCTTGTTTATGGCCACTACACTGCCAGAGCATCATGAACAGCTTTCTCAAGTCCTAGTGACGGGCTCCATTAATTTTATTAAAACACAATTTTCACGTTAGATTTTTGATCGTTATTTTGACAAATACTCTAATGCTCGGACAGATAATTTTAATCAAGCGTACATTATTTTCTGCTAGGATACAGTATATATTCTATTCAAAATTACATAAAGCCTCTGTGCAAACTACTGATATATTATCCTCTGCGATACCTTTATGTACAATAAACAGTCCCAGAGTCCCTAAATTATTTAGCATTATGTGCTTCAGAAGCAGAATTTGCTCATATTTCTTTAGGTGAAATGTAGTTGGAAGCCAAGTGGTTGTATTTAACCCATTCTCCAGTCAAGCAGCGCTTGTTTGGTTAACTAAGCAAAAGAAATGTATCTTTTCTTTTGGTCTTCACTTTCATATTTTAAACTAGTTTAGGAGGTGTGAATCACTCTACCTTCAGTTCAAGCCTCACAAATAAGCACATCACAAAAGCCAAGAAACTATGACAGATGACAAAAAAAACTGTGTAGGTGAAGATGAAGAGGTGAGACAAATTAGTTAGGTGCTAGAATAAATCATCCAGGGATGTTGCTCAGTCTCCATCTCTGGTGGAGAGATCAGGTTAGACAAATGTCTGTAAGAATTGTTTTAAGTGGAGTTTACCTTGCCTTCGGGCAAAAGTATGGATTAGATGACCTCCTGAGGTTTCTTTCAGGTCTGTGAGTCTACGAATATAGCAGCATTAATCACTGTCTGTCTTTGGAGTGAGCCTTCATGGCCCTTATAACTCTCAGGATGACACTCAAGAAGAACTGCAGCTACTATAGCAACATCACAGAGCTATTTCACCTTCTTCTGTAGGGCAAAACAACAATGATCAGTAATAGTTCTGAGACTTGCTATAACATGCATTTTTTTCTTCAGCTGACTGTATCTTACCAGATAAGACACAGTGTCCTAAAGGATTTCAAGCAACAGGCTTTCTAGTTTGCTGGCAAAACATTTATAAGTAATCTGGTGAGAAGCAAAAAGCAATGTACTTCCAGGGTTCAAGGAGTTGTGAGTTTGAGAGCTGGTTGAAGGGAATGAGGACTAAGGGAAGGCCTTCTGCACCTGTAGGTTCCTGGCACTACCCCAAGACCATCTGTGCAAAAACCTGTGGGAAGGAGAGCTTTAGCTGTTCCATGTATAAAACATTTTTTCTGTTCTGTTCTGCTTAGATGCATTTATATTTCTGTTCTTCTCAAAAGCCTGTCACCATTCAAAACAGCTACTACAAACTAAAATAATGCTTTCCATTTTAAAGTTTCTGTAGTAGGAGCTAAAGGATTGTAATAACACTATGAAAGCCAGGCATTCATTTTTATCACCTTCTCACTGCCCAACATCTCCAGGTCAGAAACAGGTTTTCAATTTCTTTTTTGGCATCCACAGCAGACCTGTTTCAGGAACGCACAGTTCTGCGCAAGCAAGAAATCCAGAGATACAGGCAGAGTCTTTGTGGAGCAGCCACACAGACTGATACTGTAATCCTTGTGCATTTGGGGGAAAAAAAAAAAAATGTTTTTAACTAAAATAATTATTTATTACCCTGAAACTATTCATTCAATTATTCCTAAAGTATGGCCTGGAACGTAATAGGCAAACCACAGGAGAAAGCATTTCCAGAGTTCAGTTTTTCTTCTTTCACCATACACCTCAAAGTAAATGACCGCTGATATAATAGAAAAACAGCCCCACGTATAGAGATACGTACATGGGGAGCAATTCAGAGAGAAGAAAACAAGATTGTGCTTGTATTTTATTCTTTTGACTTTAAAGTGAGCACCTGGCTGAAACATTATGAACTGTCATTACAGAACAGTACTGTATCTTTCCTTTGCATTATTAGATTTTTGTTTCTGTTTGTAAGAGCTGATTAGTCCCAAATGTTGAAGGAAGAAGGAACAGCACATGCTGCCTTAAGGAATGTTTTGCCATGCTTCAGAGTGGGCAATGGAGGTCGAAGCAGCAGCTGCCTTGTCAAAGTAACAGATTCAATACTCAGGTCAATTGAGTCCCACCAATTTCAAAGCTTTCTGAAACTTCCTGATGTTTTAATTTTCTTATTTTTCAGTAAATTTCATTGCAAGACTGAAGTTCCTGTGATCTGTGATCAGTATGATACCTGAACAGTCACTATTATTGTAAATATAATAAAAAGCAAAAATGGTTTTGGAAGTATTTTTTGCCTTTTTTACAGCCAAAATTTTATTACTATGAAGTACTGTGATTAAATTCCTCTACTTGTTTTTTAAAGGCACTAATTAAAACTAAAACTTTTGACAGTGTAAGAAAACAGTTTATGAACAAGGCCAATCGAACTACTATTGCTCCAAAATCTGGTAAGCTCTCAGGAACATTTTCTTGTAGACAGTGCACAGCTTTGTTTTCAGCAATACTTAAGATACCTCACCATCTGAGGACATCATATGTACAAAGTAGAATATACACTTTTGAAAAGGAGCAAAGATGACATTCAAACAAACACTAATAGAAAGCAACTCTTTCAGGACTGTGAAATAAAATAGCTAAAAGCAGAATACGAGATGAAGAACAGAACGTAAGTTCCTAAGAATCTGCAAGAAAACGACTAAAATTACTTCACTATTCTGGAACTTTATCACAGTGCCTTTGGCTTCCTATTGAACAGAAAAAAATAAATCCTTTATATATATGCACGTACACATACACTGAGATATGTTTATGTTTCTTATATATATTCTACCTGCTTTTTGATGTTGCTCTTTTTAACCCCACTGATGAAGCAGAACTTCAGAGTTCTGCTCTGCTTAGTTATTCCCTAACTTTTCATTAAAAGCTATCATGATCACCAGTAGAACCTGTGCTACCGTCATTGCAGTTGGAATAAAACGCATTTCTTATTGAGATTTGCGTCACTGGAGCATGTAAGTGATTTCAGGATAGAAAATTATGGAAGTGATGAGTACCATTAGGACTAAAGATCTTCACAGCAGCTTGGTATAGAATTTTACTAGCTCGTGAGCTAGATGTTCAGATCTATTGATCCATCATTGAGATTTTGTCTCCTAAATACCTATCTATGTCAGTTTTTACAGTAGTGTTTTGGAAAACATTGAAAGAAATCACCTTCTAGAATGTCTCACCATGCACACCAGAGCCCTAACTCATGCTGAGAGCAGACGAACCCACATCACCAGCTCCAACCCCCTATGTTGCAGACTAAACGGCAGCACCACCAGTATTCCCACTGTAAAGGTCAAGGGCTCATTGTATCAGTGGTCTCACTGCCCAGCTCATCTCACTGCCCAGCTCGCCTCTGGAAGGACTCAAAGTACTTCATTGCCCACTCCGATGCTTGGCAAAACTTTCCTTAATGAAGCATGTGATGCTCTCTTCTTTCAGCATTTGGAACTAATCAGCTCTTACCAACAGAAACAAAAATGTGATAACACAAAGGAAACATACCACACAATTGACAACATCTGGCAGGCCATCATGTTCTCAATAAAAAAGGATCATTTTAATGGACTTCGCGCACACTGAAGAGAAGATGATCTCAAGAGATCACCAATGCCTGTTCGGTACGTCAGAGCTGGGAAACCTCTTCGGGCACAAGGCAACATTTTTCTGTCTAACTGTATTTGATAACATCTGCAAAAACATTGTGCTGCTGATCAGTGGAGATAAACCACGTAAGGGGAATAACAGGGTCATCTCTATGCTACATCAACACTCATGATGAGCGGCAAACAAATCTCAGATTTTCTAAACAATAGGGATGCATACCAAGTGATGAAGGACATCCTGTTGCCACACAGCTCAGATGCTAGGGTTTATGCCAATCTTAATAACAAAGCTAAACTAGTACTGGAACTCCCAGAGTACCACGAATGTCTAAAATCACACCCAGAATTATGCAGATGGTTGTTTTCCACATTTTCAAGCATTATCACAATGTCTTTCCTTATAAACAGACAAACAAAAGCATTTGAACTACAGTAGTATTGTCTTTAATGGTTTGATATTTTGTTTGTTGGGGTTTTTTCCTATTCTCACTGTTTAAAAAATGAACAAGTGTTGACTTCTTGAGACTTTTGCAGTTGTCCTGGAGTCATTAATCTCTCTGACTGACCTAATACAATTAGCCTTTACTTATTTTTCACTGATACGTACTGATAGTCTTGCACATACCGCTGATGCAAGAGACTGTTAATGGTCATATTTGTCCCAGAGACCATGAAATGTAATATTAGAAACAAATCACCTTCTTCTGTAGAGAAGAAAAATCAGTACTGTATTTAAAATGTGAAAACATTTCAAAAAGTGTACCATTCTCCATTACCACTACCTTGAAGACAGTAAATTTTTCATGTTTTAAGTAGAAGCCAGACTGGTGACTGCCACACAATTTCAGACTCATTGAACTTCTACCAAGAGGCAAAACAAGAAACACACTTTAAAACAAATCTCTCTGCTAAGCAAACCTAACCTTGCTAAACTACTTGAGAAATTCCTTCTTCCTTGCATTTTCTAGAAATTGACATTTCCTGAATTTGACCTTTACATATTCACATTCTGGGCCTTAATC